>JBBBDQ010001222.1:0-600000 GCA_037127315.1 Ascarosepion bandense
ATATATATATATATATATATATATATATATATATGTTTATTTCAATTACTACTCCACATTTTAAATTAGAAATCCTAAACTTTGAATCCTTAATCCCCACCAAAATATATTTCATATATGAATAAGTTTTTATTATGACAAAACTAGTAGGTTCTAAAATTAAATCTAGACGGCGTCAAGAAGAATACACTTATAGAGGGTTTTTGGAATGGAAAAAAATAACGTCTTTTATCCAAGAATATATATATATATTTTTAATCATATCACCCCGAGCAAGGCGGTAACACCACTGATGTGCCGGGGGCTACGTAAGAGTGAAAAGATTAGAAGAGATAAAGCCGGAAACCACATCCTAAACAGGGAACAAGGGATGAGCCTCTACATCTGTTCAATAGACGTGGGTGGAGTGTGAACCGGGCGATAGTTTAGTCTATCTACTCCAATTGAAAAAGAAAAAAGAAAAAAGAAAAGTGAAAAGATTGGAAAAGAGAAAACCGGAAACGGAACAAGGGATGAGCCTCTACACCTGTTCAATAGACGTATATATATATATATATATATATATATATATATATATATATATATATATATATATTCTTGGATAAAAGACATTATATATATATATAAATCCAGGTCAAGAGTACCAACAGTTTTACAATTCTGAGTTCTCCGGCATTTACCTTTTTTTTTTTTTATAAATGTGCTGAATGCAATAAATATTGTAGAACATAATATAATTAATTTAATTTGTTATTTAATTAAAATATATACATTGCGACTCGGAAGTTAATAGTTACTTTCAATTTAAGGTTTTAAATTCTCTATATATTATCTGACAAATTTATCTATTTTAAAATTTGTAGTATTCCTCACTAACATAAGGCCATCATCCCTATATAATCCATTATCTTCAGTATTTATATCCTTATAGGCTGTAGGGGTCTTAAAAATAAGCTAACACTTTGGCAGTTAAGATTGAAAGAAGAAATCATGTATTCCCCCAAAATATAATTTGTTTCAAATTTAATGTGAATCACTATTCTGATTAGTTAAATAGAGCACACATAAATTTTCTGTCTTCCCATATCTATAAATATCAAACGTATTGTTTCTTATATTTAAATGAAAATCATTTTCATAACAATGATTTGACATTGCTTGATGACAAGATAGAAATCACGAAACAGAAATTTCCTTGTCGCAATGTAATTTTAATTAGAAAACAAATTTAATTATATATATGTATATATATATATATATATATATATATATATATATATATATATATATATATATATATATTGATCATAAATCCGAAAAAGACGGCTTAGAGGTAAACCCCAAACGATCCTACTAATAGTAAATATTAACACTGATCCAGCCAGAGGGATTAATGGAATTAATTTATTTATTTACAGAGCCAATATTCATTACTTATATCTAGATATCTAGATAGATAGATAGATCGCTCATTCAGTAATGAATTAGAGCACTCTGGATATTGGGCGTGTATAATGATAATATACACGCTAAAAAGTCGGCCTTCTTCTACCGAGCGCCCATTTTTGTTATGAAAATGTGTGTCATTCAGCAGGATCTGAACCTGCGACCCCTACCCACATAGGGGAAGCCACCAATTGATCTGGCGCGTCTTAGATCTCTCGACCACGAATGACCATCAGGCTAAATTAAGTTTTAATCAAGCCTATATAACACAATTTTCGGTTCATCGTAATAACCATATCTGCTTTGAAATGTATCGTAATGTCAACAAATGTAAACGTGTTACGGAAATTAACGAAGACTAACGAAACTGGTTATAAACAACTGACAATTTGAAATTATTTGTTTGAACATTATTTTTGATCGATACTCGTATTTAAGTAGATATTCTGTTTATAATCAAACATTATTATATATTTATTTCTACCAGCCTTTCGTTTAGACTGACGGGCATTAGTGACCGAGAGGTCTAAGACGAGCCAGCTCAATTGGTGGCTTCCTCTATGTGGATAGGAGTCGCAGGTTCGAATCCTGCCGAATGACACACATTTTCGTAACAAAAATCTATCGTAAACAATCATAATATTTGATTATAAAGAGAATATCTACTTAAATATGAGTATTGATAAAAAATAATGTTCAAACAAATCATTGTTTATAACCAATTTTGTTATATATATATATATATATATATATATATATATATATACACAAGTGAATAAGGAACGAAAAAATATTAACAAAGTTCAAAACATTAATTTAAATAGAGCTATGAATATTTATTATAAATTATAGTTTAGAACATATACAAATTATAATCTGCTACAAAGTGTACATTTTGTTTCGACACTGAAAGGACAAAGTCTCATCAGGTAGTGGGAAGAGAGATGGAAAATTGTTTTCCTTATACTGGTGTATTCTGTGTGAGAGGTAAGTGGGGTAGTGAAAATGAGAAAACAGAATTGGGAGTTGTAAATTAGATTTTGAACAAAAAAGAGGAAAATGGGGGAGAAGAAGAAAAGTGGTTAATGGATATATGAAAAGTTTAGAGACAGTTTAAACCGTGGAAGATAACGTATGGTCCTTTACAGCCTTTTATGGCCAGGCCTTACAACTCTTTGTATTTTCTCCGATAATCCTTCACATAGAGTAGACAGTACAAGGCTGTTTTCTAAGAGTTGTTATCCCTTCCACATTTGTTGAAGCTGTTGTCTTGTACCCTGGATAATTTTTACGTTGTAGGGTACTGCTTATACTGATCATCTCTTCGAATGTCTCTTGGTCGCCGTTTATGACTTCTCCTCGATGTTGCAGGTAGCGGTCTATCCCCTTCTTTACATTGTATGGGTGGCGGTAGTTGAAATTGAGGTATTGTCCCATGAATGTTGGCTTGCGGTATACGGATGTCTTGAACCCCTTCTCTGTTCGAGATATTAGTAAATCCAGGAATGCTAGTGTGTTGTCGCTTTCTTTTTCTATAGTGAACTGTTTCAAAGATCTTACCGAGTTCACATGGTCCTGTAGCGTCTGGACCTATTCCTGGTGTGGCCAGAGTATGTAAAGTAAAGAACAGGTATGAAAAGTGTTTTTAATCTAACATTTTTCATTTTATTATGCTTCTTTAAAGATTTGTTTATAAGACGCGAACTTAAAAATATTTAAATTGGAGCCTGATTCCATTGGTCAGATACGTGTCATGCGTAATAAAACCCGAGATGTTCATTTTAAATGTAAGCTGCTCTCTATTAACCATAATAGACAATCGCTTCTACCCCCCCCCCCCCCATTAGCATGGAACAGGTTTGCCTCCCTGAGAGTAAAACACTACGCCTCCTTGGCCTCACCTTCTCAGCGGACCTCAAGAGGAATGACTATATCGAATCTATTGCTAAATCCTAAGAAGGTCGGTTCACTGTGCAGGGCCAGGAAGTTTTTCCCGTCTGAGTCCATCCTGCACATATATAAATCTACCATCCGCCCGTGTATTGAATACTGCTACCACATCTGGTCGGGTGCCGCTGCTATTCACTTCTTTGTTCTTGACAAAATCCAACTGGGAATCTGCAGTGTGATTGATAATAACTTAGCAGCTCGGCTGCAGTCGCTCTCTCACCGGCGGAATGTGGCATCCCTATGCCTCTTCTATAAATACTTTCACGGCTTCTGCTCCGCTGAACTTAGATCACTGGTGCCCCCTAGGTATAAATTTACACGAGCTACTAGATTAGCAACTAGGTTCCACCCTTTTACAGTGAAACCGATAAAATGTAACCGCAATTTTTACTCTAACAGCTTCTTTTATCGCACCTCCCTCCTGTGGAGTTCCCTTCCATATACTTGTTTTTCCCATAGCTACAATCTCCAGGAATTTAAATGTAAGATCAATAGACATCTTCTATATCACTAACTTGCATCCATTCTCTCAAGCTCTTTTTTCATCTACTCCACCTCCATCCTCGGTATTGTTATCCGTCTATTACTCTCCTCCTGATATCTTCAATACCCCTCTTTCTCATCACTTTCCCCTATGTAACAGTGCAACAGTGGCAGTAGAATTCCTTGCTTGGGGTGAGATGATTTTTAAAAAAGTGTATGTATATATGTATGTATATATGTATGTATGTATGTATGTATGAGAATATACTTCTTATGTGTGGGTAATAATACATGTGTCAAATGTGTTAAAACGATGGACGAATTTTTCAAAATATGTGTATGAGAAAAACGTGTGGTCAAATCTGTGTGTTTATAAGTCGGTAATATTAGTGTTTGTTTGAATGATAAAACGAAATACATTTCTGTTTAAGTTTGTAGCAAAATAATGTATACGTTATCACGTGAATTTTTAAAATAAATAAATAAATAATAATTTTAAAAGTAATAATTATTTGCGTTAGAAATCTTTCATTGAAATAATATGTATTCAACTACTAATATTTATGTGTTAATATATTACAATATTATAATAAAGTAATAATACTTAGAAATATTATAATATATATATTTAAGTATTAGGTATAATAAAACTTTTAGCGGTAGTAAACTTTTATTGGAATTTAAATGGAAATATTATAATTATTAATTTATAGAAAATATGTAAAGTATTGAATAATAGGTATATAGAGAAAATATTTAAAATAATAAAAAATATTATCGCTAAATATTTTATTAGACTCAATATTTGAATATATTCGCTGAAAAAACAGCATAGTAGGAAGAAAAAAGGCTTCAAACCTTTATCGTTAAAATGTAACATAAATATTATTAATTATTATTAATATTAAGATGAAAGATCAAAGTATTTTTTAATTATGTTTAATCCTTTCTAACACGTTCAAAATGTTGGTAAAACATCCTTTTTTTTGTAACCAAATTATTACCAGAGTTTTTACTAAATTACGAAACTGATTCTTTTCGGTGTTTTCTCATACCCATATTTTGAATAAATCGTCAATCGTTTTAATACCGCGTCGATTGTCACTTTGTCTCTAGCTCAATGTGATGAACCTATCTCTTATCTTGAATTCAACGTTCAATGAAATTAGTTAGTTCTGCCTCGAACAATGTCATATTTTCCCGTGATGTGATCAACCCGTGCACTTTTGATCAGGTATCAATCAGAAAATGTGGAGCTCACTGAGCAGAAACCTTCGTCATGCCAAGTTCATTGTGCAGAATATTTTCTACTCTCTCACTGGATATGATAATAGCATTGGCTATTTAATTTATAGCGAATCGCATATTCATCCACACCATTTGGTGAACACAATCAATGTTTCCCTCGTTATATCATCTTCAAGACTCCTTTATTTCCTCACTTCAGTTGACCACTTTTGCACTGTTGATAAAGCTAGGGCGTAATTCCCCGATGGAGCAAACATGTCAGTATGAATATCCTTGGGGGCTAAATAGTTTTTCTGCTGGTACTTGATAACACCACTATGCTAAAATTTGTCCCTTTTCAAGAAAAGTTGCTATCTTCTTTAAACAGTCAGATATCAGTTGACTTGAAAAGAAACAATGTAGTTATTAATAAGAGCCGAAACAGCTCTAGCAACGGTTCTTTATAATCAACCTATGATCATTTTATCCGACCCTCGCATATAAAATTAATAGAATATCTTTCACAAATACTTCGAGCTGTTCACCACACTCCAATACTTCTTTTATAACATAATTCATTTTATTAAGTATTGATTATGCTTAGCTTAGTTTGGCGCAAGGCGATATGTATTAGTTATCTAGTGGGAACTGAACTTTCTACGATAGTAACAGTTGGAAAGAATAGTTCGTTAACCATTGCTTTATAACAGAGGGACTTAGTATCAATTATTAAAACCAAAGTTTACATCATGTAATCTGTTAGCACTGTAGCGCTGCAGACATAGCTTCAACGGTGTTAGATAACCTGCCGGAGCTAATTCCTATTCATCGAAGTTTTTCCTTATTTGATATAAAGCAGGAAAGCCTAATCAGCTTTGCTATTTAGCCCATAGCTGGGTGAAGAGAGGGATTTGTTTGTAAGAGAAATCAACAAACTCGGTTAACCGTTACACTACCCGCACACACATCCAAAAATACATCAAAAGGCAAGTAATCTTTTCATTTTTTGAATTTAAAGTTTAGAAGCTATTTAGAAAAGTGTCCTTATTTCACTTGACTGTGCATTTCGGTTGTATTTCTCAAATTTTTAAATGTAACTTAATAAATGGCAAAATGTGAAGAGAAAAAGAGAAAAATAAAAACACTGAAATCAGAACTGGATTAGAGAGAGAGAGAGAGAGAGAGAGAGAGAGAGAGAGAGAGAGAGAGAGAGGACAATAACAGATGTAAAATCTTTGAGTACAGATTTATAAATTATAGAAACTGTACTTTATGCGTTTAGACCATAGCTTCTGACTAGTCAGTGATGTTTGCTCAATACAAATAACCAAATGCAAATTTTCTCCACTCCGATATCGACTCTATATTAGCGAAATGATAACTTTTAATGTAGCAAGTTATGATCCGATTAATTGTCCACAAGAAGTGCCCGTCACTCGATATGCAGGTTTCTATATTGACAGCAATACATATATTGACGTACCTACTATTGAGTATCTTACATTAATAGATAAGAAAAACCACAACAAAGAACAAAAATAATAATCCAAATATCTAAGCGTGACAGAAGGAGTCCTGTAGAAGGTCTTGTATTTTCCTTTCCGTGTCAGCTATCATCACTGTATCATCTGCATATCTTATATTGTTCAGATTGCGGCCGCCAATCTGATGCTCATACATAACAAAGAAATTTTAACTTTTGGCCGGAAGTGAATTGCTGACATATATTAACATCGGTTACATTGCCTGGGCTCAAATCTTTTGGCATTTTTTTAAAAAACGAGTTGTATTTCTATAAAGAAAAGTAAACGAAAGAAGAAAAGGGAAGATGAAGAAGAAGAAGAAGTAAAAAGTGAAGAGGAAAATAAAGAGGAAAAAAGTAAGAAAATTTAGAGAGGGAAGACAATGGAAACGTCCAAGAGAGAGAAATTTGAAATTTTGGCCGGAAGTGATTGCAAACAAATATAGATATCAGTTGCAATGTTTCAAGTCACATCTTTTGATATTAAAAAAAAAAATAAATGAAATCACAAACAGAAAATTATTAATAAAGCATAAAATAAAGGATATTTAAAAAATTATTTCAATTTCGAAACAAAATGTACAATTTTGTACTAGTTTGTAGTTTGCACTAGATCTAACGTAATAATTAATAATAAATATTAATTGCTCTATTTTTATATTCAGCACTGTTTTAAGTTAATGTTTTGAATGTTGCAATTATTTTCCTCGTTCATATTTATTTGTGTATATATATATATATATATATATATATATATATATATATATATATATATATATATATATATAGGTAAATCGTCGAGCTTTATATTCGACCTCAACAGAATGCAGAAAGCACTGGACGGCCGTTTCGTCCTATATTTAGCTTAATAACCAAAACTATTTGGGTTCAATTCCTGGTAGTGGACGCGCACTGCTGAAGTGTCCCAAATATAGGACGGAACGGCCGTCCAGTGCTTTCTGCATTCTGTTGAGGTCGAATACAAAGTTCGATGATTTCCTTAATAATTGTTCAAATCCTCCTACTACTTCTTGGTATATATATATATATAAAATCTACAGTATTATACTGTGTTTTTTTTCAAATTTCGGCTGTTCTATTAAATGCTAACTTCTTTAAGTTGTACAGTTAAAATGATAGAAAATATTTCTTTAGAGTTTTGAAAAGTCTTTTTTCTTTTATCTTTTAAAAATAAGTTTGTATGTATACATATGCATATAATAATAATAATAATAATAATAATAATAATAATAATAATAATAATAATAAAAGAAAATCAAAGAAAGATAAATAAATAAAACAATACATGATTAAATAACTAAAAAGTGAAAAAGAAGTGAGAAAATGTGTTGGGTTAGTCAGGCTCTAAGCATTTAAGCAGATATTTCTATGTTTGCATGTGGTCATCAATTACTTTTTTTGTTTAATATATTATGGTCATTTAGGCGTTTTAAGAGAACAAGTTTTTTCTAAAAGGCGTAAATTACATCTATTTTCTATTCCATAATAAGATTTGGTAGAGTAATCTAATTTTATTGGTTCCATCTTCCTCTGAAGGTAAGGATATAATTACTGAAAAACTATTATCTGATGCATTAAACCTACCTAGAAATTGCTGTTCAATTCGCGACCACGACTTCAATATTATCAAACAGGCACAAAGTTTTATTCTATTTCATGACTACTGCCTTGGACCAAAAAATAAATCCAGATTTCTATATTTCTATGGGAGCGTTTGATTCTGCCGAAGCCAGTGAATTGGTCTGTATTTTATTATTAAGGAGACTTAGGTGTATCTTTCAGATTAAAAACAAACAAAACAAAAACAGAAAGCAAAAACAAAAACAAACAAAAAATCACTTGTCTATACAGAGACGATGGATTAATTCTCCTTCGAAAAACAAGCTAAAAACAAACTGACCTATTAAGAAATGAGTTGATTAAGTTTTTTAAAGATCACGAACTGAAAATCACTATCATCACTAACGCTAAAGTGATCAAAATCCTTGACGTAACCTTTGACCTAAATAATGGCCTGTACAAACCATACACTAAAGATTCTCACAAACAAAAATGCTTCCACAAAGATTCTAACCACCACCATAAAATACTAGACAATATTCATAATTTTATCTAAGTTAGATTATCTTTTAACTATAGTATTAATGTAGTTTTTAATAACAGTAAAATTAAATATATTAAGGCCTTAACTAAAAGTAAACACAATGTAAGATACTCTGATAAACGCAAAGAAGACAACCATATACCTAAATCACGTAACCGTAACATCATATTATTAAACTCACTTTTTAATCATAACGTCAACTCAAACATCGGAGAATTTTTTCTAAATTTAATCCAGAAACATTTCAACCACTTTCTTACACTAAAAAAGATTTTCAACAAATACAATGTTAAGGTTAGTTATAGTTGCGTCAAGAACTTCGATAAATTTATCTCACTACATAACAATAAGACATTAACTAAAAAAATATGAAACCTGCAAAATAATAGCAACTCCACTAACAGTAACAGTAACCCTACCAAAAAATAATTGTAATTGCTGAAAAAAAAAAAAAATACACAGAATCTGCCCACTTTTGACCGAATGTATAAATCACAATGTTTGCATGCGGCGTTGTCAAATTTTATTTTGGTTCAACTGAAAATAAATGGAAAAATCGATTATATAGCCATAGACTGACTTTAAGCGATAATAATGTAAGAATAGCATTGCCCTGTAAATATTGTTGGCAATTAAAAAATGACAAAAACCCAAATTTTACTTGGGACATCAGCGCGAAAAGCAAATCGTATAAATGAATAAGAAATAGATGTAACTTATGCCTTTTAGAAAAAACTCGTCATCTTAAGAAACCTAAATGACCATAATTTATTAAACAAAATAAGCGAATTAATGACCACATGCAAACATAGAAATAAATATCTGCTTAAATACTTAGAACCAGTCTAACCCAACACATATTTTCACTTTTTTACTTTTTTAGTTATTTACTCATCTAACATTTTATTTATTTATTTACTCATTATCTTTATTTCATTATCTGTTGTCATTATATATATATATATATATATATATATATATTTCTCCATTTTTTTTGGTTGCTTTCGCCAATACATAATAAATAAATTAAAATAAAATAAATTAAATAAACAAAAGTTGTCCTCCTTATAAAATATGCAATATTTAGTTATTTATTTTGAACTTCTTCGATTTTACTTTAATTTTCATTTTTAGGTTTCGGTATTGAAAAAATTGACATCCCCGATGTATAACCTATAGCAACCTTAAACAACGCTAGAACCAAAAAGTAAAATCCAAATCTAGAAACGGTCATTTCATAATATGCACCGGATGATTGCGGAGTGTATGAAACTCTGAGTTGTGCTATAAAAGTAGGATAATATGTATATTTACTAATATATATATCCCTACATTCACTGCATGCATATATCTATCTATGGATTCATACTTTCCCAAGGGTATTTAAGCATAAGTGAAAGTAAGAAATTCGACTGAAATTCGAACTCGACTAACAGAATTTTCGTCCATCTGCACTTAATAAATTACTAACTGTCCATCAGAGATGATGATGACTAGTTTGGCTTCTTTTCCCCTTGATTTACCTTATATTCCATGCGTTAATATCTATCTTTACCTCCCCATTTATACTCTAAACGAAGAAATGAGTTGAATTTTTTTCGCGCTCAATTTACTCCGAATTTCCTACATTATGTTGCACAAAAATGTTTATTACTTATTTGTAAGAAAAGATTTTACTGCTGCTAAAAATACTTTGGTCGATAAATCTATTCACTCTTTATACAAAAGTTCGGTTGGTTTCATATTTTTCAGTTCATTGATATTTAGCTTGATCGTAAAAAATAAAAACAAACAAACAAACAAACAATAAAGAAACGGGAAATGTTTTACGGTTAATAATTTACTCATATGAAAGTAAAATTTCCTTTCATGTTTTACACGCGAAAAGTTTGATAAAGTAAATCTGGCGTTGTTTGGATTGGCTTCTTACATACGTTTTATAACTGATTCATATATTTATATGTATATCTATATATTAATAGTGATGTAAATTAATAAATATACTTATGATGGTGCACGTATGTATAGTAGTATTATTCAGGTGTTAATAAAGCAGTGCTCAATGTATGAACAGAGTTGTATTATACATATATTAATAATATTATCCTACGTCTATGGCACGACTCGGAGTTTCATGCGTTATGCAATCATCTGGTGCATATTTCAAACTGACAGTTTATTCGACTTGAATTAAAAATCACTCGATGTTCAAGAGAATTAAATCTTATAAAGTTAATTTACTGCTTTTTTAATAACAAGATTAAATAAATATTCTAAAGTTAAAAATTTAAAATTTAAATTTAAAACTTAAAATTGAGATTAAAATAAAAAATACAAAATATTAAAAATAACAAATGTAGAGAAAAGAAATCAAATGGGCGTACGTCATAAAACGTAAAAACTTAAATATTTGAAAATTACATGTTGATAAAAAATTTAAATTTTTAAATACAATAAAATAAAATAAAATGAAATGAAAATTAAGAATAAAAGTAAAATTTAGAATTAAAATTAAAAATTAAAAAATGTATGAAGAAAAAATAAAAGGGGTTTAATTCATAACTGTTAAAAGTAATATTGCTGGAAAAAGAAAGAAAGAAAGGGGTAAACATAGAGGAATCTATATAAATCTGGATCTAAGAATTTAAGTAAGTATTTTTTTTCTATGACAGCATAGAAGAACACTGTCAACGCAATTAATTGGTTCACAAAAATAAAAAATAAAATGGATTACACTTTTATCCAGTTTGATATTTGTGACTTCTACCCATCGATACTTGAAAAACTTTTAACCGCAGCCTTAAATTTGGCTAAAAATTACTGCCCAATCAGTGACCAAGATATCAAACAGGCCCAAAAATCTATTTTATTTTATGATGAATGCCTGTGGACTAGAAAATACAACACTGATTTCTGCGTTTCCATGAGGTGTATGATTCTGCAGAGACCTGCAACTTGGAAGGGCTCTTTTTGCTCTTTTTAGGCACATCTTCGATTTATGTAACACCGGACTTTACCGAAACAACGAATTTATAATTCTCCTCAAAACTAATCCACAAAAAACGGATAAACTCAGAAAGGATCTGATAAAAGTTTTCAAAAACCACGATCTGTAAGGTTACAATGTGTTTATCTCACTTTGGTCGAGATAAAGACACGTAGTCACATGACAACCGCTGGTGACGTCACTCCTGATAGTGACCCAAGCGCTATTCAGATATTCAGCTAACAACAACCGAGGAAGAATGTTGTTTCTCTTCTATCCGGACCTTTGGGACTAGGCAGAATCTGCCTACCGCCATGTTTCACTGGAACATAAAACTCCTGCCGTCCCGTGGGGACATAGATGAAGCCTTTGGGACACAGATGAATTTGGCCCCTCCAAATCTAGAGTCATGACAATTGCTGAACAGAGGTATCTTCAATTTAAATGTAAGACCTTTCCTTTTTGCTCTTTTTGATACTTTGCTTTGTGTTGGACATAATGGATATGTATTTCTTCGCATGTGGACACCTGTGTGTATATATGTATTATTGTGTGTATTATAATATAAAAGTCTCTTTGAGAACAAGCGTTCATTCATTTATTCGTTTCATTTCACCGTTTCGCCTTATCGTTACATGGTGATTCGTCTTAATATATATTTACCAACCCACGAGGGAATAGGAATAAGATATATTTCTTTCACAAAGGAAATAAGGCATACCCTTCACCACTATAACTAACGCTAAAGTCGAAATTTTTTTGGATGTTACTTTTAACCTGGGCAATGGTCTGTACAAACCGTACATTAAAGACGCAAATAACCATATATAGATCAATAGGGAATCAAATCTCCCCAAGAGAATCACAAACAACATACACAAATCTGTCCAATTTCGTTTAAGTACCAACTCTAGTAATAAGGAATTGTTTGACAATTTTAAAATAAAATACAATAATGCTTTAAAAAAAAGTAAACCCAACGCTAGTTTAGAACAATCAGTTAAAAACAAGGTAGGCAGAAATAAGCAGGAATCAAGTAAATGTAACATTATTTGGTTTAACCCACTCTTTAGTCGTAACGTCCAAACTAACATTGGTAAACTCTACCTTAACTTAATTCACAAACATTTCTGCCATTCACCACACTAAAAAATATTTAACAAAAACAATGTTAAAGTCAATTAAAGTTGCGTTAAAAACACAAATAAATATATTTCACAACATAATACTATGATATCAAATAAAAAGTTGGCCACGTAAACAACATCCGTCACCGAGTCTCCGAGTCATGTCAAAGACATAGGATAATATATATATATATATCATTATACATATTATTGACACATTTGCACATATCTGTGCACGAACGTCTTCACTCTTTTTGTGTGTAGATGGATGTTTCTATGTCTGCATCGACATTTGGCACTCTCTCTTTCTCTCTCTCTCTCTCTCTCTCTCTCTATATATATATATATATATATATATATATGTATGCATTGATCTTTTAAATGACTATAATCAATCGCAGGTGTACAATCTCATCAATCCCGACCTATTTAGCAGACACTTGTATAAATACATACTCACATGTAATAAACATGTTTTGTTAAATCTAACTGCTAAGTTCTGTTACCTTGAATTTTTATTAT
The DNA here is from genome assembly GCA_037127315.1 of Ascarosepion bandense. Classification (NCBI taxonomy): domain Eukaryota; kingdom Metazoa; phylum Mollusca; class Cephalopoda; order Sepiida; family Sepiidae; genus Ascarosepion; species Ascarosepion bandense. The sequence goes on from JBBBDQ010001222.1 coordinate 13,389, forward strand.
ATTTTTAAATGTTTATATTACGAGCTAATTTCTTTTCATCCAATAAAAGTTAAATAAGGCAATCACATGTATTAAAAAATCTTTCCCATCACAAATAAAATTATTATTATTTACAATATTTATATTCGGGTTATTATGCTCATTCTTGTTGTTATCATAGCATTTCGGCCGTTTTGCCCTCCAGCCTTCCCCCTTGAGTTCGATTAAGCTCCTCATTCCGGAAATTAAAAAAAAAAATGTCATTATATTAAACTGCGCGTATGTATATGTGTACGTGTGTTTCTGCATGAGTGATTTTATTTATCTGTCTGTCTATAAATTGCTTGCTTTCTTTGTTATTGTCTTTATGTATAGATTAATAACTGTCTATAAAACATTTATGAGACTCTTTTCTACGTAAAACATTTGAATGATTCTCTGACAGTGTTAAAACCAGCAGAAAAAAGAGCCATCCCTACCAGATAACTATACCAGCACCTAATCGATATATCCGCCTTCTGGATTTTCCAATGTCATTGACGCTAAAAGTCCTAACTTCGCTTTTTGATTGCTGCTTTTACCGATCCTAATTGCTACCTTCACCTACACCATATGGCCAATAACTTTTTCCTGTCAATGATTCTCCAATGTCGTTAGAAGTGTGCATACTCATCTGCATAGTTAGCTAGAGACTGGAAGTAGTCGTTTAGTTTTTATCGTGCTTATGAATTAGAGCAATGAACAAAAAATATACAGAAAAAGATGATTAGCGATTTTGAAAAGGTTGACAATAAAGACATTAATAATTTAAATAAATGTTCTTCAAGAGAAAGATGAAATTGAAATGAGATTAGTATTAGGGTTAATTAAAGAAATGGCAGAACAAAACTACACTACGTTGAAAGAAAAAGAACGAAAAGAAAATAATTTGTAAAAATTTAAGTGAAGAGTAAAATGCACGAAATTAAAAGAATTAGATGGAATAAAAAAAAGATACAGGAAAAAAAAAACAAAACAAAAAAACCTGAGTTGGTAGGGACTAAAGAAAACAGAAGGAATATAAAAATAACAAAAGTAAGAAGAGATATGAAAAGAAGGAAGAATTATAGAAAAAGTGAAAAAAAAAAAGGATGAAAAAAGCTTTTGAAGTAATATCAAAAATTAAATGAAAGAAAAATGAGACAAGCAAAGGAAGGAATTTAAGTAAAACATATGAGAAAAGAACTGCAAAAAGAATAAAACAAAGAACGAGTTTAATTTATGTAACCAGATGTTTTTAGCGGCCAACAAATTTTTTATCTTTGTAATGTGGATGTAAAGGTAGCCATTTTTCATTTCGCGACAAGTATCAAAACAAGCATTCGGCCGTAACGCTATACAGAGTATATGAAATTAGTTTACTGGTATTGACGGATATAATGCAATTCTTCTTTTATTTTTTATTGTATGGTTTGAATTTTTAAAATCAAAATTTAGAATTCATGTGTTCTTTTTCATTATCGTAAAATTGGATTATATCCGGCTGGACAATTTGACGATTGAGCTTAGGCATCCAATATTGATAACTATATCAACACACACACACACACACACACACACACACACACACACACACACACACACACACACACATATATATATGTATATATATATATGTAGTGCCATTTCGCGCATGGACGGGCGTCCCTGCATGAATTTCCGATGGGCAACCCCGAGGCCACATTATGCTGCAGGCGGCGCCATTCACCACCCTTCACCTGCTGCAATTAACGACCATCTGACCCTACTCTAGACCTCTCTCTATCCACAACTAAAACCAGCATGAAATTAAACAAACAAAACAGCAAGACTAAATCAGCTAGTCATAAATCGCCCAAACCTATCTGCGTTTCCTTCACAAACATACGAGGTATTCGCAGTAACTTTAATAGTGTAGAATCATTCCTTCTAATTAACTCACCCGATATCTTAGCTATATGTGAGACTAACCTTGACCCTTCTATCCCCTCTTCGGAGCTGTTCGTTCCTGGTTACCTTCCCCTCTTCAGGAAGGACTCCAATGTCCATATGCATGGGCTTAGTGTATATGTCAGTGAACAACTCCCCCTAGTCAGGGTCACATCTCTTGAATGCCTGGATCATTCCTTCATGTGCTTCCGTCTCTCACTTCTAAGCTCGGTTAGCTATCTCTTCTTCCTCTGCCGCTCCCCCTCCTCCTCTGACTGTACGGTACTTGATTGCATCTCTACTAATATCGACAGGGCCATTTCTTATCACCCATCTACCCATATATTTGTGTGTGGCGATTTTAACGCCCACCACACCAAGTGGCTTGAAAACTCAGCCACCGACCTTGCTGGGATCCGCACCATGTATATTTTAATAACCCAAGCTCTAACGCAAGTGGTGGACTTCCCCACGCGTTTCTCTAATAACCCTAACGGAAGGGACTCTTTACTCGTCCTTTGCTTTACCTCCATTCCAGACTCCTGCACTACCAGGCAACTCTGTCCCCTCGGAAACTCTGACCACGCCGTAGTCTCCGTCAACATCTCAATCCGCGCTAACTCTACCCAAGAAAACCAGACCAGCAGAATATCATACTGCTGCCAGAGAGCAGACTGGGACTCGTTCCGAGGCTTTCTCTGCGACGTCCCCTTGAACAACGTCTTCCATCTTCCTGTCGAAGACTGTGCCTCCGAGGTCTCCTCTTGGGTTAAGGCTGGCATCGATGCTTTTATCCCGGCCAGGAAATTCCAACTAAAATCAAATTCGTTCCCCTGGATCTTACCCGCTTGCTCGACCGCCATTGCCCACCGGAACCATTTCTTCCGGCTCTATCGAAGCTGCTCGTCGAACCAAAACAGGCGCCCCAGCACGGAACAAGTATAAAAAAGTACTGAACGAAGCTAAGAGGGCGTTTGCTACCAGAATGAGGCAACGCATAGCATCCTCTAAGTTTGGCTCCAAAGTTTACTGGCGACTCTGCAAAAGCGTGCTCAGCAAGAGCAAGACTTCAATACCCCAACTAATCAATGAATTTGAAGTTCTCACCTCCCCAGCGGACAAGGCTGAATGCTTTGCCCGTAGACTCCCCACCAATTAGACACTGGACTCGTTAGGAATACCTACACACGACTTCCCACCGAGAACTAAGGCTCAACTAAATAACGTCCACATCCTCGCTGGTCGCCAAGATAATTGCACAACTTGACCCTCACAAAGTGAGTGGCGGTGACGGAATCCCAGTCATAGTATTGAAGAAATGTGCCCCAGAACTCTCCTCTGTCCTCTCTAAACTCTATAACCTCTGCCTATCTGCTTCCTGTTTTCCTGCCTGTTGGAAGTCCTCCTGTGTAGTTCCTATATTTAAGAATTCTGGCGAACCCTCAAACCCCGCCAATTACCGTCCTATTAGTCTCCTTCCGAGATTTGGCAAAGTTTTCGAAGCCATTATCAACGCCGAGGTGATTCAGCATGTCACGGCCCACAGGCTTTTCTCTGACAAATAGTACGGGTTTCGCTTCTCCAGGTCTACTGCTAATATGCTAACGACCATTACCGAGTACATATACCAGGCACTTAACAAGAATGGCGAAGCCCGAACCGTTGCCTTGGATATCTCCAAAGCGTTCGACAGGGTCTGGCATGCTGGCCTCTTGTGCAAACTGCGGTGCTACAGGATAACTGGACATCTGTTTGACCTCATCCAGTCATTCCTCTCTAACCGCACATTGAAGGTGGTATTAAATGGGCATGCCTCCCAAAACTACCATACGAACGTGGGCGTCCCTCAAGGTTCTATCCTAGGTCCCACGCTCTTTCTGATCTACATTAATGATCTCCCCGACGCCATTAGATCCCAAGTTGGCATGTATGCCGATGACACAACAATCTACTCTCGCATCGATCAAAAACCAGGTTTGGACGACAAAGCGAACCTCGCTGCCGTACTTGAAAAGGACCTCCAATCCGTAGTGGCCCGGGGTAGGAAATAGCTAGTAAATTTCAATGCTTCTAAAACGAAGCTGTTATCAACTAACCACCATAGACAATCGCATCTACCTCCCATTAGCATGGGACAGGCTAGCCTGCCACAGAGTAAAATACTACGCCTCCTTGGCCTTACACTTTCGACGGATGAAATGACTATATCGAATCCATTGCCAAATCTGCTGCTATGAAAGTCGGCTCTCTGTGGAGGGCCTGGAAGTTTTTCCCACCTGAATCTATTCTGCACATATACAAATCTACCATCCGCCTGTGTATTGAATATTGCTGCCATATCTGGTCGGGTGCCCCTGCTGCTCGCCTTGGGCTTCTTGACAAAATACAAAGGAGGCTCTGTAACGTGGTTGATACTGACTTGGCAGACCGGCTGCAAGCACTCTCTCACCGGCGTGATGTGGCTTCCCTGTGCCTCTTCTACAAGTACTTTCATGGCTTCTGCTCCGATGAGCTTAGATCACTGGTGCCGCCTAAGCACGAATTTACACGAGATACTAGATTAGCAACTAGGTCCCACCCTTTTACAGTTAAACAGATAAGATGTAATCGTAAATTCTACTCCAACAGCTTCTTTTCTCGCGCTTCCCGCCTGTGGAACTCCCTTCCACAAGTCTGCTTTCCCGACAGCTACAATCTCCAGGTGTTTAAATGTAGGGTCAATAGACACCTCCTATCACCCTAACTCCCAATTATTCTCAGAACTCTCTCATCTACCGAACCCTCATTCTCGGTATCCTTACCCGCCTATCACCCACCCTCTGACATTTCCTATATTTAACCATTCTTGGTATCCCTACCCGCCTATCACCCACCCTCTGATATTTCCTATATTTAATCATCCTTTCTCCACTCTATGTAGCCCCCTGCGCAGTAGTGGCAGTGACATGCCTTACTGTACCAGGCCGTACTGTATAAAAGTTCTCGGTCCGACCAAGAAGAGAGTCACTTCAAATTCATTGGCCCGATCTTGACAAGTGGATCTATCCGAGAATTTGGGTTATCAGTTGGAGGAAATATATTTTTGGGGTTATTTTACTAAAATTTGTTATTTCTTTATATCACTTCAAAGAGATGAGTGAAATTTGTTTGGAGTGTATAGTCAATCCAACGCACACGCATTTACTTTACACAGTATAATACTGAGCGTACACACAAACATACACACTTTCATTTCGAAGAATGTTTAATTAAGAATTAGTTTTCAAGAAATGAGTGATAATATTGGGTAAATGAAAGAAAAAACTTTCCCTCCCCAAACATATTTCTTCACAATCCAATACGGTTTTGGAAAACCTTTTCTATAATTTATAAACGCTAAGATTTACATAAAAAGTGTAAAGCAAAAACAGAATGACTTACTCAAAAATATAAACACATCTACCTGCGCACCAGTAAGAGCATCAGCAACGATAAATACATGACTATTTATCTTTACAAAAGAATATTATTGGCGTTTAGAGAAAAATTATTAAAAACATTCATTCTAATTTAATGTTACATATTTAACAGTATTTCCCGCCAAAATTTTCACATGAGATATTTTAGTCGCGTTGTTTGAAAGATTGTTACATTTATCAGAAAGTGTCAGATTTTAATTTAAGCCAATTCGTTGACAAAAATGAACATCATTTACAACCAAATGAATTCTTGCTATAATTTAACTTCCGCATTTATTCAAAGGAATCTGTAAAATAAATAAATATGGATAAAACAAATGCATGGGATCATAAACATTATTTCGTTGATTAGTACAGTCAGTTATCTTTCACTGATAATAATATATCACTCTATTTTAGTTTAGTTGTATTTATATGTATGTATGCATACCGAAGCATGATCAATTTTTTGTCTAGGCTGATAGTAAGGCTGAAAACTTTGCAGCAGTGGAATAGATTATCCACTAGAGCCAGCATTTCATGTACTGCTTGGCTAATCAAGTTACATTCATCGGTTGAGAAAAAGTCTCGAACAAGAGCTTAGAACTTCTTACATTTACCTGTGGTACAATATGGAATATATATACCAAGGTCACAGTCGAAGTTCACCTTACATCGAACCATCAATATTTACAATGACCACCAAATGAAGCTGGTAGAAAAATTCACATACACTGAACTCTTATGTTCGTACGTAGAAAGCGTTTTCATCTCTAAAGGATCGACTCCGGTTTCAGAGAGGACTTAAGAAGTGCATACGAAAGATAGTTTCCACTGTCTGCGTGGTGACATGTCTGCTATATTGTCAGACATAAGTAGTGTAGCACTTACATATAGACGCTCTGGAGATATTCCATCAAAGCTGTTTAGGATCGATTATTGGTCAGTCAGTCAGTTAAGTGCCGTACGTGATACACACTTGGGCGATCATGTCTCGAAAGAGACATGACTGACAGGGCAGAAGATTATCCCGTAGTAGGTTGCAATTACTTTCTACGGTAGACTGGTTGCTAACCAAGGCTATAGAACCCAATCTGTCTTGTTATTTAACCCATAACTGGAGAGAAGAGATGGATTAGTATCTTTCTTAAGAGTATTTGCGCGTAAGTGAATGCAATGAATTCAACTGGAATTCGAATTCGGCTCTCCGAATTCTCGTTCCGAACCGATATCCACTGCACCACGACACACGATTATTGGTATCCATTGGATAATCTACACTCAAGACTCTAGCCTTTGAAAAGACCGATGTAATCTGTATAATATTACATATTCATCGCCACGGGCGTCACTGAATAGGGCATGTCATTCGCTTTGAAAACAGAAAAAAGTGAAGTAAATGCACTACAGCATTTGACCGCAGCGTAAACCAATGAAAAGCTTCAAGGATACTTAAAACTTTCCTTCCGGAAGGTGTAAAAACACCTGCAGAATCTTCTCCAGTCTCACCCGTCACACGAGCAGCATGACCAGAATTTACAAAATAAACCAGGCCCTATAAAATAACTCAGTTTGCCGTGTCTGCAACAGCCATTGCAAGTTACTTGCTCGCTTCAAGAGTCATTGACGTTCTCACGAGACCTAATAATATTGATCAAACTTGTCAGCGATGATCACACATATTTAACGATTCAACAACCATTGTGAATGTCTGTGCGCATAGCCGAGTATCTAGAACGTTTACTTTTCGAAACTAATCTCACAATAGCCGATTGGTAGGGAAATTTAACTCTTGGTGTTATTAGCCTGGAAAGGCGGCCTTAGCATGCGTCACAATGAGAAAGTGCTAAAAAAAAGTGTGAATCAACGCGTGGCACGAAATTGAGAGTGAATGAGTGAAATTGGGTAAGCTGAAATGTTCGGACGCCGTCGATAGTTCTGTTAGACCAAAGTCATTGTGACCGAGGGTTTGAAAGTACTGGTCTTGTTCAAAGTTTTGATCCCGCCAGATTTTGCCTTTTCTCCCAATAACCTGTAACTAAGATCCACTCAGTATAGTTGTAGTATGAACCACTGGTGACTTCGGTGAGTGTTGAACAAATATAAATGCCTGCATCTGCAGAAAGGATTAACGAGTTACCGCAGCAGGCGTGTGTGCTTGGTAACGAGCAGCAGGCCATTATGTATGTATATATGTTTGTATTAATGCATGTATTCCAGTTTGTTTATATAGATAACTATTCAGTTCTTTTTCCCTTTCTTTCTTTCTTTTTTCTTTCTTTCAAAGGTCTATTTAAAACTTATGAAAAAATAGATGGAACGTTAGTACCTTATAAAAAATCTACACTGCCATTCTACTTTGAAAGCAGTTTTAAATTCGTTTGAGATATTAGATATTATCAGTGGGAGATCGGAGGGGTAACCTTTTTAAAATTCACCGTGTTATTCCTCTGACACACATGAAAAGTTTTGATTGGGCATTTTTCCAGATCTATTGAGGTTTTAGATTATATGTCATGGGAAGATGTATAAATATTTTTCATGTATCAATGTCTTGTACGTGGGTGTCTCAAATGCTCAAATAAAAATGTCCTGTATACTTCCTTATGTTGAACAAGAGCATTGTAAAAGAACATTGGACAAGTGCATGCAAAGAAGGTTGATAATCAAATAACCATATTTCCAAACTAAAAAGTAGACACTAAGGTGACCTTGTACATTGTTAATGTTCCAAAAACTATAATCTGTAAAAATGTATTGAATTGAAAATCAATGCCATGAGGACCTGTACCTTTTCAGAGGCTAATTAATTTTGCTCGAATTGGTTTCTTTAATAAAAATTGACGTTTTTCTTTCAGTATAAGAAAATATAATAATAATAATAAAAAATATGACGAAGAAAACTTAGCAGAAGCAACTTCGCTCGTTTGACATTTTTAATTTTTGTTTTTTAAACTTTTGACAGTGCAGGGCAGCAGATGTGAGTTTCAGGGAAGTTATTTTGTGTGACTAGAATTATATAAATATGTGACACTATTTTCAGAGGGCTGGTATTAATTTTAAGTGATTTCAAAATGAGAAGAGATTTCAATAACATTAAAGAATAAAATTATTTTTGTCAGGTAAAATAACCGAAATGTTTTTGTGTTTTGTGTGTTTGCTTTTTTTTTTTTTTTTTAAATAGGAGTAGATAGGTCACACTGGAGTAGAGGCTTGCCCCTTGTTTCCTGTTTAGAAGGTGGTTTCCGGCTTTCTCTTCTCTCTCTTCAGACCTTGGTATTGGTGCTTCTGTGAGTTTCCTGCGATCTGGCCGGTTGGTGGCAACGGCTCATCACTGTGAGGGTACCGGGTTGGCAGTTTCCTGGTTGCTGCTTCCGACTGGTAGTTAGGAGCCCTAACTCTTGCGTAGCGTCAAGAGTGGCTGCTCTGATCAACAGTTGTATAATATCGTTCTTGTAGTGCCATGTCGCGCATGGATAGGTGTCCCTGCAAGCGCTTTCGGTGGGCAACCCCGAGGCCACACCTTGTTGCAGCCCTAGCCAGTTTCCCTCCCAGCACAGATCGTGGATAATGACCGCCAGTATCCTCTATCCTAGGTCCCTTTCTAGAAACAGAATCATGACTAAGCAAATCAGAAATTACCATAAACCAGTTAAATCCAAACCACCTAAACCTATTAACCTCTCCTTCACTAATATCCGAGGCATTCGTACTAACTTTCTTAGTGTAGAAGCGTTCCTGCATGAAAAGTCCCCTGATATCCTTGCGCTCTGCGAAACTAACCTCAACTCAGCTATTCCCTCCTCTGACCTCTTCATCCCTAGTTATCTTCCCCTTTTAAGGAAGGATTCCACTGTCCACATGCATGGGCTGGGTTTTTATGTCAGCGAACACCTCCCCATTGCTAGGGTGACTTCACTCGAATCTACTGACCACCAATACATATGTCTCCGCCTGTCTCTCCTCAGTTCGGTTAGTTACCTATTCTTTCTTTACCGTTCTCCCTCCTCTCCTGACTGCTCCCTACTAGATAGCATTGCTGACAACATAGATAAGGCTATTTCCTATCACCCATTCGCTCACATATTTGTATTTGTAGACCTCAATGCCCGTCACTCTGAGTGGCTTGAAAACGCCGTTACTGATCCAGCGGGCATTCACGCCATGAACTTTGCTATTTCCCAATCCCTTACGCAAGTGGTGGACTTCCCCACTCGCTTCCCAAGCACTCCCTTGGGTCATTTCTCACTGCTAGATATATGTTTCACCTCTGCGCCTAACGCCTGTCAAGTCAGTGTTCGACCTATCAGTTGATGACTGTGCTCCTGAGGTCTCGTCATGGGTGAAAGCTGGCATTGATGCCTTCATACCCACCAGGAAGTATTGCTTAAAACCTCATTCCTCTCCGGCCTGCTCAGCCGCCATTGCCCACAGGAACCATTACTTCCGTCTATTCCGGAGACAGTCAACTGATCACAATAGGCGCCTGTTCACATCTGCTCGCAATGAGTGCAAGAGAACCCTAAATGACGCCAAACAGTTGTTTGCTGAGAGAATGCGACAGCACATAGATGACCGCAAGTTCGACTCCAAGGACTATTGGAGGATTTGTAAACGAGTGCTCAACAACAGGAAATCCTCAATACCTCCTTTAATCCATGGATTTGAGGTTCTCACGTTATCTGCGGACAAAGCTGAGTGCTTTGCCCACAGATTCTCATCCAATTCCACCTTCGACTCGTCCAGAGTACACCCACCCGGCTTCCCTATTAGAACTGAGGCCAAACTGCACGACGTATATATTACCCCGACAGTAGTATCCAGAGTAATTTCAAAACTCGACCCCCATAAGGCGTGTGGAGACGATGGAATCCCGGTGATAGTCCTTAAGAGATGTGCTCCTGAACTTTCCCCTGTCCTCTCTAAACTTTTAAACTACTGCCTTTCTGCTTCCTGCTTTCCTGCATGCTGGAAGTTCTCTTCAGTCGTTCCTGTATTTAAGAATTGTGGTGAACCCTCGGACCCATCCAACTATCGCCCTATCAGTCTTCTACCGATATTCGGGAAAGTATTCGAGGCTATAATCAATGCTGAAATAGTTCATCATCTCACCGCCCACAAAATGTTCTCCGACAGGCAATATGGATTCCGATTTGCCAGGTCCACGGCCGACCTGCTAACAACCGTGACGGAGTACATGCTACAGGCCCTTGATGCGTCTGACGAGGCTCGCGCGGTTGCTCTGGACATCTCCAAGGCTTTCGACAGGGTTTGGCACTCTGGCCTCCTATGCAAACTACGCGGTTATGGTATTACCGGTCGCCTGCTTGACCTAATCCAATCTTTCTTAAATAACCGCAAAATGAAGGTCGTTCTGAATGGGCGTGCCTCTTCATCCTACAGCACGAATGCTGGTGTCTCACAGGGCTCTATCCTGCGCCCGACGCTCTTCCTTATTTTCATCAACGACCTCCCAGATGAGATCAAATCCCAAGTAGGCATCTACGCAGATGACACTACAATATACTCCCGCACCAGTAAGAAACCTGTCGTGGCGGACAGACATAATCTCGCTGCTGACCTTGAACGGGATCTACACTGTGTGGTGAACTGGGACAAGAAGTGGCTTGTCAACTTCAATTCATCTAAGACCAAGCTGTTGTCTGTCAACCATTACAGGCAACCTCTCCTGCCTCCCATAAGCATGGACCAAGCGATTCTCCCGGAGAGTAATACACTACGCCTCCTCGGATTTACCCTGTCCTCAGACCTCAAATGGAACCACTATATTGAATCCATAGCAAAATCTACTGCTAAGAAGGTTGGGTCACTATGTCGATCCAGGATGTTTTTTCCACCTGAATCCATCCTGCATATATACAAGTCAACCATCCGTCCGTGCATGGAGTACTGCTGCCATTTATGGTCAGGTGCCCCTGCCGTTCTCCTCAGTGTTCTTGACAGGCTCCAAAGGAGAGTCTGTAATGTGATAGGTACTGATCTGGCGGCTCGACTGCAGCCACTTCCCCATCGTCGAAATGTGGCCTCCCTTTGTCTGTTCTATAAATACTTTCATGGCTTCTGCTCAGACGAACTTAGGTCACTGATGCCTCCTCAACAGGTGTTTACTCGTGCAACCAGACTGGCAACTGGGTCCCACCCATTCACAGTCAGTTTAGCCAAATGCAGACGACAATTCTACTCCTGCAGCTTCTTCTCTCGCACTTCCCGCCTGTGGAACTCGCTCCCGTATTCTTGCTTTCCTGACGGCTACAACCTCCAGAAATTTAAATGCAAAGTCAATACTCATCTACTAACCACTGGACTCTAGCTATCTCCCCACCTCTGTATAACCCTCCCTTTCTCTCCACCTATGTATCTGTCATCGCACCTGCTTTCTCAGCTTTCTATTGTTCCTTTCTAACTAGTTTGTACTCCTCACTCTTTTCTAATTAACCTTTTTACATTTATGTAGCCCCCTACACATCAGTGGCGTTTCCGCCTTGCTCGGGGTGAAATGATTAAAAAAAAAGTGTAAAATACAGCTTCAGAGTGCAATGAGTCCAAAATTATTTTTGAATGAATTTATCAAAGCAATTTTAATCAAAATACTTGTCAATGGGTTTTGACATATGTGACCCGGGTCAAAATACGGCATGGGCAATTTCCTGTGCACTGCTTACCAGGACAGCTGGTACGAACAGGCAAACAATAGCAGGGAGTGGGTTTTCCTCCATCTTCCCCTGGAAGTTGAAATGTTAAATATAATTGTTTTCATTTCGAGCTGGTAAGATTTATAAAATTTAAGGAAATGAAAACACTATACATCACTTTCCCACTCCGGTCTGGGTGCCTGTTTAATAAAACCAGGGCGCAAGACCAAATTAGTTAATCAAAACCAATACAGTCAAGAAGTGAAATGACACGGTTGACCACCTCTTATTATGTTGAAGCCCTATAGGACTCCCATACACAAAAGACCATTGGTAGTGGAGGCAGTTGCAGATATGATAGAGACAGTGATAAATGAAAGATCTGAGTCCCCCAGGATCTTTTTCATAGTAGTGGTGGACAAGAATGATAGTGGGCACCGGTTTTGAGTAGATTTTAGGAAACTGAATACGATTTTCAAACCATTAGCGATTCCTTTGTCCCTTATTGATGATATACTGGCTTGGTTGGGGAAGGCTGGATGCTTCTCCACTCTAGACTGGGGTACTGGCAGGTGCCTTGGAGGAAGCGGACAGAGAAAAGGCCGCTTTTGCGTGTCCCTGAGGCCTGTAGGAATTTAGAGTTATACCGTTTAGATTAACCGGGCATTTTTCAGTAGCTCATGTCGGTAGTGTTGAGAGGAATAGAAAGCTTTGCCGTGGCCTATTTAGATGATATATTAGTGTTTTCAGAGTCACCAGAACATCTACACGGGTATCCGCAGATACCCTGGAAAGAAGTAGAGGAAAGAATCACGAGGGGTTTTCCAACGAAGGTACGGCAATAGAAGCGATGAGGACAGTCCTATAAGAACCCCAGAGAGTTTTTTCAAAGGGGAGAGTAGCTCAAATAAGAAGTAGAGTGAGAGTGAGGTGCTGGGCGTGTGGTCGCGGAGGTCATCTTAAATTAAAATGTCCTTCGAGGAGGAGCCGGTTCCGTGAAAGGCCGGGTAATGTGCAGAGAGACTGTCCTCGGAGCAGAGATCGAAGTCCTTGAGCAGAGCCAGACCACGCGTACAGAGACACAAAGTCGAAAGGTGGGGCCCCCGAGAAGAAGACACTAGAAAAATGCTACCTCCAGTTCCCTTGGTCGGTAGGTGAAGGAATCAATATCCTAAGAAACGAAGAGGGGCCAGGGTGCTTTCAATACTGACCCAAGTGGGAGACCTTGCCTGTAAGGGGGCTTGAAAGTAAAAGTTCTATTAGATACAGGAGCAACAATCTCGATGCTAAGGCTGAATGAGTATTAACAGCGGGTGCATAAAGGGTTCATGAGAAAATCGGATATAGAAATCATACAAGTGAGCAGAGATATAATCGAAATAAAGGGAATGGTAACTGTCCCGGTAGAAATAGAAGGAGTGAGTAGTCCCCAGAAGTTTTATGTAGCCCCGATATTGAGTTCGAGGGTAATACTTGAACAGACATATTTTATCGGCATGATGCCTGATTACAGTTTAACTCCTCTGTCTTGTTAGTACATTGAAGAATGGTCTGCCGCTAGAAAGAAGACGGGACAGAGATATATTGCAATAGACAGTCAGTCGAAATTCAACCGACTGGAAGCTGAATAAATCATTGTCCATTAGAAATAATGGAACACAAATATTATCGTGCTACTGAAATACCAGCCAACTGATATTTATTTTTCGTCACTTGTTTTGATGTTGACTTCTTGTAATCTTGTATTTATTCGATATATATAAATATATATAAATATATACCGTGTCGTTGCGGTCTTAAATCCGGTTTTTATTATAAACCGATTCCTCGTATATCTGCATCAGCCTCGTCAAGTGATGATAAGCAATCCTGCTTTTGCAAATCCGAGATCAACAACACAACGTGGCGGAATCAATCAAAGTTCAGGAAGGTTGGCTGGACGCAGCCAGGAGTCGTGTTATAGATATTTTTTTTATGAATAGAAACATGAAAAAGTAATGGGTTCACAGAGTTTCTTGAAATAGAATCATAATCCGTTTCCTTATAGTAATATTGAAAATTTAATAATCAGAATAACTAATATGTAATAATTTTAAAGACATGACAAAAAGCCACAGAAAAGAGGATCACAAAAGTAGCTGTGCTCAAAAATTCACAAAATTTAAAATATAAAATAAATTATAATAAAATTTCAAATGAGGCTAAAAATATTTGGATATAGTAGATAACAGACCATAAAATATATAAAGAGGCTCTTCATGTATCGGTTTTTGCTTTGAGTAAATTTAAAAATCTAGAAACAGATAAGAAAAATTGCAGCAGGTCTCGGTCAGTCAACAAAAACAATTCAAATTTGTCTCTATGAAGAGACTCTCTTTCCCAAATGAAAACAATAAACCATCGGTTTGACACCCAATAAGGGAAGAATGAAAATGTATAAAATTTCTATATGTTGAACACATCCATTTCTACGAATAATAACACTATTTATTACGAAGATATTCACCCGAAGGAAATTAATTTATTCACCTTTATATACAAAGCTTTTCTTGTAAACATGTGCATAAATTGTAGTTTTGGTTTTAACACAATAATTTAAAGGTTATTTACACTCTTCAATTCTTAATTAATAGTTTTCTAACGTCCCATGTGCGTGGGTGGTGCAGTGGATATTAGTTCGGAACAAGAAATCGGAGAGCTGATTTCGAAGTCTAGTGAAATTAGTTGCATTCACTTACGCGCAAAAACCCTTGGGAAAGGTATTAAGCCACTTCTTCTCTCACCAATTATGGGTTAAATTGCAGGACCGATTGGGTTCTATATCCTTGGTTTAGCGCAGAATACAATGGCAACCTACTGTCGTAAAATTTTCTGCTTATGTCTTGAAAGAGACGTGATCGCCGAAAGCGAATATCACGTATGACAAGTTTTGTTCTTAAAATTCTCTTACATTGAGTGTTATTCTTAAAATCTTTATTTCCATTTTCAAAAATCTTTTCCAGTTTCTTATTCAGCTTTAAATGTACGCTTCTTTATTTTCTTTACAAATGAACATTTTAAATTTAATATGTACAAGGGAGAGAATCAATGTTAACCTGATTGTAGATTTTCTTTTGACATTGTTTTATCGTCTTTCAGTGATTCAACTTGAGATATTTTATTCTAAATATGAATCTGATGGGCATCTATGAGGATGTGTAAATAAATTTTGAGAGAAAATCTGTAGAAAACAAGAAACCCTTTTCTTTTTTCATGGCTTTTGTTTTTTGCATTCGGTGGGTTGCCACCGGGAAAGATGGAAAACCCTGTCTACGTTGCCAAGGAGTGAGAATATAATTCTCATAAGCAGTTACTACTTTTAAAATTTCCGGTTTTTAGCTGTTTGTTCTAATAATTGAAGTGATTTTTGACTCATAAGATTAAGGAATATTAATCAAATTATTATTTTTAATTTTTCATATAAAAAAATAAAAACAGCAACAGAACTATGTTTATAGCAATATTTTATCATTAAATTTAATATTTTACCATTAAGTTTAATATTCTCGTAACTGACCTTAAATTTGTTACATTATTTCTAAAAAATATCCGACTGGGTGCTGAAAAGTTTGGACCGCTCCCCTACTTCCCACAAAATATCAAGAAGACCCCCCCCCCCCCAAAAAAAAAGAATTTAGGAAGTTGGTTGAGTCGAGTAATTTTAGCACCCTTTTTGAGTTAAGATTTTTAAATTTTGAAGTATCAGTAAAAAATTATAATCGATATTCAATTACAGAGCCGACGAAAATGAAAGTTAAGTGTAGATTTCTACGGCGCTATTAATGTTGGTGTATTTCGTTTTTGTTTTTTTGCTAACAATTATAAAAAACGCTTCTCAGGTTTGGTTTTTGTTGTTGTTTGATGCAAAATACGTGAAGAATGTCGTACTACATATTTTACCATTGGATAAAAATAAAAGGCAGTCTGGGATTGGAGTAGATAGACTAAACTATCGCCCGGTTAACACTCCACCCACGTCTATTGAACAGGTGTAGAGGCTCATCCCTTGTTTCCTGTTTAGGATGTGGTTTCCGGCTTTCTCTTTTCCAATCTTTTCACTCTTAGACCCCTGCGCACCAGTGGCGTTTTCGCTGTGCTTGGGGCGATATGATTAAAAAAAAAAAAAAAAGATAAAAACTCCAGCGATAGTGTAAAGACACGCAATTGGGGCACTGTTTTCCTTCAGGTGCCCTTTCTGTTCTTGGGAATCCACTCTCAAATTTGTTATTTGTGATAAGCAAAAATTCATAGAATGGTGACTAAAAAAAACCATCATTTAAATGATATATCATAAATGGAATGATGGGTTTACACGAATGAAATTGACCTGCACCGTTATGATTTATAGAAAGATTAAAATAAAATGAAAAAGGATAAACATGGATTCCTCCCAGCCCGATGAATAAAAATACAAATTGATGAAGCGGCACTGATATGAACAGAAATAATGGTCATCGTTCTTTGTATGGAGTTTTTATTTAAAAAGATTAGATTAGTTTGGCGGAAAACCACGGCACCCAGTGAGAATCGAATTCACGACTTAATAGTATATTTAACACCTATTCTCTGATTCCGAGGAGTCCAGTGTATTTACTGAGCTTATTTTGATACTGGATCATAAGTATAGAGCACCCAGTGAGGATTGAACTCAATTGTAATGGTCAAGCAGATTGGCTCTCTGACATTTAGCTGAGGTGCTCATTTCTGTTTTGCTGAATGATTTTTGTCTGTTGATCAAAGATTTTCCCAAACTCCAGTGCTTTCTCGGAATTTACGTAAATTATTGTCGAATGCATTGCTAACTGAATATATTGAGTGTTAATTACTCATTTCAAAATGTCATATGACTTTTATGGACAGACGTTCTTGAAAAGAATTTTAATGGAAAAGATTTCACTTTCTTTTTACTGTTCAATTTTAAACACTATAACAAAGTAAGACAGAGTAAAGGGAGTTATGGTTTCATGCCATTTTAGAAAGCAGACAACAGTTTTAATTAGAAACTGGCTAATTTATGTTAAAAATTATCTTTGCAATAAAATATTTGTATAAGAAACTTTTGATGATTTTTTAGGCCGTTGAATATTGAGACAATTATTTACTAAAAACAATAATCGATGTGTAAAGGTCGATTGAAAAATGACCAAATGAGGTTTATTTTTCAACATAGTCCCCTTTGTGGTCCATACACTCCTCCATCGATGTTACAGTGCTTTGATCCTACTGGTGAAGAAGCTTTCATCTTGTTGGTAAAAACGTCATATGTGACGTCATTATCACTGCAATATTGGTTCCCAGCCAAGAAATTTTTCATGTTGGAGAACAGATGATAGTCAAACTGGGCCGAATCAGGAGAATAAGGAATGTAATCAAACAGTTCAAAGCCATAGTCACGCACAGAAGTATTCGAAAACAAGGGACTCTGTTCTGAATCATTGTTCTGATTAAACAAGATCACTTTCGTCAGTTTTTCTGAGCGTTTGGTCTTGATAACCCTTATTAACTGCCTTAGTGAGTTGGCATAGTACTCTCCACTGATGTCATAGCCCTTTTGAAGATAATCAAATAATACAATGTTCTTTTCATACCCAAAACTGAGACCATCATCTTCTCTGCAAATGAAACAACCATGGCCTTTGTCAGGTAATGAAAGGTTTTTCCACTAGATGGATTGTATCTTTGTCTCTAGCTTGCAAATGATGAACTCACCGCTCATCCTGGGTTAGCGAATGTTTAAGGAAACCAATTGAACTTACTTCAAACGACGTCATATTTTTCCTTGATGTGGTCAACTTGGTGGGCTTTTGGTCAGGTGTCATAAGACGTGGCAACCACCAAGAAGAAACCTTCATCATGCCAAGATCAATGTACAGAAAACTATCTCGTCTATCACGGGATAGGCTAATAGCATTAGCTATTTTATTTATAGTGAATCGTCAGTCATCCCTCACCATATGGTGAACACAATGATTTTCAGTTGTAGGACAGCCAGACCTTAGGTCATCTTCAAGACTTTCACTTCCCACTTCTAAATTCATTTGCACAATTTTTTCACTGTTATTAAAGCTGCAGTGTCACCCCCTAATGTGGCAACCATATCAGCAGGAATGTCCTTGGGGCTAATCCATTTTTTCTTGATAGCATCACGATGCCAATTTTTTTCCATCCTCAAGACAAAAGTCGCTTCTCATTGTTTTTGAAGTCTTTGGGGGCGAAACAATTTTCTCCAGGAAGTTACTTTGAAGTCTTCTATGTCAGATGTCAGTTTACATAGAAAGACACATTGCAGTTATTAATAAGAAAAATTGAAATTAAGGCATGCAATATTTCACAGTTGTAATATCACACATTCATAGTCAGCCTATGAAATATTCAGCCCTCCCTCATAGCTAGAAAGAACAATGCTTGTAATTAATGCATGCAATATTTCAAGAATGTCCTTTTATCTGCAGATACTTGGAAATATCACGGTACCAAATTTTGTCCATTTTCAAGAGAAGTAGCTATACAATACTTTTCAAGTCTTTGAACAGTAAGTTTATCTGGAAAGAAACAGTACAGTTATTAATAAGTGTTGAAATTAATGCATACAAAATTTCACAGCTCTAGCATTACTCCTTCATAGTCATCTTATGAAACGTCTCAATTGGTTTGTACCCAACAATTTTTGACAATGGTTTTTTTTTTGTTGTTGTTGAGGACAGTTACTTAATATGAACGATAATAATTCGTACGACAGAATTATTGAAAAAAAAATTTTAGAAGGATTTTTAAGCAAAATAGTTTTAATTCTCTTTACAACAGTGCTTTAGCGAATAGTAAATGGACCGTAAATATTTAAGCGAATAACAATGGGCGTAAATATTTAAGCGAATAACAAATGGACGTAAATATTTAAGCGAATAACAAATGGGCGTAAATATTTAAGCGAATAACAAATGGACGTAAATATTTAAGCGAATATCAAATGGACGTAAATATTTAAGCGAATATCAAATGGACGTAAATATTTAAGCGGATATCAAATGGACGTAAATATTTAAGCGAATAGTAAATGGACGTAAATATTTAAGTAGATATCATATGGACGTAAATATTTAAGCGAACAGCAATGAACGTAAATATTTAAGCGAATAGCAAATAGACGTAAATATTTAAGCGAATAATCAAATTTGATACACTCATAGACAATACATAACAAACGATATACAGAAGTTTCCAGGTCGCAGTTCTTACAATAGTGCAGAAAATCGATAATATATATATATATATATATATATATATATATATATATATATATATATATATATATATTGTCATCCGCAGACAGATCTGTTTCGCCGTATCACAGCTCATCAGTACGGTAAGACTCCGATTACTTTTTAACCCAGGATTGAAACCCGACCGAAATGGCGTCATATAAGGCAAGTTGTTTGTGTGTGTGTCTGTTTATCTGCCTGTATGTCTGTATTTTTTCAGCCCTTTTATTTTAGTTTTTGCTTCGGGTTTGGCTCTAAGTAGGTATAATCGTAGTTCTTAGTCTCAGCCATGATACCATTTACTCAGAGGACTTATTTAGCCTTCAAAATTCAGTTTACGACGAAAAAACTTATTTGATATCGATACCAGGAAATCAAAATTTGACTGACATCCTTTCATTTTTTTTCAGTTTACGGTTTCGCTTTAACTGTCAAACTATTGCTTTTTCGTCTTTCGTGCCAACGTCCAACGAGTCTGAGCTCCAGGAGCATGGATTAGTTTTAAAGCTTTCATTACACCCAAGCAACGCCGGGCTATACTGTTAGTATTATATAACTGTTTTAATTTATATTTTAATTTATAATATGTACTTGTTCTACCGAGACATATTTGCTAACCATTACACCATGATAATGTGCAATGGTTATCAGTCACGACTAAGTAATGAATTCGATCCTCGATGGGTGTTTCTTACTTTCGTCTTTATACTAGTCTAGGTTTAGAAAATCATTATACATATATATTTCTTTTTTCATATAAATTATATATTTTCAATTAGAGAAATATAAATTCAATTAATTATTTTTAAAATGTGATTTCCATTGCGGATGTAGGCGATCATAGTCCTCCACAACTTCCATTTCTGCAAAATGTGCAGTCCATGATATTTCTTGTGGAGTCGTATTCCGTTGCTTTCTTCACGATTTGGAATTCAGGCTTGCCCTTCTCTTAAATTGTTTAGCTATTTAATTCATAATGTTAGGAGGAGAAGAAAAGATACAATAGAAGAGTTATTAGTTCGAAGTGAACTATCCGGAATTTGAACTCGTTTCAAGTTTATTCGATACATTAATATGAAAGCTATATTATTTAATTTATAGGCATTATTTTTATATTACACTATGAATTAATATTCGTTATTTAATCTATAATCTTATAATAAGCTGTTTTCTAGCGAAAGAGTGAATCAGTCATATTCTTTGTAGATATGAAGTTGTACCTGTGTAAAAGGGATGAAAAGACATACAAACAGAAAATGGCTTTCATAAAGACATTCTACAGGGACTCAGTTCCCCAATCGCAACTAAAAGAGAAAGATTTTTATTCATATGTTTAAGGATCTGTATAAGTATTTGCGTATCTAGCAACAGGATATAATTCAACAGCTTAAAGGTATGAAAAAAAACTCTGAAAATCTTGAGGAGGTAATGAACATACGTACGTACGTACGTACTTGTGTGTGTGTGTGTGTGTGTGTGTGTGTGTGTGTGTGTGCGTGTGTGTGTGTGTGTGTACAGTGGTCTGCAAGTTAAATTTCTCCCATTCAAACACATAACCTCACATAATAGCCACCCCTCCACAGAGAATAAAATGCTGATTGCTTTTCTTTTTAAATTTATCTACATCATTCATACTGAATTCTATAATATTGTTTTCTTTTTCAGGTTGCACTCTAGATGTTAAAACAGAGTTTCATCTAAGTACCTGTAAAGCCCATCATTTGCTCTAAGAAACGCATCTAAATTCTGTAGTTAAAAGTCGGGTGTATGCAGTCACCCAGGTAAAACCGTGGACGAATTGGTTTCTTTTGAATCTGTTAACATCAAGTCAAAAAAACTATTTACATTTCTGAAAATACTAACACGCAGAGACGATCTTACATCATACAGAGTGAAGATACCCTCCTAGGATATTTTAACCAACGTCTCCTCTATTTGTTGACATAATGCTGCAAGTTGTCCTGTATATGTTCAGTGGGAGTCAGATCTGGTGATCATACCGGCCAGGAAAGTTGTCGAGCATCTTGTACATCACCTTCCTATTTTAATGTTCTGGGTGTAAATGACGCTGTCCAATGTTCCCTCCACAAACACCAAAGGCAAGTGAACACCTCCAGACCATTACAGAGTTGGCTCTATGTGTTGTGGGCGAATAGAATCTGGAAGATGTCCTTCTCTATGTTTACATTGAACATTAACGTCTATCACTTACATGACAGTAGCATGTGTTCTCATCCTTGAACACTAGAACACCATTTTATGTCTCAGATGATTCACCGAAGACGTTCATAATGTTTTCATGGCGTAAATGGAAGTCATGCTAGCAAAACGTACCCGATTCATGCTGTAAATATACGACCTCGAGGCCATATTTATTCTGATTTGTGTTCTAGACGTTGTCTGGTCTTCTACTACTGCCTTTACAATACGGTAATTTTGATATTAGTGTACCGTTCGCAGACTTCCATGAAGTCAACGAACAATTAGACAGACTTGAAAAAATGGATGTAACGGACACAAAAGACCATTCAAAATGGACACTTCTAGCGTTGTATGTAAAGAAAAAAACCGTGTTTGTGCTGATTTTTCGACTGGATTAAACAAATGTTTAGACTCACATAGCTACCCATTATTAAGTTCAGATTAAATGTTTGGGAATTTAAACTTGGAAAAACTTTTTCGAAGATGTGGCATATTTTCAAATACAATTAGCATGCTCTCTAGCTTGGGGAAAAATAGGACTCTGTCTGAGAAAATAGACAATGCAAAATTCTGAACCAGCTATTGCAGGGGTGGGTAAATTTTGACCCTAGCCCTAGTGTACGTGCTCACGTTTCACACGTTTAATCCTATTTTGTGTCACATTCCGTTTCAGTGAGGAGACTCTGTGTAAATACCCAGAGTTCCGAGAGAGTTGTGAGTTTTCATTAGAGTACACTTGGAGTCTGTCCAGACATAATGTAATAACAGAAATTAAACAGAATCTCAAACTTACCACGTGCCGCTAACTGAAAAGGTTGATAAAATTTCTATCGGACATACCTGATTTTATACTTGTTCGCAGCCCGTAAAGTGTTGAGAGAGAGAGAGAGAGAGAGAGAGAGAGAGAGAGAGAGAGAGAGAGAGAGAGAGAGAGTAACCCGATAGGGGGAGAAGCTTGGAAGAGGTCACTAGCAGAATAACAAAAATTTCAAACTATCTGTATCGAACGACCTTTAAACAACCGAGCAATTTAGTATAATTTAGTAACAAAGAAATAACAATTATAAGTGAATAAAATACAAATTCAGTAGAATAAATTAAACAGAATCTCAAACTTACCACGTACCGCTAACTGAAAAAGTTGATAAAATTTCTATCGGACATGCAGCGTTAACTACCTGATGAAACATCGCTCCTTCAATGTCGAAACAATAAAGACCCTCGTGTCGAATTGAGAATCTTTTATTTGAAATATTGTTCAAGTAAGTTTTTTTTTTCTTCTGCCTAATTTTAAATTCTAAGCTTTTCATGTTTAATTGGTTTTCTTTAATTCTTTTTTTGATTTTAGCAGAAATCTCTTGACTGGACTTTTACTACCATGTTTTTTTTTTTTCAATTGGAGTAGATAGATCTATCTATCGCCCGGTTCACACTCCACCCACGTCTATTGAACAGGTTAAGAGGCTCATCCCTTGTTCCCTGTTTAGGATGTGGTTTCCGGCTTTCTCTTTTCCAATCTTTTCACTATTACGTAGCCCCCTGCACATCAGTGGCGTTACCGCCTTGCTCGGGGTGATACGATAAAAAAAAGTTCTAACAATATATATACACTGCGTTTATATGAAACTTTAAAAAATAATTGCATGTAAAAGTAAACAGCTTAACATATATGCACTCTGTTACCTCTCACTGTATGTGTGTTTGTGCGTGTGTGAGTGCGTGTGTGATTGCATGTGTGAGTGCATACGTGTACTTATTTGTATTTGGGAAGCTTGTAGATAATTGATGGAAGACTAAGAGTAGGTACCTCCACTCATTTTTGATATCTAAATTTTAATTTTAATTTTTAAAAATATGAAAGTTTTCTTGAAACATTTATTTTAATTTTAATTAAAGCTAAATGATTAAATTTACTATTTCCAGTAAACAAAATACTCTGTTATATTTTAAACAGAAATTATATTAATTGGAATCTAAAATGTTTCAATTTCTTTTTTAATCTTTCAATTTTTCGGCCATTTTTAAGCGATCGACAAAACAAAAGTAAATTCCTGAACTTAAGAATCTTGCAAAAATAAAATATGCATCTGTGACGCATTATTTTTTGAAAAATTAGCAAATTCAATGTTAAATTAATCTGATTTACACAAGTATTACTTATTTATAGCATGAAATTTAGAATAAAAATATTTCTTAAACACAGAGTTCAACTTTATGATCTTTCCACCGTATGAGTTGAGAGATTTGACAGATGCGAGATAAGATAAGTGTTTGGCGATCACAAGTGATATAATTGTACAATTTTTTTTCTATAAAGGGAAGAAATCCTGAAACATTGAATATGTTTCAGGATTTCTCAGTTAAGTGCGATACGTGATACACGCTTGGGCGATCATGTCTCAAAACATATTACCATACAAAAAACCTTAAAAAAAGGAATTAAAAATTATTTTTATAATATGAAGGCACGATGATTTGTATTTAACTTTTTAATTTTTGATTAGTGAATATAATTTTCACTGAATAAGTTTTTAAACTAATCCCCAAAAACCTTTGAAGCATTTTAAAAATATTTTTTGAATTTTATAAATTATTATAATAAAAAAATGAAAACAATTATTTTAAAATTTCATTATAAGTGGAATTTTTTTTTTAAAACTATAATGTCCTTAATTTATATTATTTATTCAAGCTATTAAAAACTTATCAAATTAAATAATGTCATAGTTATATTGCATTTTTTTATTTTATCATTGGGAGCAGATTTTCTGAAATAAAGGCAAAATTTTACCAAAAATTATAGATGATTTACATTCCTCAATGAGTTCTGCGTTTAACTAATAAAACCAATTATCGCAACAAAATTTAATCTCTTAGAATTTATTGAATTTATGTGAAGGAAAAGGTAACAGATATAAAAGAAAATTTTTTAAAGTTTTTAAAAAAATAATAATTTCAAAATTAATTTCATTCATTTATAAATAAGTCCTGAAAGATTTATTAAAATCCGACAATTATTTAATTTTGCGAGAATTTCCAAATTAATGTGTTTGTCACCGGTAAAAAAAAACTGAGTTATGTTTTCCATTGTAAAACAATTGTGACATTATCACCGGAAAAACAAAACAAAAAAACAAAAACAAAAACAAAAAAAAACAAACAAACAAACAAACAAACAAAAAACAAAAAACAAAAAGAAAAGCCGAGTTACGTTTCCATTGTAAAATCTCGTAACGATTTGGTTACCCGCGAACTAAAATCAAAACAAGATTTTTACCAAAATTTCTAAGGGATGAAAAAATAATTAAAAAAATACTTTAATCTTTTCTCTTAATAATAATATAAATATTTTGATGGAAAAAGTTCGTTTTTAATAAGTTTGGGGCTTTTTTTATTCAGTTGACGGACCTCAGCAATTGAAATATGAGTCGAATTATTCTCTGGTGGAATTTGTCACTCGACTTCAGTTCAAGTTTATCTGTTTTGTAAGTTGGCCAGCCATTCTTCTTTTTCTTGTACTTTATGTTAATTTTCTTTTTTGCCATTGTTAAGTAAGTAAACTCTTCCATCTTATGTAACCCCTGTACATCAGTGGCGTTACCGCCTTGCTCGGGGTGATATGATTAAAAAAAATACTATGCTATTTCTTTAGCGATTTAGGTACCTCCATTCATTTTCGATATCTAAATGTTAAATTGAATTTTTAAAAACAAAAATATTTTCTTAAGATTTTTATTTTTGTTTTAAATGAAAGCTAAATGATTAAATTAAATATTTCCAGTCAGTAAAATACTCTGGTGTATTTCAAACAGAAATTATATTAAGTGGAATCTAAAAGATTTTTAATATTTTTTTCAATCTTTCAATTTTTCGGCCATTTTTAAGCAAATCGACACATTTGTATCCAAAAGTTAATTCTCGGTTTTAAAAATCTTGCAAAAATAAAATATACATCTGTGAAACATTGTTTTTCAAAAATTAGCAAATTTAATGTTAAATTAATCTGATTTACACAAGTATTATTTATTTATAGCGTGAAATTTAGAATAAAACTATTTCTTGATCACTTTTTGACCTGTCTGACGCATATCAAATGTGTTGACAGGTTATCACATTAGAGATAAGATAAGTGTATGGCGATCACAAGTAATAGAATTGCACGCATTTTTTGGGGTCATGGGAGGAAACTCTGACCTTTTAATTTGCATGTAGAAATTGCCATGCAAAAAAACTTCAAATACACAAAAATTAAAAAAAAAATTTTTTAAAGTAGAGAGGCAGAACGATTTGTATTAAACTTTTTTATATTACTAAATATAATTTTTGCTTAATTAGTTTTTAAACTAACCCCAACAAATTTTTGAAGTACTTTAAAAATATTTTTGAAACTTTATAAATTATTATAATTAAAAAAAAAATGAAAACTATTCTTTTAAAGTTTCATTAATAATCGAAGAAAATGTTGTTTTTCAGACTAAAATGTCCTTAATTTTTATTCAAGCAGTTAAAAGCTTATTAACTTAAATAATGTCGTAGTTATATTGCATTTTTTATTTTATCATTTGAAGCAGATTTTCGGAAATATAGGCCAAATTTTTCAAAAAAAATTATAGATGATTTACATTTCCCAATGAGTCCTGCATTTAACTGATAAAACAATTTTTCGCAACAAAATTTTATTTCTTAAAATTTCATGAATTTACGTAGAAGTAGGATAACAAATTTAAAACATATATATTTTTACCAAGATTTAAAAAAAATAATAATTTCAAAAATAATTTCATTTATTTGTGAATAAGTTCTGAAAGTTTCATTAACATCCGGCAATTATTTGATTTTTGCAAGAATGTCCAAATTAAGGTGTTTGTCACCGAAAAAAAACTGAGTTATGTAATATTACGTTTTCCATTATAATCTTAATAATGATATATACATTTTGATGGGAAAGTTCGTTTTTATTAAGTTTGGGGCCTTTTTTTATTCATACTATGCTGTTTTTTAGAGATTTAGTGGAAGTACCTAATATATATATATATATAGTAATTATAACAATATTAATAGTAACAAATAATTCTGCTCATACTAGTAATAGTTATACTATAATTTAGATCGTCTTGAATAACCCACCGAGGACGAACTCGGAGGGAAAAGGAGGGGAAGTAAAAAAAGAAACAAACGAAGTACATGAACAAAAAGTCAAATACTCGTAGGAAAAAAAAAAAAAAAACCAAGACGAAAACCCTAACACTAAAGCGCTCAATATGAGAGTAGAGCAACAAAGACAGAAAATCTATGCAAGAGCCAACAAACCTACATAGGTTTCACCCTTCGGCTCGTCAGGGTAAATTGGCTCCAATTTACCCTGATGAGCCGAAGGGTGAAACCTAGGTAGGTTTGTTGGCTTTTGCATAGATTTTATATATATATATATATATATATATATATATATATATATATATATATATATATATTCATCCGCCGACAGATCTGTTTCGCTGTATCACAGCTCATCAGTATGGTTAGACTCCGATAGTTTTTGAAACCCGACCGAATTGGCGACAGTCGGCGATTCTACCTCTGGGCTCCGAGCGTTCGGTAGAAGAAGGCAGACTTTTTAGCGTGTATGTGTGTGTGTGTGTTTGTAGTGTTGCGTTGTGATAATGCTTAGTGCCAAAATTGTTGGTTTTTAGTGGTTTACTTATAAGAAGATATTTTTGTCGTAAAGTGCTCGATATTGAGATAGAGTTAGAGCGTTAATAAGATTAATATGGAGAATTTTGCCACTTATCTGAACAGTTATGCCGACTTAGAAGTTTCGTGAAAGCAATAGTATGATTTTCTCACTCGTCAGGGCTTAACTTCAATTTGGTGTTGTGTCCCGGTTTTTTTAATTTATATATATAGAGCTTAATGTAATTTAATATTTTGTTATGTGAATGGTTTTACTACTGATAAACTACTTTTGTTTTGTTGACTTATTTTTAAAACCGAGAAAATTGAAATTAAGCACTGACAAGTGAGAACATCATAATGGAGCTTTCATGAAACTTAGAAATCGGTATGACTCTGCTAAGTGACAAACTTTGCATAACAATTATATATATATATATATATATATATATATATATATATGCTAAAGTACAGAACACACACCACTTACTTGCTACCCCTGTTTCGACCATTCAGGTCTCATCAGGCAAGTGGAAGTCTGCATGTACAAGGGACTTGTTTATATACCCACAACCGGAAACACGACCGAAAGGGAGGAGTGTTTCCTTATTCCCACGCCTGACAGAAGAGGGGGAAAAACTCCTCACGCCAACGTCCACTTATACGAAATTGGCATTAGCCGACATATTTAAACTGTATTTCTTTGAACATTTTTTTAATGGATTTAATGTATTTCAGTTGTTAGTCTGTTTTTATAATTAAACAGTACATTATATAATTCCCACCGGCCTAAATAAGATTTCTCGTCAATTAATCTAAGGTATCTTAGGCCACTTAACCACAAAGAACTTAGAGTAAAAAAAGCCCGAAATAAGTCCGTCGTGGTCGATCGGTCTAAAAATCTACTTTTGCTCCGTAATGTAGTTAGATAGCAACGGAACTATCACCCTCCGGGAAGAAGCACCCGAGGCAGCCGACGAGTTAATTTCAGTCCAACCACATGGTTCACGTGTATATATATATATACACACACACACACACACACACACACACACACACACACACACACACACACACACACACTCCGCTAAAGTATTTTTTTTTCTTTTATTTTTATACTATTTGTATAAATGTAAACAATTTTCTCTTTCCTTTTTTTGTTAGCTATGTTCGTTATATATATATATATATATTATGTCAAACCCTGGAGTGAAGTGAGTAGCTTTACATGTCCCTGTAGGGTTCTGCTACCGCCCACATTGCTTACATGTCCAACCAGGATCTGGCTGAGAATATTCTCGCTCATGTCACTGCACTGCCAGCATATAATTATCTGACTCTTATGATTTGAATAACCTGGACTATTATACTTGAGACAAGAGAAAGAGAAAGAAAGGGAGTGTGAGAGAGTGAGATGAGACCAATTAGCGGCTCAACATTATGTGTCGATGACCGTCATTGTGGACGTGACTGCCAATACAAACGAGAATCACCTGATCCGAGCATGCAGTCGTTTAGAAGGACGCATCAAAACTTTCCTCAAGTTTGTGAGTCGTTTTATTCAATAACTTCTTTAGTTTTTTCTTTAAGTTGAACATGTAGGCATATCTTTTGAAAATATACTGATTGCGCGCACGCGCGTGTTACATACTGGAGAATTACAATATGAAATTTAATCCTGTTTCATATAGTGTTTGATTCGGTTGCAAAATTTTAAAACCCCTATTAACGCTATTAATACAAGCATTCTCATAACATTTGGGTACTTGCAAAATCTACAACTCCAAAAGTTCATAGTTATATTAACACTGACAATGCCATCGGAATCACATTATTTAAAACTTTTACATTAAATAATAGGGGAAAATATGTAAAGGCTGCCCATTAAAAGAAAGATAATCCTCATCTGTAGACGTGCTTTAAATATTATTTCGAGTAATGAACCGAGGGTTGAGATTATGAATTCACTGCTGCTCCTTCTATCAGGCACGGATTTTTAAAAAATGCTCCAAAGAAATATAGCATATGGTGAGAGATATTTCTTAACTTTGAACATGTATTCAAGTACGGGCCCATAAACATCTGCCATCCCACTAACCGCAAGCAAAAAGGGCAGTACTCATCTAAACGATAGCAGCATCCATATTCAATGAATAGCTAAACATTCTCTTTCTGTTATTGTTCAAAATGCAAATTTTTTCATGGCGCCTATCCTGTCTTCATAGATTACAGCATGGAAGATTGACTACACAAAAATTTCACTTCCGCCAAAGGTTTGAATCAACAACATGTACTATACTCAGTTAATTAGTTTCTAATAAAGAATCAATTATATTCATGGAACATTTGGATATAACATATTCTAGTCGTTTAAAATAACGAAACAATGTATCCTGTGATCAAAAACGTTCATGCGATTTGCCATGTCGTTTTTATCAACATTAAAAACAGCTGAAACTTTTGAATATCAACAACATACTACCCCCCCCCCCCCACACAACATTTCCTACCAGATAGGTAACCTTTATTGAAATATACCTACAGAAGTAATCAGTTTTTTCTTTTAACTTTCTTATGCATGTATTTCGTTCGTCTTTACTTTCTTCTTTCTTCTTCTATTCTAATTCTCTTATATATATATATATATATATATAGAGAGAGAGAGAGAGCTAATTTATAACTTTTTATAACAGTTTCAAAATAAAAATGAATAATTTGACATAAAAGCAGTCATTAACTAATTTTGCTAAGGTATTTCATTTTTTCAAATTTTATTTTTCTTACAAGTTATTTTGAATCTTAATTTTAAATATTTTTTCTCTTGGGTATAATACAAAGTTCACCTTTACACGTAGCCTGTCATTAAAACCACAAAACTATATATAATACTCCATCGTCCTTTTTTTTTTAAATCTACTGCACCAACGACGATAAATTTCATTTTTACTTTTGTCGAATTATCTACAAAACCTAGTAATATTAAGAGAGAAACACACTGAATGAAACGTGCCTAAAAAATTTGATAATGTACCTTTAAGAATATCAATATTGTATCTTTAAAAAGAATATGGGTTTGTGCTTTCAATGTACAATGGTTCTGTGTTGCGGCGAGACAAGGATTTACAGAAAGTAATTTGGACTTCACCTTTCTTAGTCTCTGGCTGAATAACTCTTGTTGTCTGTTTGACAGAATAGTGGCGCCAGAACAACCGGCAAAATGTCAGATATTCTCCTGATAAGCATTAGACACAGTCAGAAAGACGGTCACGTAAACGCGGACAGAGAATTCTAAAGTTTTCCAGAAAATAAATATTCTTTTGCATTTTGTTTTTCACACACATTTTCAAATGAAGGAGTAGCATATCTTCACTTTACCGTCAAAACTATGCAACAACATTTCCAAATATTCTTATTCATGTTGATGTTCACTCTTAAATAAGGCGTACGAATTACAAATATGTCACTAACTAGTAAGGACTAGTTTCTCTAAGAGTTTTGTTGCTATAGAATTTTACTGTCAGTATTTTTATAGAATTTCTTTTAAGGAAGATAATGTAATATTTTGCTGTGTAATTCTTCCCTTTTATTGAAGATGAAAATATTTTAGATGAAAATAAATGAAAAATATTCAACATGGAAATATTTAATAAGTCTTTCTTGAAGTTTCGATTGACAGTTGTAATTCTTCTTTTAGATGAAGTTTTTAACCAATTCTTTAAATATTTAATTTTATTGATATCAGGTTTTCTTTTAAAATTGAAGTATCTCGTGAATATTTCATCCCATAAAATAACTTGATTGATGGAGAAATATTAGAAATATCATTAATTTTGATTAAAATTTTCATTTATCTTAACGTTACTTACATTTCATCACAGCCACCTAGACTGACAGTCCACTGCAGTGAGTAAACAACACCAATCGGAAATAAAGAATATGCACCAAGTAAGACTCGAACATGTATTTTTTTTTTTACCTCGAATTTGCCTTTGTAGAAAGAGTTGTTCTACCAATGGTCTTAACAGATTTGTTACAGTTTGCTGCAGTTCAAATTTAATTCCTTCTTTTTCAAATTATTTTCTGATAGCTTGGCACCATATTCCTTATGAAAATTTTTTATGCAAATTTCTTGTGCAAATTTCTTTTGCATGCTATTCATACTGACTGCGTTTCATCCGTTTTGATGCGTTGATTACCAGTACAACCGTTTTCTCAAGACAAGCGACGTTTATATAAGACTTATAGATTTTTTGGAGATTATTTATATCTTTATACTAATAGATAATTTTTAAACATAACTTGAAGAAGACAGACACTATCGAAATATCGCCAAACGTAGTCTTTTTTTTTTCATTTTTTAAATCGTGCGCTTTTCTATTGAAAAATATTAAGAGTTTAGTCACTATTATTATTATTATTATTATTATTATTATTATTATTAGTAATATTTTCTTATTTTTACTTTTTGTCAATTCCATTTTCTTATTTGCTGCAGGGAAATTTCATTTGTTGTGGTTGGGAAAAATATAAGTAAAATTAAAATGAAGGAAACTAATAGTTAAGATGAATAATGATTGTTAATGTTTCATCTAATAAAAAATATAATAAAGATGATATTGCTAATAAGAGAAATACACGAGAAAGCTTTGCTTGGTGTATTCATTACTTCACAAACTATTTGAAAATCCTGTGTTTGACACACAGGCAATCTACTAAATATAGACGTAACATACTCTATATGTTTTTGAGGCTAGAGTCTTTTACGCCATTGTTGCAATGTAGCACAGCTGTTTTACAGGCAAAGAAAACAATAAATATTTATATAACATCCTTAGAGGATATTTTAAAAAAGTTAATCGTTTTTCCACAATTCTGATATTTGTATCGGTTGTCAGTGTTAATGTTATTACGCATCAAATTTTGTCGGTTCACGATTTCAAATCAACTCATTCACATGAAGGTGAACACTTAGAATCTAATTGATGAGGAAAATAAACAGCGACTTTTAGTTTCGTTTTTTTTTTTTTTTCATTTTTCAGATTCTAAAAGTTCACCATTTTTACTTTTCCCTTCTTTTAGCAGAATATTTTGTTGGCAAGAATTCTTTTGAGCTCTACGCTCAAAAAATTCTTGCTCTAAGGAGCTTTGGAGCTATTGATAATGGAATATGTGAATATGTAATTGTAGCTTTTCTTGAGTATGGGAATATTCTCTATGAAAAGTTAACCGTCATAGCTAATAATAAATAAATAAATAAATAACATCAAGAAGACAATAACTTTGCATCTATCTGTTTGTTTGTGGAAAGAAAAAGTAAGAAATTGTTCGCTACGTCTTCTTCTTCTATGTACCCTGTCCCTTCAGGACGTAGGCGATCATGGTTCTCCACGTCTCCCTATCCCTTGTGGCTCTTAGTATGTTTGCTCGTGTTACTCCTGGCAACCCTCGTTCCGTCATCCACCTGATTAGGCCCTGCAAATATGTTATCCACTGCCTTTCATTGTCTCTCTTTCCATCTGTCCATATTTGTAGGAGGCGAAAGACAAGATATCGGTAAAATTTGTGTCTGCCTGTCCATATTTGCTAGGGAGGCAAAACACTATCCGTCACTTTTCATCGATTTATCTGTCCACATCTGATCGGTAGGCGCTACAAATTGCGTGTTAGTTCCCAATAAAGAATCAACATTGAACTTACGATCGTCTGTAATTGCTTATATTTGTTCCGTCATTTTAGTTTGATGAGTTTTTCCGATATATCCTTTATTTTATAATCACTTTCCAATCGGAATTTTTATTTGCATCAGTCATTTAAATTCACCGTCCTCGTTATATATATATATATATATATATATATATATATATATATATATATATTCAGAAATTATAACATGGATATGTTACAATATCACTACAAAAGTTAAATTTCGCAACAAAAATAAAGTAGATATAATAGTTAATTAATAATGCTGACCTCAATTTAATCAAATTTTAATACCAATGCCCACCAAGATTATTTTTAAGTCTACCCACATATTCTCCAAATTAGAAGTTGCTTTACTCTGATTGGTCCACATTGTACATACAACAATGCCTCCCTGATTAAAGGGGTTTTGCTTGTTTTTAACCTTTTAAAACCATTCAATTTAAAATAAACCACATCACTTGACAAGACACAAGAAGTGTCGAAACAAAATAGCTACTTTTGAAGTGATATTGAAACATGTTATAATTTCTGAATAAATATTATTAGCTCTACTTTGTATTGAGCACCTTTTTAAAAATTGTGTTTCTTTGGACAAGGAACATTATTCCACCCATACTTATATATATATATATATATATATATATATATATATATATACGCTCCCGATCAAAAATTGATGACCACTTAAAAATCTTTAAAAAGAAATATTTTTTACGGATAGATTTTAAACTTCTCCCACAAAGGTTACCAATACTACAATCTAAAAGGTTATGGAAACAAAAAGCTACATTCCAAACATTTTATTTAGAAATTTACATTGTTATAAAATGAGGCGATTTACACATGATCAAAATTATAAGACCAGAGACAAAAATTGTACGAAATTGTACAAAAAGTGTATGGATACATTCAACAACCAAATTTAATAATGAGTTCTACCTCCACTGCTTTTGATGACTTCAAAAATTCTGTCAGGCATGCTAGAAATAAATGTTTCCATTAAGGTGCGGGGGATGTTGCTCCAGCTTCTGAAGATAGCTTCATGAAGTTCATTTTTTGTTGAATATTGTTTGCCATTTTGATAAACATCTCTTGTCATCCATCCCCAAACATTTTCAATTGGGTTCAAGTTTGGTGAGCATGCAGGATGTCCCAAGAGATGGACACCATTTTCTTGTAGAAAGGTCAAGGTCCATCTTGCAGCGTGGATTGCAGCATTATCCTGTTGGAATAACCATCCATCCCCACACAAACGATGGCCCTCCGTCATCAAAGATGCTTTTTGTAGCATGCTAACATAACCAGCCGCTGTCTGACGACCCTGCACCACCCGGAGTCCCATCGTCCCTCTGTAAGAAAAGGCACCCCATACCATTAGGGGCCCTCCACCACTATGATGTGCGGAAAAAATTTCAGGAGGCATGTTTTTGTTATGCCAATATTGTTGGAAGCCATCAGGACCATCCAGATTGAATTTTTTCTCATCAGAAACAGCAATTTCTTCCACTTCTCAACGTCCCATGTTTGGTATTCATGACCAAGCTGTCCACCTTGTGACGTGGAAGCAACCGATGATTTTGTTTATGCCTTTTATTTACCATGCCTTTTTGTCGTAAATGTCATCTGATGGTTACAGGACTGCAATCAGCATCTGTGACTGCCTTAATTTGACTAGAAGAAAGTCCCCCATCTTTCATAACAACCCGTCTTATTCTCCTACTTAATGCAGGAGAAATTTTGGGGGGCCTATCAGAGGATTTTGCTTTTCCATAATTCTCACTGTTCTTTAGAAAGTTGCAAATCACAGTTTTACTGCGATTTACTTTAGCTGCGATCACCCGCTGTGACAAACCTTGCTTATAGAATTCTATAATTCGAGAACGCTCAGCTTCGATAAGTTTGTTTGCTTTAGGCATGGTAACATCTTTACGCAGTGATTGCTAATCTCTAACTAAACTAAAAACATTGGAATTACCATAGATCTAACAATTTATACCCCTGGTCTTATAATTTTAATCATGTGTAAATCGCCTCATTTTATAAAAATGTAAATTTCTAAATAAAATGTTTGGAATGTAGCTTTTTGTTTCCATAACATTTTAGATTGTAGTATTGGTCACCTTAAGTGGGAGGAGTTTAAAATCTACCCGTAAAAAAAAAATTCTTTTTAAAGATTTTTAAGTATATATATATATAAGTCATTTACATACAAGCCTGTTTCGCGTCATCAGATTTGTCTCAGAATTTTTTCTGCTACAGTCACTACTTTATTGAGTCAGGCATAACTTCCCTTACATCTTTTATAATTTTGAAAACGTTAAATTCTCTTCTTGAGTAAAGTTACCCGATCGCTAATTGTAAGATTATTTTCTCTGCTTTGCAATCCATTATGATAAGCTCTCTGGTACCTTTTCCGTACATACTGGACATCTTTGTAATCAATTGTGAGTCTCTTCTGTGATTTAATTAAACTTAACAACCTCTAGTTGCTTTCATTTCAACCCCTTTTCAGGATTACTTGAATTAAAACGATTTTGCTAAGGACTCATTGAGCTTCTAGAATTTATTCTGTAGCTAAGCGTCTCTAAAATGCAGTGTTAATTTTATAAATCAAAACGTTTATTGCGATGCTTTCAACTGGACGATTTCAAATAGTTATAGCCCGTCTTTCAAATAGTTATCAATTTCTGTTATATTTCCCCTGTCAGGTTAACAAGATCGTTTTTAAATTTCGACATCCATTCCAACATTTTCATTTGTTTCCTCTATAATTTGATTAAGAATTATTCATTTTTTAATTTTTGTGTTAGGTTTTTCGTTCTCGTTATTTTTCAATTGATTTTGATTTTAAAATTTACAAGTGAAAAGTGTGATTTTGTCCGAATTGTAAATTTCTCTGCTTAGTTTAAACTCTGTAACGAAAGCGGTTGGTAGAAAGATTCATTCTCCCAATTAGCTTTTAACGGACATTGTCATATCAGCGATATAACAACACCAACGCTCGTGGAGATGATGAAACGGAATGGCTGAAAGGAAAGCGAATGACGACCATTTTTTTTCTCAGATAGACTTTTATATACTATAACATACACAAAATTATACACCCATACAAGTGTCCACACGTGAAACATATGGAGTCCCTATTGATAAAATTATAAAACTGGTAATTACTTCAGCAGTGTCAACAACAACAACAACAACAACAGCAACTGTAATAATAATAACGATAATGCACATTTTCAAAATGTTATTGTTTTCATTTCCGATATTCTAAAGATCCATTCAAACTAATGGCAATAAAATTCCGATAAATCGTTGAAAACTCTAGTAAATAATGAGAATTTAATAGCCATGAAAAAAAAAACCCCAAAAAACAAAACAAAACAAAACAAAAACACGACACAAAACGTGTTTAATGTTGCATGCCGTTGTTGACGTTTTGTAAGATTCTTTCTTTCTTTCTTTCTTTCTTTCTTTCTTTCTTTTCATTTCATAATTCTTGTCTTTCCCACACATTCAATACTCAGTCTTTACTTTTCTCCTGATCTCATTTTTCCTCACTTATTCAATATCGTAATCTTTTTTTTCAGCAACTGATTTTCTCCTTATCTTTCCCTCAAAAATTTATTCTATCTTCACTTTCTGTCACGTAAACAATCCCTTTTTTTCCACAGCACTTTCTCTTTTACGAAGCATGGCGTATTCTTGCCCATCTGCCGGACATAAACTCATCCTTGATACCCAAATACGTCGGGATTCATCGGAGCGCATCGTTAAGACGTCACAAAAAAAAAAAACCCAAAAAACAAAAAAAAAACAAAAAACAAAACAAAACAAACAACAAAAACAAAAACAAAATAAAGGTAAAAGCAAACAAACAACAAACACAATGACTTCACTTGAAAAACAAGATGGTGGATTAGCATGTGACTGTCTGAGTGGGAATAATCGAATAAATTTTTTTTG
The DNA here is from genome assembly GCA_037127315.1 of Ascarosepion bandense. Classification (NCBI taxonomy): domain Eukaryota; kingdom Metazoa; phylum Mollusca; class Cephalopoda; order Sepiida; family Sepiidae; genus Ascarosepion; species Ascarosepion bandense. The sequence continues at coordinate 50,247 of JBBBDQ010001222.1, forward strand.
TTGACAATTCAGGCGGGAAAAACACTTGCTTTAATAAATAAAGCCAAAACAAATGCAAATTTGACTTAGGCTCGTAAAATCCACTTTGTATCGGAGATTAGTATGTATTTAAAACTCGATGAAGGCACGATTATTAGATTTTTGTTTTACTAAATAATCAATAACATCACGTCCGGCTGTGTTCACTCATTGCGTTGGACATAAAAGTCAATATGACCATCTGATTCTTGTGGTGACTAAACCTGACAGCTGGTATTTGATGTGAGAGGTTTAACGGCTGATACATCTAAATGGTAACTGTTATTGCAGCCTGAATAAAAATAACGGCTCCTTCTCGACAGCAATGGACATCTTGTCTGTTGAGTAGCGTTTGTAATAATACATCATTAGCTTTTTTTTTCTCTGATTGATTATTTCGATATTTGAAAGTGTGGATTTTGTTGTTAGTAGACTGGAACAGGCAGAAGAGAACAGTGGGAGCATAAGTGAAGGTCATATGGCCCTTAATCGACGAGGTCGTCACAATTTATTTATCAGGATGTTCCGTGAGTTATAGATGTTCAGTGGTTACATGATGATTACAGTCACAAGACATTCACTGGAATTAAGGTGTTAGGTTACACACATATGCACATATATGTGTATGTACACTCTAACACATGTGTGTATTGAAAGAAAGAAAGAAAGAAAGAAAGAAAAGAGAAAAAGAGCAGTATGTGTCAAAGTGTGGTTTTTCAACATTATAATTATCAAGTTTGGTTTTTGTTTTTACATTCAAAGGATTATTTTTGGGAACATCATGAAACAATAAAAACCAAAGCTTAATGTCAAACTTACCTTATAAAAGGAACACGGGGAAAATAATTCAGTTTGATTTTTAAGTTGAACATTTCTATCTTTTTTAGTTTGGTGCTTAAAGGAACTGACAGGACAAAAACCTGCTCTTCAAGAGGATGTATAAAATCTAAGGATGAAAAAATCATTTTAGAGAAAGAGGAAATACTCCAACGATGGGAAGAATATATAAAAGATCTTTTCCGCGACAAGAGAGAGCAACCAATAATACGCAAAGATGAGGACGGACCGGAAATATTAAAGTCTGCAGTGGAATCTGCATTAGCCAAATTGAATAGAAACAAAGCAGCTGGACCAGAGGCATAGTCATAGAGCTGCTGATAGCCCTGGAAGAATTTTGTATAGAGAAAATTATAGAAATAATAAATGAAATTTATAATAGCGGGGTAATACTAGATGACCCCAGCAAGTCTATCTTCATAGCACTACCTAAGAAACCAGGAGCAAACGGGTGTGAACTCGACAGAACCATCAGTTGAATGAGCCATATAACAAAACTGATCGTTCGAATCCTGATGAATAGAGCGAGAAGCAGAATCAAGCCAGAGATAGGACAAGAACAGTGTGGTTTCGTTAAAGACACAGGAACAAGGAATGCCATATTTATGATTAGGGTGCTCTCTGAAAGAGCAATACAAATGAAGAAGGACTTACACCTGTGCTTTATTGATTATGTGAAGGCGATTGATAAAATACGCCACAAAGAATTGATGGCGATGTTCGGCAGCCTTGACATATTTGGGAAAGACTTGAGAGTAATCAAGAATCTTCACTGGCAGCAAATCGCTTGCATACGGACAGGTAATGAATTCAGCAGATATACAAAGATAGAAAGGGGCGTAAGACAAGGATGTGTCTTTTCACCGGATCTGTTCAACTTGTACAGCAAGAATATTTTGAGGACCCTAGAAGTTATGCCTGGATTCGTAATCGGAGGCCACAATTTAAACAACCTAAGGTACGCAGATAATACAGTGCTGATAGCAGACACCGAAAGGAAACTATAAGACCTCCTACAGAAGGTAGCTGAAGAAAGTAACAAGAAAGGACTAGAAATAAACTGCAGGAAAACCGAATGCATGGTCATCAGTAAAAAGCGCGGCCCAAAATGCCAAATACAGGTGGGGATACTAGAATCAAGCAGGTACAAAAATTTAAATACCTGGGAAGTGTTATAAGAGAAGACGGAAAGTGCGACACAGAAATCCGAAGACAAATTGGCATGGCGAAGAAAGCATTCCAGAAGTTGAGTAAGTTATTAAGAAACAGGACAATTTCGTTAGAAACAAGGAAGAGAGTACTGGATTGCTATGTGCTGTCCGTTCTTATATGGCAGTGAATGCTGGACAATATCATCAAAGATGAAGGAAAAACTTGAAGCAAATGAAATGTGGTTCTACAGAAGGATCCTGCGAATATCTTGGATCGAGCATGTGAGCAATGTCTTAGAAATGATGGAAACAAAAAGAAAATTAATACTGAGCATCAGAAAGTGACAGCTGAAGTTCTTGGGACATGCAGTGAAGAAGAAGGACTTGGAGAACCTGATACTAACAGGCCAGATAGAGGGAAAAAGAGACAGGGGAAAGCAACGGATAACATATTTGAAGGACCTAATCAGGTGGATGACGGAACAAGGGTTGCATGGTGTAACAGGAGAAGGCGTGTTCAGAGCCACCAGGGATAGGGAAACGTAGAAAGCCATGATCGCCTACGTCCTGAAGGGACAGGGCACATAGAAGAAGAAAATTTACATTGACGAATTATCTCACAGCTAAATCACAATGGTGAGTAAATTTTCAAAATTCTTTTAGAAATATAAATGGTTGAATTAATGCAGATTTAAATTAATAGACGTCATAAATCTGACAAGATAATAGTTAATCAAAGATAGTTGCAGTTTAACGATAGCGAAAAATAATCGATTTTATTTATGCATTATTACACATTTTAAGATACGTTTAATATTATTTAGGATTTATTTTATTATTTATCGCAAATTTCTTTCTAAAACTTTTTGGTCTAAATAAATATAATCTTAATGAATACTAGCTGCACTTGTGAAAATTTCACGGATTTATTATTATAATTTTCTGATGAATCGTAAATATAAAGTTAATGTGTGAATAAACTCCTTGTGAGTTCCATGATTGTAATATAGCCGTGGAAATTCTTCAGTTGCGTCGTTTATCATTTGAGGTTTATCATTTGGGGTTTATTTGTCAATTAACATTAACATTCTATGAAAGAATTCTAACAGAAAATTAACAGAATGTTGCAATAACAAATATTATCATGAATTTAGGTCATTATTTAAAAATTAAGAGGTTTCAAAGTTTTTCAATTACACTGAAGCTGACAGTAAACACATGAGAGTGTTATCACCTCCCCATGTATTCTCTTCTCATTTCTTTTCTTTTTTCTATCTTTCTTTCTTTCTGTAAAGCCAAACAGCACTTCTGATATGTCTTTCATCTTTTCTTGCAATCAAAACTGAAAAGTTAATTATTTCTTAGGCATCGACAGGGCTTAACGTACCTCAGTAAGGAAAAAGTAGAATTATAGCATAATGATTATTCCCGGCGTGTTTCTGAGTGACAAGAAAATAATTCTAAACCAATCTGGTAATATTAACAAAACTAAGTAAATCCAGACAGAAAATTAAAAAAAACTTTAGACAAACTCGCTTCTTCTTCTGCTTAAAGTTAAATAAGATTTGGTCATGTTATTTTATTTTAAAAAATGGAATAAATAAAAATTTAAAGTTATTTTGTTATAAAATTGCAAAGAATATGAAATTAATCTTTTCATTAATCACTTTCAAAAGAAACGAAGATGTAAACTTCAAAATTTAGAAATTTGTTTTCTGTTTTTATATTTACAATTTAAATATTATTTAAAAATATTTCTAATACAATAGAACCTTGTTGAAATGCGAGTAACATATAGTAGTTATTTATTTAAAGACAAGCTAATAACGAAGGCACCAAAAATTCATTTTTTGTAAAGTAAATTATGAAAAAGGGAGAAGTTGCCTAATAACGATAGTTTCATTCGAATCAGATCGCTGGAGAAATTGCCAGAATATTCTTAAAATTGTCAATGTCTACCAGTTGGATGTAGAAAGAAAGAAAGAAAGAAAGAAAGAAAGAAAGAAAGAAAAGGAAAACTCTTCAGAAAAGAAAGAAAAAAGAAAAAGAAAGAAAGAAAGTCTTTTGAATTTGCTCGTAGTTGGTGTTCATGTGCAGTAAAAGCATTGATTTTCCCTTTGGGAAAACTGATGCAACACAATCTTCCTATCAACATGAAATGCCAAAATTATGTCGTCTCCGTCTGTCTACATAAAAAGAAATGTGTGAAATGATGACACTTATGAGACTGCGAAGGCCAAAGTAAAAGACATGTGTAATATGGACAAGAAAAAACAAAAAACAAAAAAACTGTAAAGAACGAAAAGAGAGAAAATGTTTAATCCTGGATAATAATGGATTATTTCTCTCTCTCTCTCTCTCTCTCTCTCTCCACACACACATACATTTTTGTTAATGATATTTGCTAATTTGTTGCTGGAACACACACACACACACACACACACACACACACACACACACACACACACATATATATATTAGCAAATATCATTAACAAAAATGGATAGGTTTATACAGTGACGACGATCTAATAATCATAAGAACCTCTAATGACAGAACGACAGAAAATTAAGAAAACCAATTAGGGAAACCTTTATCACACTAAGATTTACAATAGAGATAAAATCTAATATAAAAATACTAGATGTTCTAGATAAAACATTCAGTTTAAAGAACAACACATACAAACCATGCAGGAAAAGCAAGCTACAGAACTGTATACCTTAAAATAACTCCAATCCCTCTCTATGTCCATAAACAAAAGAATATCAACGAATTCCAGCAACATAAAATATTCAACGAAAAAAAAAAAAAAATAAATAAAAAAAAAATAAAAATGCGAATCCGCACTAAGAAATAGCGGTTATTCGAACAAACGAAAACAAACCAAACAAAAACAAAAGATAAAAAGCACAGCAAGCTATAAAAATCACCAACACTCAAAATCAGTTACAACCGCATGGATAATATGGAGAAAATAATAACCAAACACAATAAAAAATCAACAAAAACAATAACAAGTGCAGCATAAATAATAATTTATGCAATTGTTGAAACAAAACTGCTGCCCACTTACCAACAAATGTCTAACCAATAATATAATATATAAAGCCACAGTAACAAATAACATTAACACAGAAGAAAAATTTACATAGGCGAATAAATGAATAAACAAAAATAAAAAAGCAAAGCCGGACACAAAGAAGTGCAAAAAATACAATCAACCAATCTATCACAAAAAAAAAAAAAAAAAAATGCAACAATTTACATTAAAAACACACACAGAACTAATACACACAATCGTACGTATATGTGTGCGAATATGTGAGAACACGCACGTAAACTCACACTCAGAGGCAAACACACAGTCAATACTTGCATGACAAATATGAACATTCAACCGTCACCCTTAAAGACCAGCGGTTAACATACCAGAAAATAGTAGGTCGCCAAAAATCCAGCACTCGTTAAAAATCAGCAGAAAACAGAAGAAAGGAAAAAGAAATAAGAAAGAGAATAAAGAAGCTAACCAAATAACATGACATTCATCAAAAGAAAAAAAAATCACACACTTAGAATTAGACATAAAAGTAACAAATAACATCAGCTCCACAATATAATATAAACTCACAAATATTAAAAAATATCAACAGGAAAACCGTACAAGCCCTGATGAGAGAGAGCATTCTCATGCGTTCAAGAAAAGTTGGCGTGACGGAAGTGACACCAATCGGCTATATATATATATATATATAAGGAGAAAGATGAGAGAGAGAGAGAGAGAGAGAGAGAGAGAGAGAGAGAGAGAGAGAGAGAGAGTCTATATGTCGGCTCTCACAACGAACAATGCCAGAGTGCGCAATTTCTTTTTTTAAATTTGTCGAATATTCTAACCGGTAGACGAAAATAAACGAAGCGTCTATTCAAATGTGGACATTCACCAAAAATAACGTTTACAGTTATATATATATATATATATATATATATATATATATATATATATATATATATACCTGAAGCGATTCAGTCTAGAGATATTCGAAAAGAACGTTTTCTCTATTTACATCGTTTGGACTGTTGTCCTTATCTTTATTGTAATATTCACGACGGTTTGGCCATAGTACGTTCTGTCCGTCTTCAGGAATTACCTTAGAATTTCGAGCTGAGCCCTTCATTTTGCCCACGGTGGTAGACTGCTATATTACCTAAAGAAGGTTGGATCGTACTACGGCCGAAACATCGTAAATATGGCAATAAAGATAATGTAAATAGTGTAAATAGTTAGAATATCTCATCTCTGAAATATAGACAGATATTGAAAATAACATTGCTAGTGATAACGCTAATGAGGTCAACATAGGTTAGCGAACAAAGCAAGATAAGCAACACCGTAAACGTGATTAAATGATAAAATCAAGATGATAAGAGTAAATAGCAAGAAGGAAGCATAACAGACAGAGCATAAGTTTGATTGAATGGTTTTCTATTGGATAAAGAAACGCAGCAGGAAAAGACCAGAAAGTGAAATATGAGATAAGTGGAGTTTGTTGTTTAGACATGGTATCACTGTTTCAGTCTGCACAGAAGGGATTGTCCAACAACAGCTGCTGCTGCTGATGATATGCCATTCATTTGCTTTCTCACAGATTAGAAAACTTTGAATCCCTTTGTTAACTGAGCTGTTGTTGGCAACCAGTCTAGGAGAAAGATAACTGAATTCAAAGCTGATCGAAGGTGTAATTAGCAACTAAATCTGCCAAAAGTTTTTACTATAAAAACCACAGCAGCACGATCCAGTGTGACGATGCTGTGGCCATATACACCAAAGGGTGTCTACGGAGTTAACATATATACATATAATGGGTTACACGTAGGAGGCCTGTCTGGAAAATAACGGGACGGATGTGCTGTGTGATCTATGGATGAAATGGTGATAAACGGATTGTGTTAGCATTAATTACAATAATGAATTTTTATCGTAAAGTTTGAGCTATAAATTATCGATTAAATTAGAACATTAAGCTCTATACTATTAAAAAAAGAGATATACGAAGGTGCTGAGAAGTTGTCGGTCTGTCCAAGATGGAAGAGAAAAAAATCTGATGTTTACTAATTTGGTCAATTTTCAAGAACTTCTCAGTACGCCCTCAGTACCCACTGTAAATGAGTGTTTGTGTGTATGAATTTTTTTATAATCACTTTCCTCGAGCAAGGTAGAACCGCCACTAGTGCACAGGGAGCAACAGTGAGAGGAAACAACAAGTTACAGGTAATATCGAAGAAAGGAGTAGAGAGGGATGGGAGTCAAAGAGATAGCAATTGATGTTGCATTTAAACTTTTGGAGATTGTAGCTATCAGAGTAGCAAGCAAACGAAAGGGATTTCCACAAACGAGAAAAGAAACTGTAGAGTAGAAGAGGTGGTTACATTAAGTATTTTGACGGTAAAAGTGTGGGACCTTAAAGCCAATCTAGTAGCACGAGTAAATAGATCTGGTCGAGGTCGGAGTACCAGGGGAAAGAAAGCTTGTCAGAGCAGTTGCCATGAACATAAAGAAAGAGGGAAGCAACATTATGTCAGTGAGAAAGTTACTGAAGGCGGGTCACCAAGTCAGGATCGATTATATTGAAAATCCTGGATGAATAGCAGTAGCATCCAACTAGATATGGCAATAGTATGAAATGCATGGATGAATGGTAGATTTATAAATGTTCAAAATGGACTCTAACAAGAAAAACTTCTTGGCCTGACACAGTGAAAGAGCCTTCCTAGCAGTAGCTGCAGCTGTAGATTCGATGTAGTCATTCCATTTGAGGTCATTTGAGAGAGTGAAGCCAAGGAGGCGCAGTGTGTTGCTCTCTAGGAGACTACCGTTATTCATTCTGATGAATATGTGTATGAGTGTGGGTGAGAGAGGAGAAAAATATGGATACAGATACAAAAAGTAAAACTACACAATATAGAAAGTAGGGGACATCTCAGATCAAGGAAAAAAGACTAACAAATATATAGGAATTGTGTAGATGACATCTTAACCTTTAAAAGTTCACAAATAATCTATCTGATAACGCTTAGGATGATAGTGTTACGCGAATCCCCCAGGAGAGAAAATATCAGAATTTGGAATCCTCTTTTTGAGCACCTTGTGCCAATCATTAAACTTATATTATTCAAACAGCATTAAAAACCGGAAACAAAACAAATGCAAGTAAAGATTTATACAAAGTAATGTAGATTTTACAAATAATAATGCACTGAATGCTAAGGGTCGAGATGATTGTACAGCAGCATCACTGTGTTAAAAACACATATTAAAATAATAATATTAAAAGTCCTGGTTATAATTCCACACACGTAATAACTACTGGGGCACCTCGACGTGGTCTAATGGTTAGCCAGCTTGTCTCGCTAGAATAATTACAGTTAAATAGTGAGTTCGATCCTCACTGGGAACCCCATGCTTTTGTACATGTGCCACATCTAAGCTGCGCTTAGAAAATCACCATTCATTGACTGCTGGTTAAACTCCGCAGTTTTACTAACAGGAAGGACAGTCGATACGCCTTAGCAAGATTAGGAACAGAATAAGGCAAAAAGAAAGAAATATCATTGAGAGAAAAATAAGTAAACGGTTAAAATGTTTATTATATTTTCCTTTTAACGAGCCAGAAAGTAAAAAGCTCAAACAATTCAATGTTTGTCCTTCCGGCTCGTTTTTCCTGCAACTCCACCAGCAATTTACGGTTCTATCAAACGGAAATCCTTTAGGAGCCATGTGTATTCAGGGATCACTCCCATAAGATTTTGATCTTTAGTTTTCCCGCATGAATTTTATTTCAGCTGTTTTCTGTCTTTTTAATCCTGTTTCATTCTCTTTTGTGAAATCAGACACGTTCATGTACAGAAGGGGTATACCTACTTCAGCTGTGTTTTATTGGGCCTATGCAAATAAATAGCACCATATATATATATATATATATATATATATATATATGTGTGTGTGTGTGTGTGTGTGTGTGTGTGTGTGTGTGTGTTGAAGACCCATATACAAGAATCTTCATAAATTTTCATGCATATAGAATTATCTCCGGTTTTAATGCACGGGATAAGTGACTAACCAATGAAAATTGACCCAACAAAATTGAAAATACCAAAATTCTGTCTTTTTGTCTGTTTTCTCTCAGTCACTGAGAAAGCTTTAATAAAAGTGAAACATGTTAGATTGATATGTTTTATATTTTTCATTATTTTTCATTCATTCATTCATATATATATATATATATATGTGTGTGTGTGTGTGTGTGTGTGTGTGTGTTGCATGTTGAAAGTGGAAAACATCTGAACATACGAAAATAAAGTATGAGACGCATTCTGAAAATATTCTTGCAAGTAACTGATAATTGATTGCGTGTTCAATTTAATCAATATTGTAATTACTATTTATCTTTGATGAATATGTGTATGCATGTGTGTCTATAGATAGATAGATAGATAGATAGATAGATAGATAGAGAAATCAACATGTTCTAAAGATCGCTTGAAATGTGAAATGTCCTCACTATAACTGTAAACTCTCGTCTTGCAAGCACTCGTACGATCGCTCCCCCACACATTTATAACTTTAGAAGAACATATACGCCATTGTTACCATCTCAATTCATTATTATTTTAAGAAGACAGCGTTCCCATGCCAGATCTTGTGATAATGGATGGGAACTGTTCCGATTGTCGGTCAAATAGAAACACTCATTATTCCTGTGTTTTCCTAAAAGTTTTATTATTATTATTATTATTATTATTATTATTATTATTAAGTTTTATTATTATTATTATTATTAAGTTTTATTATTATTAAGTTTTATTATTATTATTATTATTATTATTATTATTATTATTATTATTATTATTATTATTATCTGACTTTTGCAAATAGCTTTCTAGGAAAAAGTAAGAAGATCCTTTCTTCCAGATCCGACAAAAATCAGCAAGACGCCAGGTTAGAAAACACTAAAGATCAAAACTTGACTATTTAACAAGTGCGAAATTCGTCATTCTAGCAACATCGTGTGTGTGCATTTCGTTTTAACAAAGAAAGTGCTTTTGAGAAATTATGCACTATAAAGTTGATGTCTATCACATATTTATCAACAATATCATAAACTTAAGAATTCAAATTAAGGTTAATGGCTTCTTCCTTAAAGTAAATGATCAACGTCTCACAATCGTCGATAAGTAGATTTAAGAATCAATGACTATAATGAATGTAACTTTAATATGTCTACATACCTGAGTGTTTAGATTAGAGTGATGGTTACCAAACTAGTCTAGGAGAACAATAATGAATTCCATATATTCCTGGGTGCACAAAAATTTATTACGGCCATTAAAACTGTTTTTAAAACGAATAATAAAAAGTAAAAATGTTTTATATATTTTTGTTTCCCACTTTTCAGAGACCGATCGGAGATTTTTTGAGTGTGCACAGCAGGTACTAAAATAGGGTCGCCGCTGGGTTTTGACTTAAATGTATCATTTTATATTTAAATACGCTCTATCCCTGATAGTGAGAACTTTAACCCATAAGTATAGCACACTTTAACCAATATTTTTATCATATATATATATATATATATATTCTGAATTATGTATTATATATATAATTTAGAATATATATATATATATATATATATATATATATATATATATTCTAAATTATATAAATATATATAAATTATATATATATATAAATAAATATATATATATATAAATAAATAAATATATATATAAATAAATTATATAAATATTATATAAATTATATATATATATATATATATATATATATATTCTGAATTATTTTTTAGAACATGTATAAATTTTTTTATATATCCACCATACATAGTACATTTGTTTCGACATTGAAACTACAATGTCTCACCAGGTGGTGTGGACAGGAACGGATACTTCTTTTCTTATATTTGGTGAGTTATGTGTGGGATTTTGGTGGGGTTTAGTGATAAGGGAATAAATCTTGTGAATTGTCAGTTTGAATTTTGAAGAAAGTGGTGTGGGTAGTGAATTTAGTTGATTAATGAGTGTCTTGGAATTTTGTAGACAGATTTAACATTAGCATATAAGATTGTAAGTTTTATGATCTTGCAACTAGACTTTATCCTTTGGATTTCTTAGAGGACAGAGTAGGGAGGTGTAAGGGTGGGGGTGGGATTGGACTTACTGCTTATTTGTACAACTATAGAATATTTTTGTATTTAAGCACAGTTTTTATAATTAATCTAATTTTGTATATTTAACCTTAATTTTGGATTTAGGAAATCGATTTTTGTTATTAAATTTTAAATTTTAAATTAGATCACAGTTTGTGGTGTGTAATAGGTAAGATTTAATGTAAGAGGTAAAATTTAATGTTAGTATTTAAGATAAGAGGTAAGTAGGTAATGGGTGCATAATAAGTAGAATTTAATGTAGGAGGTAAGATTTGATGTAGTATCTAAAATAATAGGTAAATAGATAATAGGTATGTTTGTATTTAAGGTAAATTATGCACCCATTACCTACTTACCTCTTATCTTAAATACTAACATTAAATTTTACCTCTTACATTAAATCTTACCTATTACACACCACAAACTGTGATCTAAGTTAAAATTTAAAATTTAATAACAAAAATCAATTTTCTAAATCCAAAATTAAGGTTAAATATACAGAATTAGATTAATTATAAAAAACTGTGCTTAAATACAAAAATATTCTATAGTTGTACAAATAAGCAGTAAGTCCAATCCCATCCCCCACCCTTACACCTCCCTACTCTGCTCCTCTAAGAAATCCAAAGAATAAAGTCTAGTCGCAAGATCATAAAACTTACAATCTTATATGCTAATGTTAAATCTGTCTACAAAATTCCAAGACACTCATTAATCAACTAAATTCACTACCCACACCACTTTCTTCAAAATTCAAACTGACAATTCACAAGATTTATTCCCTTATCACTAAACCCCACCAAAATCCCACACATAACTCACCAAATATAAGAAAAGAGGTGTCCGTTCCTGTCCACACCACCTGGTGAGACATTGTAGTTTCAATGTCGAAACAAATGCACGATTTGTGGTGGATATATAAAAAATTTGTACATGTTCTAAAACATAATTTAGAATAAATATTCACGGCTCTATATATTATATATTGTGCACTGTTTTAAATTAATGTTTTGGACGTTGTAAAAATTTTTTTTCTTCGTTCCTTATTCACTCGGATATATATATATATATATATATATATATATATATATATGTGTGTGTGTGTGTGTGTGTGTGTGTGTGTGTATATATATAGTCCTGATGAATGCTTAGCAAAAGTTTTACACACCCCCCATAAGTTTGTCAAACCAATTCCTCGTCAGTGTCCAGAGTGATGCTAAACCAATGACATCCCCTGATTTACCTTTTCATAGAACGAAATTTTGTTATGCGAAGGCAGACTGGGGTACCTTTCGGTCTTATATAACGGAAGCTCCTCGTTCAAACTTTTTCAAGCACTCTGCCTCCAAAACTGCTGCTATCGTCTCGGAGTGGATCCTTTTTGGACTGGAGAGATTTATAGCCCCCAAGATTTTAGCAAAACTCAAACAGTTAGTCCTGGTTTATCCCTGAATGCGCTGCAGCCATAGCTCACCGGAACTACTTATTCAATATGTATTGCAAATAGCAGTGTAATGTGACCCTTACTGCTTTCAGAACCGCCCAATGTCGCTGCAAGAGATTTCTGGAAAACGCCAAGGGCAACTACACACAAGCTGTCCAGGCCAAGCTTAAAAAGAAACAAAAAAACAACAACAGCAACAAAAAACAAACAAAAACAAAAGCAAAAAAAAAAAAAATCGGATATCGCGAATTCTGATCTAGCACTAACTTTCCAGCTAGGAAAAACTTACTGGTTACATTCAATGCCTTGAAAACAAAACTAGTTACATTCCATCACCACCGCTGTTCGGACTCCGAACAACTGCCAGTCAAAATATTCCCATCAAGACGTTACTGTACCTTAAGCGACTATTGGGCCACAAACCAGACCACAAGTGAAACTTGTACATACAAGATGCAGGTAAAAAGGTCAACTCCTATACTACTCCAGTAAGTAACTGGCTTCTTTTAAGAGCCAGATTTGACCGAAAATACTGTTGTCAGCTGTTTGGGCTGGAGCTACCCAGTTCCCACTTTCCAGTCTCAATAGAGTTCAAACGCCTCTCCAGTCCTTGTTGATGACAAATTATTTTCCACCTTCTAAGCGCTCTCAAAGACGTGCCTCTCACTGCTCTATCGCTACTTCCATGGAAAGTGCTCTGACGAACTACATTCCTTGGTTTTGCCAGGTCTAACCTTCACTGCAAGGACCCTCCATGCTACTTACATTGTGATAAACTATCCAAATTCTCTCCGTATCTCATCGGTGAGAAGTAAGTTCCAATCGAACAACTTCTTACCGCGAACCACTGTTCTGTGGAAACGTCTCACGAGAGGATGTTTTTTTTCCGATCACTACAATCTTAATTTTTTAAAGTTAACCGTTATCTTCATGTCCTGTCCGTATAAGATGCCCCTTAATGTAACCTTCTACCTCGAGTAGCCATTAGGGTGAAATTTCTGCCTCCCACATCAACAACCTAAAAACTACTCTTATTTACCGAGAGAAGGCTGTAAAGACTTAATATGTGTTGTCTCCAATATTTTAAAGTGTAATTTCGAACGTGACCGACTCAGAACTGAGAAGATATCTTTATGATAGGACATAGCATATTGATGGTTGTATAATAGATGTCTAGCTGTCGCAGTACAGCCGAATGCATTAACGAATCTATGCAAATTATTGATTTGTTCTTTGCGAATACACACCGGTACATGTTGACGTATTTTCATTTCCAACCTCTGACTAGTACATTCACTCTGACTAGTTCTATCTATATATTCAGAGGCACACTGACAGTTAAGGCGATAAATTATTGGGTTAAAAAAATGAGATTAGGACATCCGTTGTTGTTGCACTGTGTTGCATTAATATTTTAGAAATATGTCTCGCCATTGTGTCAGAAATAATTTAGCTAACCATTGAAATGAGTTTGATCTTCATTAGGACTTTATGCTAGTCAAAGCTTAGCTTGCTAAATACTGAAATCCTTAAATGACTTTCTGTTGATCTTCATAGTAAACCAGCAGGTTTAATAAATGATCTGATATCAAAATGAGTCGCTTTATAGAATTTAAATTAAAAATTCATGAATGAACACAAATTCATTATTGACTTGACAATAGACAGTAAAAACGGTTGCTTAATCATGTATGCCAAAGTTAATTTCAGTCAACTATAACTTCTCTTTTTGAAATATAACACCTAATGCACTTAAAGCATAAATGAAATCACATTTTGTATGCGTATAAGTTTCGAGTTTCCTTCATTGTATTCCTGAAAATCGGTGATTTTGTACTAATAATAAAAAAGCAAACTTACATTTAATTGAAAACGAGAGAAAAAGTGCAAATCAATGATCAAAATACAGATTTTTATTGGAAGTTCAACGGCGACTACGAGCGTCTGAGTTAAACTCTTCACTTTATTAGACATCAAAAGAGATATATATGTATACACAATGTATAGACACATATATGACTTTTCCGCTAACCTGATGAATATTCATGAGCCCCTCTATACCAAAAAATTAAAAACAAACATTATTTTCGCTCTTGTTTAGAAATACTTGTCACAAAATAAAATCCTTACTTTCATAAAGTCCCTATATATACACACACACATGCACACATATATATATATATATATATAGTCATCCGTAGACAGATCCGTTTCACAGCTCATCAGTACGGTCAAACATCCGATTGCTTTTTACCCAGGCTTGAAACCCCCCGAATTGGCCTCAGTCGGCGATTCTACCTCTGAGCTACGAGCGATCGGTAGAAGGAGGCATACATTTAGCGTGTCATATACCATGTACACACACGCCAATAGCTGAGAGTGTTCTAATTCGTTACTGAATTATATATATATATATATATATATATATATATATATATATATATATATATAACATTAAGGTGGTTACATTTAAGTATCTATATGGTAAAAGGTGGGACCTTGATGACAATCTAGTAGCTGGTTCCAGGAAAACCGCTATTTAGCACTATCATATATATATATATATATATATATATATATATACACACACACACACACACACATATATATATATATATATATATATATATATATATATATATATATATATATATTAAACGGGGTTGACAATGCAAGTCTTGAACTGACATGTTGAAATCGCTATTCACCCTCGATATATTATCTAAATTTACAGATAAATTTTAAGATTTTACACACACACACACACACACACACACACACACACACACACACACACACACATATATATATATATGATAGTGTTAAATAGTAAAAGCGAAGAAAATAGTTCGTGTGTCTACATGTCTTTGTTCACTGTTGAAGCGAAAATGAATGTAGAAACTTGCTGAAATGATTCATCAGTGCTGAGAAGATTTTGAAGCGTCCATTTATGCGGACACTTCGGTAGGAATGAAGCACAATCTAATCAAATGTCCCTCTTCCATGGTCAGAAAGCGTTTACCTTCTATATGATGAGCTCCATTTACCCATAAACCCACTGAAACACCCAACCCTTCACACTTCTGCCTCTTCCTGTCGACAACTGCTATGGTTGGGGCTCAATAAAACATAAGGTATCAAGAGAAATCGAGTGAAAAACATTTGAAAAAAGAAAGGCAGACATTGAAAATATAGAGAAAAAAAGACAGTGAAACTGAGAGAGAGAGAGAGAGAGAAAGAGAGAGAGAGAGAGAGAGAGAGAGAATAAAGTAGAGAGCAGGAGGAAAGAAAACAGATGATATTAAAATAGAGACAAAAAAGAAAGTTAAGAAAAATAGTCACAAATAGAAAGTTCGGAGAAAAGAGGAAAAGGATGATAAGCAGAAGGTGAAAAAAAAAAAAAGGATAGAAAATGTAACTGATGGAAGAATATATATATATATATATATATATATATATATATATATATACATGAATTGTTCATCTTTAGCCTTGTTACCTATGTATATGATTGCGAGTGAGTCAGTTTTATTGTGCTATAAGATAACAGACAGGATCCTTTCAAAGCATTTTCACGCATCACCGAGTTTAAAAAAATGGCTTGACGCATTCAAACACGCGTATGTAACATAAATGGTTCGAAATGAAAAAAATGGTTTCAAACTCAGCATCAATGCTCTTTCGCATTATATTCCTTGATGTCAACAAGGCTTCCTCCAACATCTTACTATCAAATTCGGATGGATATAAAATTCATCCGAACCGCATCTATAAAATAGTGGCGTTATATATTTCGTTTTATAAAAACTAAAAACGCAAAAATCACAAGTCCATAGCACAAGCTATACAAATAAATTTATGAGCGACGAATCCTTATTGTCGTTATCGTCATTATTAGAAATGTAACTTAGCCTCGATAACGCCAAAATATTGAAGTTAATATTACTGCCATACAAACATCAATTTAATGTTGCTTTTCATGAACTGATGTCCAAAGTGTTACTCCTTACTTCCAATCAGAGTTTGTCAGTTTCTTTGGAATGCTAACACTTCATACAATTCTTCCGTGTCTTACAGGACATGAATTGCTTTCTCATCATAATCTATAACTTGGAATTTTCATACATGCAAATTTGATAGAGATCTCCGTCATATGATGATGCTACTAGATTGCTTTTCATAACCATTAACCAAAGTCTAATCTCTTTAAATGTTTATTTTTTATAATCATTTTACCCCAAGCAAAGCAGAAAAGCCACTGATGCACAGGGCTTTACAGTGAGAAAAAAAAGGTACAAAGGATGTTGATAAGAGATGAATGGTACTCAAGTTGAAAAAAGATGACAGTTGACATTTCATTTAATATTTGGAGATTGTAGCTTTAGTGTAGCAAGAGAATGGAAGTGGGTTTTACAAACCGGAAGTGTGAGAAAAGAAACAGAGTAGAAGAGGTGGTTACATTTAAGTATTTCTACGGGAAAAGTAGAGGAACTTCATGCCAATGTAGTAGCAAGAGTAAATGCACATGGTTGGAGTACTAGGGAAGAAAGCTTACCAGAGTTCAAAACCCGACAAAGGTCTCCATTAATATTGAACACGAGGGATCTAACCACTTTCAAGAAGCTTGCTATATCAGAGTTGCTGTGATTGACAGCCATCGCCACGCGGAAAACAGATGAAGTTCTACATCAATGAAGAAGCTTTTGTTGCTATTATTTCTCGTTTCTGAAACCATCTTAATCAGGAAGTCTATGTTTACTGCCCGAGAGGGGTTGTCTTGTATTAAGTTAAATTTGGTACTTAAACCGTAAAAACATGGCTGAAAATTCAGTGTATGCGAGGAAATCATGTTTATTAGACATCAAGTTCCAACAATGGCGTCTTCTACAATTCCTGCTTTCACTTCCACAATCATCCGACGCCTTCGTCGTACGCTTCTCTTTCATGTATCCGGTTTATCAAGGGTAAATTGACACTTTTAAGTAAATGGAACATTGAAGTCAGTTCTACATATTTTCTAACCAATTCCAAACATTTTCCTTTCAGTTTCAAAGTTGTTTGAATATCAAACTTCACACATTTTGCATCATGATGGAGAATTGGACATCAGTTTGAACGCATTACGTCAAATCAACCTTTTCGAATAAAGTTTTGCTGCTAACGTTTTGTTGATTTTTCTGACAATCCGCTTAATTTTATACCCTGGCTTTACCCTTTTCAGATCACGTCGAAGATGCTCTAGAGTCTTCCTATTCTTTCAATGTTCCACTGTCTCTGTTAAGCATTTAAGAGTTCTACTGAATTTTCCAAGTATTTTCAAACAGATAAAGAGGAAGTTCCACTCATACAGATTCTTTCCCAAGATTGTTCCATTGTGGAACAGACTCACGAAAGGATGCTTCCCCAATTTTCACCTATTCAAGTCTAGGATCAACCGTTATCTATCCTACATATCCTCATAATATTACTCCTTACTCCTTCATTGTACGCCCTAACAGCAGCCTCATTTAGTAACCCTATAGTTTGAGTGGCCTTGGGCCTTGTATTAGGTATAAATATAATAGTGAATCACTTCAGTAACAGGTAAAATATCGATCGTCTCTTCTTCTGCAAATCAATTTAGCGTTGATGACAAATTGCTAAATAGTATTTTGTCTGTCACTAATTAGGATCTTCTGACGAATCCTATCAGAAGTGTCTTCCCCCATTTCTCTGTCTTCTGTCCCTTGTGTGGAATCCTTTTTTTCGCATGACCAACATTCGCATTAGTTTAGCTACCTTACACTGTTAAATCCGGTCCAATACATCGACAGCAGAAAATACAATATCGTTCTGACTCACGCTAAAAAACAGTTTTTGACAACAAATAAATAAAAATAAAAAATAAGTAAAAAGAGGAGACAACAAATTTATTAGTTTCTCTCTCTCACACACACATTATCTGATTGCGTATCTATAAAACAAAGATGAGGAATTCGAGAATAAAAGGAAGCGGAAAATTGATGAATAACTTTTTCTTTTAGAGAGAGAGAGAGAGAGAGAGAGAGAGAGAGAGAGAGAGAGAGAGAGAGAGAGAGAGACTTCGGTATGAATATTCTACAAAGCCAGAAGAAAAAGAAATAAATAAGGGAAAAATTCGAGAAAATATCAGAAAAAAAGAAAAAAGAAAAAAGAAAACGTAACTCAAATTTGACAACAGAAATGTGGCGAATAAAGTAATGAAGAAAAAGCAAAAAAAAAATAAATAAATACAACTAAACAAAATGGGGTGTGAAATTTTTATTGTTATATTTACGTATTATTTTTTGTCTTACACAAGTCATTTCATATTATTTTCATTAATTTGACATGCAATAGTGTTGGGCAAATAAGGTGACAGACGGAAGTTGTGTGCTACTGAAAATAAAAAAAAAGATTCTTTTTTCTTTTCTTTCTTTCTTTTTTTCTTTTCTTTCTTTTTTTTCTGTTTATCTGTTTATTTTCTTTCTTTTCTTTTTTTTCTTTCCGCTTACAACTGAAGCCAATCATTGTTATCTATTAAGCTTGGCTTTAGTTTTGACACAAGAAGCCAATCATTGAATTTGTTCGTGTCAGGATTTCCATGTATTTTAGCCACACTTTTTAATAAATTATTTAGTAAAGCAATATTTATAATTACTTACATGGGGTAACGTTTTATAATAATTAATTTCTGTCATGATTAAGAGCTCTTGGAATTTTTTTCAAACAACTTCTCTGGATACGGAGAGGCAAAATTCATGCATTTTGTTATTTCGAAATTTTATGCTAAATTATTTACAATAATGCAATCATTCAGGAGAAGGCTAAAATATTTCATAAGAGAATCACCCAGGAATATAAGAGACAAGTTTGAAGCTTGTAACGTTTCAATCAATTTATTTTACAGCCTTTTTTTTCTGTAAGAATAATATCACTAAAGAAAGATATAGAACAGATTAGCCGAAGTGTTGCGCAAAGATCAGCACCCCCCCCCCCCCCACACCAAACAAGAAAGTTCAGTTGTTGGAACATTTCTTTGAATGATATTATTGTTATGGGTCCAGGTTTGAATTATTGCGTCCCTTTCAGTTATAGAACATTGTATTTAACATTTTCGATCGGATATTCTGCTCAATGATATAATGAAAGCAAGCTTCCCTTTCGTGCGAGCAGTCTGAATTCAAACCTAGGAGTTGTTTGATGTAGGTTACGTTTTTGGAACGTAACATCCTTTTTCATTCCTAGCTGTAGTAAGTAAATTTGTATATTTGTAAAATTAGTGATTATTGTTTGGTATTAATATGTATTCATCAATATATTCACCAACCATGATCTTTTCTGTATTTCACATCCAGTGGTATGCGTGCACAGCAACTCTTATCTATCTATCTATCTATCTATCTATCTATCTATCTATCTATCTATCTATCTATCTATCTATCTATCTATCTATCCGGCATGTGATTTGTGGTCGTGATTGTCGTATATTTGTCACTAACGTCTTTTATCGATAACCAGTATAAAATATTCAATACCGACATGGTTGATCTAATTTCTGATCTATGATAGATTAATACAGAAATTTTTTGCTATTTTCTTTTATCAGTGAGATTTTCCCCATTTTTAAAAAAATATTTTTTTATATATAGTTTTTAAGACTTGATGTACTTTTTATGCAGTTAAGGACGATATTTCTTTTAACAGGCCAAGTCCTATATGCGACACTTTCCGAAGTCCGAAGTGCATCGCGTACAAGGACATAATCTGACATCAGTACAAAAGTGCATCACTCTTTGCCGCCCATTTGATTCATCTTCGTTCACGCATTTATACGCATGCGTGAACACTTATTTGTCATTTACATGGCATCAGAATGTAGTCAAAACAAAAATGAAAAAAAAAAAAATGGAAATGTCCATATTCCAATGTTTCGTCAATTTCGCTTTCACAATTTCTAATCTCTAGACATTTTTTTATGATTTTTCGTTTTTTTACATTTTGCTGCAGATTTCTTTTTTGATTTCCTGGTTATTCCTTCGACAATAGCATAAATACATTTATTCTTTCCCAAATAAGTTTATTTGGGGGAACTGAGGCCATTCTATTTCTTCCCTTAATTTTATTTGCTTTCCTTCTATTCTTTCCATTTCCTTATTAATCCGCCTTCTTAGACGTTTGTAAAAGAAATGACATGGTTAGACAACGTCTGTTCGCAAGGGCATGTATAAATATACGCTTTATGGAAGTCAAGCCTGGTTATTGTAGCTGATCTAGTGAATAAAGTAAGCATTTACTTTGTTTACTCAAGCCTGAAACTTAGAATCGTCTTAAAATATATAATAGTTATTACTCTTAGAATTTGTAATATACAAGTATTATTTTATGTATTTATTGCTACTATTTAATGCATTGCATTACTATCGATCTTGTTTGTATGTACAACTTTTATATATTTCTACTTAGGATCAGAGTGTAATATCTGCCCAATCCCCTGGAGCTTATCGTTTGGAATAATAAACCATTTTTGACCGAGAATCTATATTAATATTCTTTTTGTTGGTATGTACGATTGTTACACTATCCTACAAAAATCACAGTTTAATATCTTTACTTAGTTCCAAGCTCTTCTTAGTCGGAATCAAATGCATTTTATTACCGAGAAACCTAAATAACTGTATTAAACGAGAATAAATTTAAAGGAGTGTGTGTGCGTGTGTGTGTGTGTGTGTGTGTGAGAGAGAGAGAGAGAGAGAGAGAGAGAGAGAGAGATAGAGGGGGGAGAGGGGGAGAGAGAGGAAGGAAGGAAAAGCTACAGAGGGGGAGGAGGACGAAATTGAGGAAAGTCAGAAATTTAGAGAAAAACCAAAAAAATCATCAGATGAATTGGTAGTTTCAAAAAAATAAAATTTCACTTTTATCCTGGTGATGTAAACAGACGGTTGACAACTACACCGAAGACTCATCTCTTAAACAGCACCTCCACACTGCAATTGAAGACCAGGGAAAGCATTAAACAATGTATCCGCTGGTCTTATATTTTTGTTAATAGAGAGGCGTCAAGAAAATATTTTTAAGGATATAGAAATAAATATCTATATTGTGCTAGATTTTATGATGTAAATCAGTGTGTGCCCAATAATAATTGATAATAACGAAATAATATTGGCAATAACTAACCGATATTATCAGGATAAATTTATATATGTAATATATTATACGAATTTTCTCTTATAGTATATATCCTTATTAAAATATTCATAGTAACTATTGCTAAAGTTAAAAGTTTTATTACGCAAAGTGCGACATAAAGTTTTATTTATACAGATATACAAAACACAGAGGCAAAGGAAAAATATTTTTATTAACACCCACGCACCAGAATAAATATTCATTTCATTACATTTCATGTTGATATAGGCTCCTTGTCATTCTATAGTCTTTATAAATATTCCGTGCATTGATTTTGTTAACGTTTCTATGATTTTGACCTCAGTATTTTCTGCAACATATTGTATTTCTTGCCAGAGATTTTCTTTACTTGAATAAAGCCTTTCCATTCTAATATCTTTTATTGATATGCCACCATTTCGAGATGATATTAATAACTGTAGAGATTGCGTGCCATTCCATTTATTTGTTGACTTGTAAGCATTTTTGGCAATGTGTGCATTAGTTAGCTTTACAGAATTGTGAAGTGGCATGTCTTTCATGAATATGGCTTAAAGCTTCTTAGTTGTAACCTTTACTACTCAAAAAGTAGTAAAGGTTACTTACAATAATTCATTACCAAGTTTAAAGGCACCATTAATTTTGATGCCAAAATAAATCACGCCATTTCTCACAGCTAAAGTAATGATGTTGATTGATTATGAATGACAAACTTTACTATTTTTTCAATAATGGCCACCTACTCCTTTTCATTAATACCCGTCTACTAGGGCAGAAATCCAATCTCTGTTGCAGACACCTGCTCAGGCACATTTTTGTGGGTTCAACACACTTAGATCCAATTTGTTGTTTATACTGCTGAGCAGACCTTAGTTACGGTTTTCCGGAGAATGCATAATCTAGAGTGATCATCAATTTGAACAACGCTACTACGCTAAACCCATCGGTCACGATGACTTGCGATTTCGTGCTCGCGTAATCATCAACGGCCTCAGAACAGATCCATCTTCCCAATGCCCCTCACAAGACTTGGATCAACAGGTGCATTTCAGGTGTTTTCCAAAGGCGTCACAAGCCAAGATAGCCTCAACAGACCAATAACATAACGAATTCATCTTCCTTACAAATCAATCATGGTCAGATTCAAACTCGAATGGCTTATGGTCGGAAAGTGAAAGTTTTAATAACTTGGTCACGTGTCTATGATTTATCAAATTTAGCTCTACGCTCATTTCTAAAAATTATGGTAGAAAAAATAGTTATAATATTTTTTGTCAAAATTGTGTTTTGCTTTGTGATGATTTTATAGAAGTTGTATTTTATTCTTTTATTCTCTTCCTCTTTCTCGGTAAATGATTTCGATCTTATGAGTTCATTTTACCTGGATTCAAATCAGGTGATTGATTGACTAGAGCACTGAAGTATTTATTTATTGTTTTGAACAAGTCATTCGCAACTTACTTTAGCGTTTCGAATCACTACTTTTATGCTTCAATTGTCATGGTAATAATAATATTAGCTGTTTTTTGTATAAGGAAACATTCGGCATTTATTGACTGTGTTTGACATAAGAGAACAAACTATCTTTTAAATTACTCGAATAATTTATTCTATCCATGATTTCTTTAATAACGTGACGTGCGCCTTTCATACAATTGAAGAAACCATATTACTTACACCATCGTTATTTTGCGAGTGGATTTTCGATCATTTTAGGTACGTATTTTTTCTTAATTCATGGCTAGATGTTTTTGTGAGGTTGTTGCAAATACTCACGTTTGAACTTCATCCAAGTATCATAGTATCATTTCAACAAATGACTGTTTTGTAGAGTAAAGGGTTTTAGGTTACTCCAGAACAGTTTAATACTAAAACTTCTTTTAACAATTGAGGTTCCAGACTCTCTTAAATTATTTTGAATCTGATTTCGAGTTATCAGTGGATTAGCTTTGACCATTCTTTGCATTTTCCGAGTTGTTCGTGAAGAAATTTTCCGAGGAGCGCCGTTTCAAGTAAAAGCTTTGGTGATGCTGAACATCATCATAATCAATCCAATGACACTGACGTGTATATTTCGCATCTTGTCAATGACCCTTTGTCACAAGAAGATGAAAACTGTGATGACATTCGACCCTAGTGAAGAATTACTAGAACATCTCTTGCGCTCCTCCTCAACATTTTCATTGTAATATAAATAGCGTCCGGATGTTTGTTTTTCACTTTTGCTTATATTTTAACCTTAGTTTATGTTTGAAAATGTATTTCTTATTTTTTAGTATTTGTTTAGTTCATTATCATAAAACATCACTTGCCTAAATTTTAAATTAAAATTAAAGGTAGAAATCGAAAGTATATTAAATAAAGATTTAGAGTTAAAATACTTTGTAACATCAATGTACACCCTCGTACAAATTACTTGAAACAAACGTTTTAATTTCCTTTCTTTTACCATACGGTCAGTTTTAGATCAACTGGAGTGACAGGGTGTAACCGATTTCTATTTTCCCCTTATATTAGATCATTTGCAATAGTGTGCAGTAATATGAATCTATATTCGGGATGTAGGATGAAATTTGTTCCGTACTGAAAAATATTATGTCATCCGTGATTGAAATAGATTTTTATTACGCCCAGATACTGTTGTTTGAACTGTCGATTAGTTGTTCTAAGGCCTTTACTTGCGATGGACATTACTCCAAAAACAGGTACGAAAAGTGTAAATTGGCAAGTCTTACAGAGTGATCACGGATATTGTTGGTATCAGCCATTCAACTGTCAGTCGTGTCATCAAGGCGAAGAATCAAACTGGATCCATCAGTTAAAATCGTAAAGGAAAATGCGACCGGAAGAGAAAAACAACGTCAAGTGACGATCAGAGAAAGTGTTAAAGATCATAGGGCGACATTATACGCTTTGTTTCAAATAATTTTATCAAGGGTTTATGTCTTCCGTGCATGCCTCTAAGTCTTTACGCGAATAACAAAAGGACATTTTTGGTATCAGTGAAGATACCTTTTTATTTGTGAGAGGTTTTAACAAGTATTCGGGTTGCTATTTATATGAAAATCATGTTATCCCCACCGATTACTTCCAATTTAATCCAGCGTCTTCTATTTTGTTTTATGTCATTTAATTCTTCTGTTTTATATTATTGCAGACAGAAGAAGGCGTAAAGTGCCACACAAATACAGTGTTTATTGCTAATGTAAAAAGTATGTCATGCATTCCTTTATCCTGTCTCTCTTTCTCTCTATCTGTGCTGTGAGTATCAGATTCTCAAAGCCCTCCTTCTTCATTTAATGCTGCAGTCAATTTAGTTGTCTTTTCTTTTCCTGATTTTAAAAATCAGTTTCCATCTTCTCCAAAATCTTGTCGTTGCTCATATGTTTAGTCTATGTTATCAGCATCCTTCTGTAGAACCATATTTTGATTGCTTCAAGTCTTTTCTTCATCTTTGATGAGGTTGTCCAACATTTGCGGTCATATCGAAGGACAGACATCGCATAACAATCCAGTACACTCTTTTTTGTTTCCAATGAAATTTTCCTGTCACTCAGTACTCTGCTCAGTTTCTGGAATGCACCATTGGCCATGTCAGTACATCTTAGCATTTCAGTGTCAATCTTTCCGTTCTCTGTTCGAGAAACTAAAGCTAAAACATCCCAGGTATTTAAATTTCTAGGCCTGCTTTATTTTAGTATTCCCGGCCTATAATTGGTATTTTGGGCTCTTAATCTAGTACTGCGCTTAAATCCATAAAATCTATTTACTATAGTAGAAAGTTCATCAGAAAAATGACTCTTTGTTTAATATTTTAATGACTCATTGTTTAATATTTTCCATAGCCAGACTATATATTTCTTGCTTTATATTCGTCGGCCAGCTGGATGATTTTGATCTCTAACTTAAATAGAGTTTTTCTTAATAAACTAATAACAGTTTAAAGTATAATCTCCCATCGGGATATATCGTGACTTTTCCTCGATGTCGAGGATGATGGTCTTGTTCCATTTGCCTCAGTCATTTGGGTTTGTGGCTGAGATGGCTAATGAGGCCGATTTTTGCTTGAAAGTTCTTCCGATTAAGAACAGGTTGTCCTGAATGGTGAATTAGGCCTTGTTTTCTGTTATTTTTCTTTTCGACGTCCTGTTTTGAAACTTTTCCGTCTCTCACTACTCTGCTCAGATTTGGAATGCGTCCTTGGCGATGCCAGTACGTCTTCACATTTTAGTGTCGTACTTTTTGTCGTTTGTTAAAACTCTTTCCAGGTGTTTAAATTTCTGTATCTGCTTGATTTTAGTACCCCAACTTGTAGTTGGCATTTTGGGCTCTTTCTTTTAATGATGACTACGCATTTTATTTTATTTTATTTTTTTGTAGTTTATGCTTAGTTCTTTTTTTTTTCGCTTTCTTTAGTTACCTTTCCGTGTCTGCTATCAACACTGAATAATCTGAATATCTTATATTGTTAGGTTGTGGCCGTCAAAGACGAATCCTGGCAAGATTTTTAGTTCTCTCAGAATTGCCTCGCTGTATAAGTTGAATAGATCTGGTGAAAAACACATCCTTGTTTTACACCCCTTTCTATCTTTGTATATATGCGGAACTTATTTTCTTTTCGTATGCAGGCAGTTTGCTGCCAGTACAGGTTCTTGATCATTCTAATGTCTTTCCCAAATATGCCAAGGTAGCCGAGCATTTCTATCAAGTCTTTATGGCTTGCTTTGTCGAACGCCTTTGCGTAGTCAATGAAACACAAGTACATGTACTGTATTTTTTATTGCCCTTTCTGATAACATTCTGATATCACATTCTTTATTTCCAAATTAATCCTGTGTCTTTTAGTTCTGTCTCATTTAATTCTTCTGTTTTACATTATTGCTGACAGAAGAAGATGTAAAGTGCCACACAAATACAGTGTTTATTGTTATGTAAAGATAATCAGTCAGTGTTTACTTGTCTTAACATAGGACACACGAAACCTTTATATGGTTCAGACAATGTAGGTAATGTTGTTCTGCCTCAACCAATTGCGACTTTATTGTCTTATCTTCGTTCTGCTTCGGCGGGTTCAATCAGATGTTCGCTCGAGATATCTTCAAAATAGCATCGTCCCTTCATGTCCATGTAAAATCTAATCTGTGAACTCCGCGAGTAAAAGAGCCTCTTAGATTTTCATTTCATTAACGTTGCTACAGTTGTTTTTTTCTTCCGTTCTTCTCTATTCTTTTCTTTCTCTTATCTTCGCCTTTACGGATTTTCGTATACCACTAAATTGATTTTATTCATTAGCTTAGTGACTGAAAGGCAGATCTGAGTATTATTATTGCCTGAAGATTTTCTTCTGTTCAGCTGAACACACTTAATCTCTTATCAAACTTTAGAACAATGGTAGATTGGTGTGATTGTAATAGAACTTACTACTTTCTGGCGCCATCATGAAATCTGTTACGAGCGCGATGACAAGTAGAGATCAACATAGATCTTTATCGTTCAGCAGTTTATATAAGTTTTGTATCTTGCGATTAAGCTTTTGAGCCCATTCAACAACCAACTCAGCATTTATTTATATTATTTACAATCAGACTAAGGCTCTAATCCCTGTTCTGATCACAACGTTTCCATCATTGAAACCTCCGACTTTTTCCGATGTCTATCAATCAAGGTAATCTTTTTACTGAACCCGTTATTTTATCTACGAGAATAAACTGAATTCTGCTGTTTATATCTAAATATACTTCCTATAATAGCCTAGTGGATGAAATCGGCGGTTCGTGAATTTGACATAGTAATGGAGAGTTCGATGCCTCGGCTGAGGAGGACAGACTGAGACTCAGTAAAAAAACGTTGTGAGCAATAACTGAGTAGTGCTAAATAAAAAGAGAATGAGAATGTCTTTAGATATGAACAGCGGAAAGAGAACACTCTACACCTGTAGATTAAATAAAGGGTTTATTTAGAGATTCCCTGAATGTTACCTTATGAAGGCTGGAGATCATAATAACCGAAACATTGTGATAATAACAACAAATATAGGGACCTTAATCCGAATGTAAATAACTGCAACTCCTCATCCCAGAAAATTCACTTGCCTTGAATGTCAATGAAATTCTCTAGAAGAGTAATACTGTAATAAAAGCTCCGTCCGTCCTTCTGTCCACCCGTCCTTCACAATTTCATATTTTAATATCTTAATCTATACTATAACAAGAGCAGCGTCCATCCATATGTTCTTCCGTCCGTTAGTCACAATTTAAAATGTTAATATCTTAATCTATACTTCCGTCCGTCCATCTTTCCGCCCGTCTGCCTGTCCGTCACAATTTCATATCTTAATATTTTAATTATACTATAACAAGAGACGCGTCTGTCCGTCCACATTGTATTGTAAACACCACCACCACCACCACCACCACCACCACCACCACACACAAATGATTTTTTGAAACGGAAATTTTTTAAAAAGCGTAAATGAAACAACATTCTGTCTTCATTTTCATTTCTAATTTTCATTCCTACATTTGTTCTACTTCCCAGTTCATCGATTCCTGATAATTCACTTTTAAGTTTTTCAAATATTTTTTTCTATGAGACTGCCTTTATTTTCTTTGATGTTTAATTGTTGAACATTTTTTCATATATCTCTGATCCTGCTGAGGAAGGCCTCGAGCATCTGTGAGATATCGGACTGTAATTTTTGTTTCATCCATCGGGTGTACTAGATTTATTCTCAGACCAAGACGTTTCCGGCTTTTTCTACGACCACACAGGCTCTCCTTGAATTGATGGCAAGCCAATGAGTCGTAATTCCCTGCATCGGTGTAGCAATGTCAGGTGGATTGATATTCGTGCCAGCTTCATTTGGGACTCTTCTATTCGTCTCCATACCAATCCTTTAGTATTTGTCTATACTTTTGAGATGAGGTAGTATTCACATTATTTACATTGTTCAGAACTATTGTGAACTCAACAGAATTATCGATGGAAAAAAGAGAACAACAACAAACTAGCATTCTTGGATGTCCTAATATCTCGAACAGATATCCGTATACCGCAAGCCAACATTCACCGGACATTAGCTCAACTTTAACTCCCACCACCCATACAATGTAAAGAAATGGATTGTCCGCTGTCTGCAACATCGAGCAAAAATCATAAGTGGCAGCCCAGAGACATAAGAAAAAGACATGGTCATTATAAGCAGTACCCTACAACGTAACAGTTACCCAGAGTACATGACAACAGCTCCACGAACGTGAAAAAAGGGTGCACGAGGATAACAACTCTCAGAAAAAAAACCTGGGTCTGCCTACTCTATGAGAAGGAATTATCGGAGAAAATACAAAGGATCTGTAATCCATATAGCATCAGGGCAATCTTTAAAAGTGGTTCTACACTTCAAAGATACCTCTCTAATTGAGAAAAATATGACTAAAGACTCCATTCAATGTAGCTGTGGAAAGAAATATAAAGAAGAAACAGGCTGCCCCCTTAAGGTAAGACTACAAGAACATCGCAAGGCCGTAACAAGAGGAAAGATAAAAAAAAAGTCAGGCGTGGCTGACCGAATATGGAGGGAGAAAGGCCATTACCGCCTCCCATGGGTTGACATTGAAATAATTGGTAGAGAACACCATTGGAAACTACGTAAATTTAAGGAATATGCTAGCCACAAAAATCTTCTAAGCCGGCAAAGCATAGAAACGAATACAATATGGGAACCAGTAATACGTAGTGCTAAAGAAAATCATTAGCGTCAAAGATTGCAATATGAGTTCTGGTAAAAAATCGTAGAGAAAAATCATTAGCCTCAAAGATTGCTATAGCAATGACCACTACAGCATTAGGGAACAAATAACTGAGCGAGTTAAATTAAAGGGAAATGACTACATGACTACCAGAAATGGCATCACACATGGAAAGAGAAACATATACTCCAGTGATGGAAATAAAAGATTCGGTTTGAAATTTCTAGCAGAAAGAAAGAAAGAAAGAAAGAAAGAAAGAAAGAAAGAAAGAAAGAAGGAGCGTAAAACGGCCGAAACATCGTAAACATGACAATAAAGATGAGAACAATAATTCGAATAATATTTAATTTTTTAGTTGTTGCTATTGGTGATGCATATATTGTTTCGTTGACACTTGTAAGTGTGTCTACTCAATTCAGAATTATTTTGAGTGCTGTATTATAGAGTTTAAGTTTGAGATTATGTTTTGTTGGTTGTAATTTTGGGAGTCGTGCTTTTTTCTTCATTCCAATATTTTGTGTCTGACTTATATTTCTCATGATTTCTTTCCTGGCTTTTTGCGTACTATTATTATTTTCCGTAAATAATTCTGTTCAATGTGTTTTGGACTAGTTGCTGGCTTGTGAACGACGAAAATCATGCTTTTCAACTTGTCTAAACTTTCAGTATTATCGTCACAATGATTGATGTGTATCTCAGTTTCTTCATTACGATCCGTAGTTTGTGTAGTCCTAGTACTTTTATGTCAATTTCTGGTTCCATTTATTGATCTGTTGATTAACCTATTCCGAGTTACATTCTTTCTATTTCTTTAATTTTAGCATCTGTCAGTAGGTTATTTATCATGATGTAACTTCTTACAATGGCTATTTTATTTTCGTCGATGTACTTTCTAATTGCTTGTCAAACCTTTTATCGTCAAATGATATATGTTTGGCAAGTGATGTTTGTGCAACGCTTCATAGAATGCAGGCATAAAGAATTTGTCCTTCTCATGAGACCATTTTATCTTTTCATTCTTTAAATAAGTGGTTGCGGATCTAGTTAGAGATTTCGCAAGACCATCAATGGGATTAACTCGGTTGTGGGAACGTGAAGATTCATTATTTGTGTAGGTGTTTGTTCCTGGCAGATTTTTTTTATTATCTCAGGTTAGTTCCCCTCTGAGAGACGGGCTTCCTGTTTATTAAATGAAAGAATCATACTGAACTTTTTGGTTTGACTTTTAGTTCACCTATTGTTCCTACGAGCGAGGAACGGTTTCAAAAGTCCACCTAAAGTTGCCCGGCACATTGAGTGAGAGTTTTTTATAGACAGGGTTTCGAAATCTGTAGGGGATCGTTCGCGATCGCATAACGCAGCAGCCATTTACTCTTCGGCACGAGTAACACCTTGAGATGCGGCTTGTTGATCGGAGTTTTTCTTCTAGATGAGATGCCAAAACACAGAGACACGATTTGAATTCAAAATAAAATACGTTGGAAAAAGATATTAAAAAAAGAAGCTATTTAACAAAACAACACATTATTATATGTTCTATGTTGAAATAAATAATAAACATAGATGGTTATTTTTATTGACTTACTTTTTTATGTTTTTCCTTTCTTTCTTTTAAACTTTTGTTTCTATTGATCCTGTTAATCAGATACATTGTAGTTGTTATTAATATGAATGTAATTCTTGCTAAGTTTTATAATAATACTAAGAATAATTATTCTCTATGTAAACTGAAGATTCTGTGACTTTCATATAATGGTCATGTTCAACAAATCACGTTTTTGAGCAGGTTAGTTTTTTATGTTTTCAGTTCGATTTTTAGTGTACAAAGATTTCTCCACTATTCACTTTGTATCTGAGGATCTGGGATGTGTTTTTAGTCTTACGGTTAGCGGAGAGGAAAATGGAATGAGTGATCCGCGTTCAAATTCCGGTCTCATCTACTGAATTCACTTTCGTACTAATGTTCCGCCTCCTTCTCAGTTATTGTTCTCTAATCTCAAATGGATAAGCTCTCTATTATCTTTCTCAAGAATAATTTAGAAATAAAGGAAAGGGTTTGTGAAGAATCATAATTGCTTTATGTCCTGAAATGGCATGGCACACAAAAAATGAAAAATCTGAGAGTCTAGCACGGCCTTCACGTCTTCCAAAGATGCTCACCTGGCACTATTTTATAAGATATTTCGTTGAGCATACATTCATATTTTATAATTTTAGAGAAGAAATTAATCTATTTAGATATCACGGTTTCTTATCATAAAGAAAATATTATAATTACACGAAGTTTATAAAATGACGTCCTTACAATATATTTATTGTGTACTAAATTAGATGAAATAATGACTTTAGACATAGCGACAGAATATAGGATATAAAGCAATTCCTAAAAACATGCTTCATTGAGTTTACAAATTATCAGCTACATTATCTATTGGCAGTGTGTAAATTTTTTCTTGAAAACTATTTCATTCCAGAAGGAATATCAGTCGAAAGTTGAATTATCAAAAGAAATATTAACCATCATTAAATGAATTGACATTAGATTACATTTTTGCAGCTTCACCTTTCTCTTTAAATTTTCCAACGTATTTTTCAATATCATTAAAATATATTTCTTTTATTCTGAGCTCATCAGTTAGGGTCGTTTGACACTGTGTTGCTATACTGATTTTTGAATGTTGGTTATATTGTTGCTGTGTCTTTTAGAATAATTGATGAATGGAGTGTCGGCTGCTAAGCGGTGGTCTTTAATAGAAATAAACAAAATAAATATGAAAACCTTTTGTGTTTAGACTCTTCTCAAGAAACGCAGACCTTTTCACAATTCTGCTGATATAACGTTTATTTTCTGATACCATCGTAATACTCAGTTCGTCTGGAGACGTGTTTAAACACTTCCTTGTCTTTTATTCCATGGGTGATGGAGACGGGAGAAAGAACCTCAGCATCGGGTACTCCCAAGACAGATATTCTTTTGGGTTGATATGTTTGTTTATAGAAGAAGAACCGGATAATGGCGAACAGGAATTTGAAAAGAGCAAACACTGATAATGAGAAAGAAAGAAAGAAAGAAAGAAAGAAAGAAAGAAAATACCAACTTTAGCAATCACTGGAACAGGGCTAACTAAGCAGAGGGTAGCACTGTTGAAAAAAAATAAATAAATAAAGACTTTCCCCGGACAGGAACAATTTGAAAGCGGTAAAGTGGAAACCATCTTAATTGCATAAAGATAATGAAAGAGAAGAAAAATATGGTGACGTCATGAAAAATAAAGACGATATTGTGAAAGCACTTATGGAGATTCACTTCATCTAAATAATTCATTTAGAGAATTTCGAATGGCAAACTGATTATCAATAAGATTGTTCTTTTTCTAAAAGCAAATAGACATTCTTCATCTCATGGGAAAAGTATCACTTCACTATGAAAAAATAATCACAGTGAATTAGAACGAGTAAGAAGACAGAACAAAAGTTAACGATAAAAATTATGTTTTAACTATTATTTCTATTATTACCTCAAATCATACTGGAATCACAATAGTCTTGACAGAGCAGATATGTTTCTTAACAAATATTATTGCAAATGATAATAATAATCATTATTACAACAATTATTAATATTAGTAATAATACCATTATTAGAGCAATAAATGTCATTAAATGCATTGCGTCACAAAAAAAAAAAAAATAATATATTATAAAAAGAGGAGGTAACCAAAATATATATTACTGTGAAATGGTAATACAAAAATATTAAAACGATTAGAAAGAACTAAACTAATTTATCGGCAATCTCGCATCAGATCTAAAATAGAAGACAAAAATTGTGCCCAGCGACTAAAGAATATAAAAACCTAGTCTAATGTTAAATATATATATATATATATATATATATATATATATATATATTAAGGAGAATGTATGACAAATTGGAAAATGTTTTCTTATGACACGTTTCTCTCATTAGGAATTAATCGGACTAAATTTGTTCTGTGGGTACTCATGCGAACAAACGGGGTATGCTGGGAATTTAAAAAGAATCTAAATGAAATCAGTTATATTAAAAAATAAAATTCATTTAAAATTTATAGCATCCATAGTTCGTGCGCATGTGCAGTCTCACCAACATAAATTTAGTCTGATGAAGTCCTAATGGTACGGAACGTGTCACAAGAAAAAGTTGTCCGCTTTGTCATATATCTTTCGCTAATATTGTTTAATTTAATTTCATTTTCGAACTTCATTTTTCCAAAAATTCTGAATCTCGGTTATTGCCTGACTAGTCGACCGCGGCTACCCGTCCGACACGCGTCCGATCACGCCAACGTGTGGTACTCCGATCTCTTCGACTTTAGCCTTTGTTAGGCGTTCCATCAAGACAAGCGAGTGCTATATAAAAATTAAACAATAGATCGTATGTTATATATATATATATATATATATATATATATATATATAGGAAAAGTAGACTAATTTTTCTCCAGTTTCTGAAAGGTTTTTTTCTGTTGCTGAGGTGATGTGTCGTTCCCCGTGGGGATCTTCATATCGAAATGGCCATTCAACATCTTTGAATTAATCCTTGTTTAATATATATTTGCTCTGTAATATTTTATTACATGGAGCTCTCTTCCTGTATCATTTTTTAATATTAAAATAAATTTTTAATATTAATTAGGATCGGGTTTTTTGGAATTTACCTTCCTGCTTTTTTCCCTTGGATTGAAGTATCTGAATTAATATATATATATATATATATATATATATATATATATATATTGTAATTTTTTACAAGCATTATATCACTACACACACAAAATTTTCATGTTTCAGAAAAAAACTGTTTTTCTTCAGGTAATATTTTAAAATAAATTGTGAAAATGATTCATTCAGAAAATATAAGATGAATTCATGGTTATTTAGAAACTGAAGGGGTAGTAACTGAATCAATATTGTTTATTAAAAAATGAGAATTAGGTAACTATTAAGTTGAAGACTTGGGTCGCTGAAGGAAACATTATATCCTGATGTTATAAGATGACACTTTTTAGTTTTCTCTGGGTATGATACATAGTGGGACCATATATTATTTAAATGGGTGGACAATAATCTTTAACACCAGGTTGGAGTTTAGGTTTTTTAAATTAGATTTTGTACTACCTCATGAGTAAAGGGACTAGAATGTTTAGGTTAGAATTAAAATTATAAATAATTATGGTATAATAAGGTATACTGTAGTTAAGAAAACCAAATAAGTCCTGTTTTCCTGCATGCTGGAAGTTCTCTTCAGTCGTTCCTGTTTTTAAGAATTGTGGTGAACCCTCGGACCCATCCAACTATCACCCAATCAGTCTTCTACCGATATTTGGGAAAGTGTTCGAGGCCATAATCAATGCTGAAATAGTTCAACATCTTACTGTCCACAAACTCTTCTCTGACAAGCAATATGGATTCCGCTTTGCCAGGTCCACGGCCGATATGCTAACAACCTTTACGGAGTACATGCTCCAGACCCTCGATGAGTCAGGTGAGGCTCGTGCAGTTGCTCTGGACATCTCCAAGGCTTTTGACAGGGTTTGGCACTCTGGCCTCCTTTGCAAGCTACGGGGTTACGGCATTACCGGACGCCTGTTTGACCTAATCCAGTCTTTTTTTAAACAACCGCAAAATGAAGGTTGTTTTGAATGGGCATGCCTCTTCATCCTGCAGCACGAATGTCGGTGTTCCCCAAGGCTCTATCCTGGGCCCGACGCTCTTCCTTATTTTCATCAATGACCTCCCAGATGAGATCAAGTCCCAAGTAGGCATCTACGCAGATGACACGACAATATACTCCCGCTCCAGTAAGAAACCTGGCAGGTCGGACAGACACAATCTCGCTGCTGACCTTGAACGGGATCTACACTCTGGTGAATTGGGGCAAGAAGTGGCTTGTCAACTTCAATGCGTCCAAGACCAAGCTGTTTTCTGTCAACCATCACAGGCAACCTCTCCTGCCTCCCATAAGCATGGACCAAGCGATTCTCCCTGAGTGCAATACACTGCGCCTCCTCGGCCTTACCCTCTCTTCTGATCTCAAATGGAACCGCTACATCGAATCCATAGCTAAATCCACTGCTAAGAAGGTTGGGTCACTGTGTCGATCCAGGACGTTCTTTCCGCCTGAATCCATCCTGCATATATACAAGTCTACCATTCGACCCTGCATAGAGTACTGTTGCCATTTATGGTCAGGCGCCCCTGCCGCTCACCTCAGTGTTCTCATCAGGCTCCAAAGGAGAGTTAGTAACGTGATAGGTGCTGACTTGGCGGCTCGACTACAACCACTTCCCCACCGACGAGATGTGGCCTACCTTTGTCTGTTCTATAAGTAATTTCATGGCTTCTGCTCAGATGAACTTAAGTCACTGGTGCCTCCTCAACAGGTGTTTACTCGTGCAACCAGAATGGCAACTGGGTCCCACCCATTCACAGTTAGGTTAGCCAAATTCAGACGGCAATTCTACTCCTGCAGCTTCTTCTCTCGCACTTCTCGCCTGTGGAACTCGCTCCCATATTCTTGCTTTCCTGACGGCTACAACCTCCAGAAATTTAAATGCAAAGTCAATACTCATCTACTAACCACTGGACTCTAGCTCTCTCCCTACCCCCGTATAACCTTCCTTTCTCTCCACCTATGTATCTGTCATCGCACCTGCTTTCTCAGCTTCCTATTGTTCCTTTCTAACTAGTTTGTACTCCTCACTCTTTTCTAATTAATCTTTTTACAGTTATGTATCCCCCTGCACATCAGTGGCATTTCTTCCTTGCTCGGGGTGAAATGATTAAAAAAAAGTATTGTGTGGGTCATTTATTTTAGTACAATAGTTTTTAATTTTCAAATTATATTAGAACATAGGTTATAAATAAAACACTGCAATTAATTAAATCATAAAGAAATTTTTTTTTTGATGTTTACATAACACGGTCAGTTCATCTCTACAATTCAATAGTTATTTATTTTTTAGGGAACCTTAAATCTTACCTCTGTTTCTGAAAGTATAGCTGTACATTATAAGGTTCCCAAAAATTAAGAACTATTGAATCGTAGAGATGAATTGACCATTTTACGTAAACACCGAATATATTTTTCTTTAAAATTTAATTAAGAACAATGTTTTATTTATAACTAATGCTCCAATATAACCTGAAAATTAAAAAGAGGGTAAATGTCATAGAATGATTTACAGATTCTTGTTTTTTCAGAAATTTTCATTTTACCTTGCGGGTATTATTGAGATTAACTGTCAAAATACACAGAAAGGGATGTTTTGTCTTTGTACGCAATATTCTTGAAGGAAGTTAAATGCATATACCATCGCTGTTTAAAAGTGTTCTTATTAGAACCAATATAATTTTTTTTAATAGTTGTATTTTCATTAGATGGTATAGTACATTAGTAAGCAATAGAATTTGTTAGACGCCTGTTTTCCACTGGGTAATTGTTATATATATATATATATATATATATATATATATATATATATATATATACTCAATCAGGTTAGTATAGACCCAAGACATATTTTCTGCATGTCTGCCCTTATGTCATTACCTCAGACCTTTCATTCAATAAGTTCTTCTGTGTCTAGGTATGTTACTATAGCCGGTTTTTACTCCTGGCACAATCTGCAAACTTTATCCCCAATGCTGTAAGGCCTGACGTTCTTCAATATATCCCGTTTCACATTAAGGCTTCTGTTTTTTTTTCTTCTAATTCCCACACGTCGCTGGAAAGTTTGGTACAATCTATGTACTTTTCTTATTTGAATGAGGATTTATGGCTGTATAATTAAAGGCTAATTACCTTTAAGCTTGATAATCACTACTATTTACAGAGAGATAACTTAATGTACAGTGATTCCCAAACCTTCATGTGATAATCGATATTAGCCTTAGATCCGGGCTATAAAACCGGGTACACATCTGAGCAGTGTTCTTGTTCTTAAAGACTAATACCGATTATCAGTTTAGAAATCACTGTATATATCTCTGGAATGGTTAATGGACTTAAAGGTAACTAGCCTATAATGTTATATCATCATCATCCCCATCATCATCATCTTTCGATTTCTGCTATGGTCACATTACCTACTAAGTCTAACCTATATAATGAAGAATAAAAAAAAAATTAAATGCAAGGATTAAGTCAATGAAAAGCTTCTTCCATATTAAATAAAGAATATATGGTAAGCCTAGTGGGAAGAATCTCAATACAAACAAGCAGATTTATATATTATAGCAATCATTACTAAAATATGAAAGAAGACTTAGTTACTGATATTTTAACAAAAGGTTAATGTATTGTACATACATTTATAAAATAGTACAATTTTATGGTCATTTTCGCTTTATTTGAACTAAAATTAGAAATGTATATTTTTCTCTCGAAATGTTTTGCCTGTTTGCAAAATGTGCTTTATTTAGTGAGAAAATATTCATATAACTTGCATTTACAATTATCATAAACAGTGAAACACATATTTCATGAACATAAATACTTTCTTATTCGAATTGTTTGTTGACAGATAAAAAATTTTATAACCGATATTTTGATAGGAATTTTATTGGCAATTTTTTATAATGAAAGGCTTTCAGTTGTCATTTACAACAATGCTTAGAACGCAAGTAGCTTATTTGAAGAGCAAAATAGAGGAACTGTATGATTTAAAAATGATATCAATTTATCTCTTAAAGTAAGAAATCATTTTCTAGTAAGTAGATGAGAAAGTAAATATTCAAAACTGTTGGATGAAACATGAACGGCAGAAATTAGGGTCGGAAGTTTTAGCTTAGAAGAGAATGGTACAAAATTATCGAAAATTGCTTTGAGCAGTTTCATAAAAGGTTAAATGTCGCAGAACTTTATAATATCGGATTTAGCAAAGTAATTTTCCGTTATACTTGCAGTTATATATCAAAAGGAAGTGATGAAAGATGTAATGGAGAGTCGATTGCATTTGGTATCAAAAGCTCATATAAGTAAAAAAAAAAAAAAAGTTAATGTGTGATACTTTTTTTTTATCTTAAAAACGAGTTTTCTTTCTGATAAGTTCAACTTTTATAGTCTTGAAAAATTTGATCCATCAGTTTTAATTAATACCAAATCTTTCTGTACTTAAACAGTTACCGAACAATGGTTATCAGATTAATCTCATTCCTTTTAAGTTCCTGAAATATCTTCAAATATCCATAAAATATTTTTTTTCTCTGAAACATGAATCAATCTACAAAATCTACAAAATAGATAAAAGGATTACTATTGCCCCTGGTTTTTTATGCACCTGTTTATATGACGGCTTTTAAAGTGATATCTCTACCTTTCTCTTATAAGTGGAGAGTGATCTGTGCTGGGGCTTGGCTTTGAAGAAAGAGTTGGTTATGCATAGGTTGTTGTATGTGCATATCTTGAGCAGTCTCTAGCCATTGTTGTTCATCTTGCCGACACAAAACTGTCCAAAGCACGTGGGCCACGATCGGCACCCACACTGGCATTGAAGTCGCCCAGGAAAACAAGCTCTTCCTTGTTAGAACCGGTAACTGCCGTTTCCGTGTTGTGTCAACGCCAAGGGCAAAGTTGAAGTAACCTCTCCAAGTGTAGCGTTTTGGTGCAGTATGGTCGAATTTAAGCTTGGGCAATGTGATATGGCGGACAGGCTGTTTCTCATGTAGCACGCTTCACCTCTCCATGTCACTGATTAGACTAAAGGAACGACAAAGTCGTTACAATTTGGGACGACTGCCAGAACTAGTTGAATACAAGTGCAAACTCCCTTAAGGACTCCTACTCCAGAATTTACTTCGAAGTTTACTCCTGAAGCCTTTTTCATGATTGTATATGGCCGCAAGGCAATGGAGATTTGAAATAAGGGGTTTCCTTCCCCTAAATGAACTACATTCCTAGGCTGACGAGCTCCACCTGCCCAAAGCAACTGGTTATGAGGCACCTGTCTCACCTTCTTCTGTCTGTAAAAGTAGTTCCGCGACGAGCACGCCAGGAGCTAGTCTTAGTTGTAAGTGGCTATTTGGACAAGTATGCTAAGGGAGCATTTTGTAGTTAATGGGAATTTATAACCATTATCGCACTCGGCTATGACAACCTTGTATATTCAGTTATTTATTCATTAAGCTCATCGAAAATAGCATTATCGACAACTACAAAAAGGTAGTCTTCCTAAGAAAGAATATCATAGAAATTGTATCATATTGTTTTTCCTATCGTATTGTTTTTTTAAGAAAAATATTCTAGTTAAAAAAAAGACAACTAAGGTATATATAAATAATAAGAAAACTAGTTGATGAATCAGTCTGGATCATTAAAGAGGAAACAGATAAATCAAATAATAATAATAATACGAAGAAAAATTTATGCTGACGTTAAAATAGTAGTATAAATAACAAAATTTCATATTAGTAAAAAAACGTTACATTTCCAGTTTTCAGGAGCTTCGAAAAAACACGTCATTCTTGTAATTTCAACTGCATCTCTATTTATGTTTACCGGCCTGAATATTCGAAGAAAATTACTGAAGAAAAATATGCGCGCTCTGTCAAGATTAGAACATACGGTACACTTAGTGGAAATTGTCATTAGATATGAACCTCGGCTACGGAGAGTGTCAATAGCCATGCAAATTTGAATGGTGTCTTTTGACTTTTGAAATAGACATTGTTTTATAATACTTTCATCCTAAGCAAGGCAGGACCGCGACTGGTGCGCAAGGTGTTACAGTGAAAAAGCAAAAATACAAAACAAAAACAAAAACAGAAAAACAAAGATAAAAGAAAACAAAAAATAACGGGGTGCAGGAGATGCAGAAGAAAGGATAAGAGATGAATGGAATTTAGGGAGGTGAATGGGATTCAGGAAGATAGAAGATGGCAACTGACGTTGCATTTAAACCTTTGGAGATTGTAGCTATCAGAGAAGCAAGTAGGCGTAAGGGAGTTCCACAGGTGGCAAGTACGCTCAGTTTCGTATTCTAACGTAAACAAAACAATTTATAAAGAAAGGAGTGGAAAGTTTTATTTATCAACCAGACATATTGTATCGCTTAAACGTTATTTTTAATGGATGCTCGTATTTAGTAGACGCTCAATTTGTTTATTATTTTGTATATTTATTTATTTTATATACCGACCTAAATTAATAATAGTACTTTTTCAAAAAATGTTGTTGAAGTTTTTTTTTACCAAAGGATGAAACGCGTTGGTTTATATATATATATATATATATATATATATATATATATGTGCGTGTGTGTGTGTGTGTGTGTGTGTGTGTGTGTGTGTGTGTGAGAGAGAGAGAGAGAGAGAGAGAGAGAGAGAGAGAGAGAGAGAGAGAGAGAGAGAATTTACTATCAGGAGCTCCACTACTTGCAAAAACTGCAAAAACATCTATGAATTTTTATCGAATTAAACTGCTGTAACATATTTTTGTAAGTTTTCACTGATTCAGTCAGTTAAATGATGTACGTGATACTCGCTTGGGCGATCACGCCTCGAAAGTTTCTGACCGTGCAGAAAATTTTTCCGCAGTAGGTTGCCATTACTTTCTGGGGTAGACTGGTTGCCAACCAAAGCTACAGAACCCAATCTGTCCTGCTATTTAACCCATAGGTGAAGGGAGAAGAGATAGATTCATATTTTTTCCAAGGGTATTTGTGCATCAATGAATGCAACGAATTCAACGAATTCAACTTGAATTTCACTGATTATCGAATAGATAATAATACATTATTAAACGTTCTCAAGAACTATTAACGATTTTCTTATCTACATACTGGAAGTTTTAGAACAATATTTTGAAGGTTTCAAGCTGTCAAGCAGTGTGAAACCGTTCTGAAAATGACGTAATTTATGCAGTATAATAATATTTAAATTTGAATTATGATGTTATAAAGCAGGACGTGGCTAATAAACTCTTTTCTACGATACTGCCAACATTATGCTCCTTGAAAGTATTCGAACAAAAAATGATCTTTGGATAGTTTAGCTACAATTTTTATCTGGATATGAAAAAACTTATCCGAAATTTGGAAAAATACAATATAAATTAAACAGTCGGTTCAATTTAATAAGATTCACACACACACACACACACACACACACACACACACACACACACACACACACACACACACATTGATAAAGATGAAGGGTAACGGTTAGCAAGCTTGTCTCAATAGAATCTATTACAACTGGGTGCGCTTAGAAAATCACTAGATAAAGATGCAAGGCCCGAGGGAAAAAGAGAGTTTCTTTCGCAGCCAACCAATACTAACAAGTCTATGTTGAGTAAAGTGGAATGAACATGTTTGTCTAGAAAATCAGCATTCGAATCCCTGGCTTTTACCTCGAACCACAACGGTAATATATTACCTTGGACGGCGGGACAACAAAGGCAGAAACACAGCCGACAAAAATATGATTGACAAAAATATCCGGCAATAGATGGTGGCGGCGGAGTGCAACGTCAATGACAGAAAACAAAGGCGGCAACCGGCTTGAAGGACGATAGCCGGCGAAGATAATTGACAGATGTATCTGGCTGTTGATGACGTCAATTAAGCGCCAACCCGATAAAGCTAAAATGCGTAAAAAATTTGGGGTTATATAAGTCTGGGGTTTTTGTCCGAAGACAGAGAAAATAGAGAGAGAGGAGGAGAGAGATCCCTGCTGGCTGAAGAAGCAGAGACTGGCTAACAATTCCTCGACAATATCTGCGTGTACGTGATCTCTCCCCGACTACCTTCCTACTCCACACAATCGTCACCGACGAAGAATAAAAATGTAAGTTTTATATTTTTATATATTCATGTTCGTCGTTTGTCTTTCAAGACGATCGTTGTTGATCTACAGATCCAGTAATACAACATAACCTCCTGTACTCTTTCGAATCAAATTATTTAATTCATGAAGTAAGTCATATGTATATATGCGCGTGTGCGAGTGAGGAAGAGAAACTGTGTGTATCGACTATAAGTAGACATAATATCTGAAAAGAAATATAGAAGGGGCGAGGAAAAGAAATATATTTCCCATGCACTATAACAGCAAATATATTTTTCTTTCTAGCTATAAATACTCTTGAAGTTTTTTGATGTGGCCAGCTGTAAACATTCAAATGTGACTGGGACAATACCATGTTGCAGACCGCATAGTCACATTCAATGAATGGAGAAGAGTGTCGTGGGGATCAGATTTAAAATGCTATCATCATGAAACGAATAATAAGAAAAATAAGGAACATCGTTGTTATTTTAATTAACTCAAGGAATTTAACTTAATCCTCAAGGAATATGACGAACCCAAAAACGTTAACTTTTTTTAACGTTATAAAATTCCAGAATGGGAAAAAAGTAATTTTTTTCTTGTTCATTAAATTTTAAAACAACCATTTTCTTCATTAAAATCTGTTTTTTTTTATTGTTAATAAGAATATTTTATTGGTTCTTACTATGGACGCTATTATGTAAATAACGAAAATATTAATAAACGTTAATAGAATTTGATATTTTTACTTTTAAAGATACTTGTAATAATCATTAAAATACTAAGCATCATTTGCTTATTTTATAAAGATTGTTTAATAAAATATTGCTTAGCAACACGGGTATTTTCGGAATTGCTTTTGTCATTTGTTTAACATTAGGGTATTGGACAGAAGAAAGTAAAATTTTTAGATTTATTCAAAATTCAAAAGTGGAAAGTAAATAATAATAAAAAATAATTTTCTATTTTACTTTTAGAACTGATATGCTTT
This sequence comes from Ascarosepion bandense, assembly GCA_037127315.1. Lineage (NCBI taxonomy): Eukaryota > Metazoa > Mollusca > Cephalopoda > Sepiida > Sepiidae > Ascarosepion > Ascarosepion bandense. Next base: position 93,638 of record JBBBDQ010001222.1, read on the forward strand.
TTGTAATATGTTCTCTGGTGGTAGAATATAAGACTGAAGACTGAAAAGTCTGAATTACTAAAACAAAATAAAAGAAAGAAAGAAAGAAAGAAAGAAAGAAAGAAAGAGAAGTAAAGAGAAAGAAAGAAAAATAGAATGAAAGAAAAAGAAAGAAGAAGAAAGAGAGATAGAGAGAAAGTAAGAAGAAGAAAGAAAGAAAGAAGATGTATAGATAGAAAGGAAGAAAACGTATGAAAGAAATGAAAAGAAAGAAACAAAGAAAAAGAAAGTGAGATAGAGAGCAAGAAAGAAAAAGAAGATAGAAAGAAAAAGAAAAAAGATAGATAGAAAGAAGGAAAGAAAAACAGAAAGGAAAGGAAAGAAAAAGAAAGAAAGAAAGAAAGAAAGGAAAATAAATATGTAAATAAATAGATAAATAATTCTTTTTTAAATAAAAGAAAAAGAAATCTTTAAAGTTTTGAACGAGTCAAATCAGTCTTTCATATTTTGTTCAGCAATGTAATGGTAAAAAAAGAAAGAAAAAATACCTAAAAACTGACAATCATGATGATACCAACATCCACGATGAAGCATTGTGCCTTTCTTGAACACTGTGAGGATCGGTCTCACTATCAATGGCGTATGACAACAAATTAATAACAGCGATATGTGACTTTCGGGTTGGCGCTAATCATCCCTCCGTCTTATAGTAAAAGTAATTAATTCATAAATTATCAATTTTAAATAAAAAATGGTCAGGAAAGAAATCTTCAAAATAAATTAAAATTCATAATCTTTCATGACAAGACATAACATTGTTCCATTATAGAAATGGCTGGCACCGAATCTAACTATTTATTCAGTTATATCACAGAAATATATTTATTGCTTTAGCAAATTTTGTTTCAATTGCATTGCTATCTGTCTTTTTGGTTTGCAAAGTTGAGAATAAAAATTAAAATAAAAAAGACGACAGGGAAGGTGCTTCAAAGTGAAATCAGAATACACATTTTTTCTTTGACTATTTCATGCAGGAGTTCACTCGAGGGCATAAAAATACTTAAAATATTAGAAGTGTCGGTTTGCTATCCGCCCTTTTCTTTAATTACATTCATTTGCAATATTGCGTTTCGTTTAGTGGCGTTGTTTTATTTAAAAACAAGAATTTGACAAGTTAATGACAAACGATTGTTCACGAATAGCAGAATACATAAACAAAAAGAAAAAAACATTAAAATGACTAGAAATAAAAATCGATTCGTGGAAAATCCCGATCAACAATTCCAACCTGTCCGGTTGTTTTATTCACTCGCAAATTGCCTACTTTGAGAACGAAACAATTTTTGATAGAAAGTATACAAAAATGCACACATTTCATTATTGTTCAAAAGCCGATTTCTAATGATTAACTTCTTAGTAGCTTTAAAAGATAAAACGTTAGGCTTATAGGAAAGTTATGTAAATTAACTATAATTTTTTCTAACGTTAAACCACGAAAAAATATTTAAAATCTGCACACTTGTTGCAAATCGTTGCAAACAGTGAAGCGATCCTGTGAGAATTATAATCCGACCAAGATTTATTATTGGCGGACACAATCTTAACAACATAAGATTTGCAAACGCCAATGTGTTGGTAGCATTAGAAACAACAGATAGTAAAGCAAAAAGAGAAGAAAGGACTAAACATCAATTGTAAGAAGACAGAATGTACGAGTGCCAACAAGAGGTATAGTCCAAGATGTGAATTACGGAGAACTAAAATCAAATAAGTACAAAATTGTCATAATCTGGAAAGATATCGAAGATATGTGACACCAAAATCAAAAGGCGCATTGAAATAGCGAATGTTGCTTTTCAAAAGCTAAGCAAAAGAATATTTCGTTAGAAATAATAAAAAAAATTGTTATGTAATAGTCCTCATTTATGGCAGTGAAGAAGAAGATTTGAAGAAACAGAAATGTGGTTCTACAGAAGGATAGTGAGAATGCCTTGGGCCGAAGCTATGAGTGACAAAGAAGTTTTAAGGAAAATGGAGACATAAAGGATACTCATGCTTAGAATCAGAATCAGATTTGAAATTTCCAGGACACATGAGGAGGAAGGAGAACTTGGGGAATGTGATACACAATAAATTAAAAGTAGCTTAAATGGATGGCAGAACAGGGACTAGGAAGGGTAAAGGCAAATCATAAAAGCTACAATGTATAGGAAGTTCCGGAGAGTCATGATCGCCCACATCCCAAAGCAAGATGACACAGAGAAAGAAAACGTATATCATAACCTTTTCAATATAAGAAAATTCACACTTTTATTTCAGATCCCGAAGAGGAATTATAAAGAATTACAGATCATTGTTCAGTTGAAATAGAAAAGATGTTAAAATTTATATTTCAATATATTAAAATCATTTTAAAAAGTCTTTAATGTTTACATTGGCATGGAGATTTCAAATCCTTTCAACATTTTTAGCAAAAGAAAAGAAATAAAATTATGCCTTGTTTAAAGAAATTGACAACACTTGTAAAAGAGAGTTTACCATTTCACATCGTTTTGTCATTAGGATTCTTGCACCTTTACTAAGTAACATTTATATAACAAAGTTTAACGATAAAATTGAAGACAGTGTTGTAGTTTCAACTAAGAGAATGAAGCCATCTGAGTATTTTTTGTTTTTATAATTTCAGGAGAAATAATCTTTTTTCCATTTGGTGTGGAGAAAATTAGCTCTTTACTATTTACACTGATAAATCATTTTACTTAGAGAGTTATCTCTTTAGAGACATTAAGATTTAAGAATTTAATTTGAAAATAAAGTCATTTTTCGAAGAACTGACCATAAGATATCCGTGTTAAATTTTATTTAATGAAAAAATATAGCAAATAATTATCTGCGAATTCTCCATTTATTTGAAGAAATGGTTCAAATTATGAAAAAAATTCTCTATCAGAGAAGTTACTACCATTCTCATTCCTTGACAACCCACATTCCTCATCTTTAATTAAAAAATCCAATAATATTTCATGAATCATATTGCCATTTTTGAAACATTAATCTTATTCTTGTCGTTCTATAATTAACGAACCTTGAAAATAATTTGTCAGTATGTATATATGCACAAAAACAGATTTTTACTGTATTAACAAACTCTAGTTCGAACGCCCGCACACACACACACACACACACACACACACACACACACACACACACACACACACACACACACACACACACGTGGGTGTGCTGAAAAGTTTTCGGCCTATAAATGTGTTTGCTTTCAAAATTTCAAATGGAAAAAAATTTGACCATTCACATTTATCGAAGCTTGATGAAGCTTTTTGTAGACCAGTGAATGTGAAAACAGGCGATGGCTAATGTAGCTCAACAGTCACCACAGTGACGTCTATTACAAACCACGTTTCAAATGGCCCTGCACAGTTTTTATTTATCAATCTTTAGATCATGTTTTGGGTAATGTATTTGTGGGCTTGCATGAGGAGAGACTACTGTTAAATTCTTTCAGGCCCACGGTCTACTTCCGTTATGTTGATGACACTTTATGTGTTTTCAACAATAAATCGGGGGTTGACCAATTCGTCTCCCCACTCAACGGTGTTCATCCTGCTCTGAAATTTACGGAAGATAAGGAGGTAAATTGTTTTTACCCTTCTTAGATGTTCTGGTTCATAGAACATCTTCCTATTTTATTACTTCTGTGTATAGGAAGTCTACTTTTACGGGTATCTATACACGGTGGATTCTTTTTGTTCTAAATGACAAAAGATTAATTTGATTAAGACCTTGATCCACAGGGCGTTAATAATTTGTACAGATGACACCCTAAAAGATGAAATTAGTTGTATAACTACTATCTTTGTGTGCATTGGTTATCCGTCGGACATTATTCATTCGGTTATTCGATGGAAGATGGCTGAATTTAATAAAACTAAACCAGTAACGGTGGAAAAATGTCCAGTCTATCTCTTAATACCGTGGTTGGGTAGTGTTAGTGATACTTTAGCCAAGCGTATTTCATTAGTTTAAGTGAGTGTTATTATGCAGCTAATGTACGCGTTTTGTTTAAAACTAGACCTATCCTTCCATCTATGCGTAAAGACGTCCTACCCCCTCCACACACAAGCACACAACATATTAACTCTGTTGTTTAGCATTTTAAATGTAGTTGTGGAGTCGACTACATAGGTAGAAGAACGCAACGTTTAGATGTTAGGATTAAACAACATGTAGCTGCTAAAATACTCAACAAGAATTTTTCGTCTGGTGATACCATTCGAAATACATACAGGTCTTCTATAGTGGATCGTCTGATAAATAAACCGAGTTGGGCTGTGAATTTTAGTACAAACTTGTTCTCCGTTTTGGCCAGATCACTCTCTTGTTCCATCTGAAGGTGTTAGAGACGCTGCTTATCAGGTCCAGGCAGCCCTAACTTTGTAAGCAGTGTTTGCTTGGGCTTGCTCTGCATGGTCTCTAGCATCTTTAGATGTAATAACTATTATCAGATATTAATTTTTTTCTTCCCCTTCCGTTCATTCATTTCATCCATAACAGATATTCTTTTTCTCATAATTTTTTGTCATTAGGTAGAAAGCTTAAACAATGAGGCAGAAAAACTCATAAGTAAACTAAAGGAAACATGTCCTACTGTTTTTTTCGCCAGGTTTAGGAACATGTAACAAGATGGAGGCAAAATTCAAATTGAAAAAAAAAACCCCGCTTAGGCGATATTTAAAAAGAAAAGAAATGTGCCGTTTGCCTCTATTGAATTAATAGATATGGAATTAGATAGACTAGAGAAATACGCACAGACGAAGCCTTACAGAAATTCCTACAAGTATACAGAATTGCTCAAAATAATGGAACATCATTCGCCTGCCGAAGTGATGTTCGCAGGTAGGGTTAGATCTGTATTCGACAAGTTATTGTCCAAAAAGTCAAAGCCAGACAAGGAAAGATTTACTGAAATAAAAAATACAACCCAGGTGAAAAAATTTATTTCAAAGTCTACAGACAGAACAAGTCGTTCTGGAAAATTGGAATAATTGACAAGCGGATCGGCAACATGATGTACCTGGTAAAAGGAGAAAAATTTACGTGCAACAGGTACATTAACCAAGTCAGAAGACGCTCTTCGGACGTGGTTGACAGCGGTCCCACGGAAGAAACGCCGATGGAGGTAATTTATGATACATTCGAACTACCAACACCAGCAACAATTTTAGCGGAAGTACACCGATCCAAAAGAAAAAGGAATGAACCGGATCAATTACAAGTAGATTCAAAACGTAGGAGATATACTATGTTTTTGCTGAGAAAGTGAAGTTTTTTTTCTTCATTCATATTGCCTGTAAAAACAATAAAGTTTTACCCCTGCGGAGTAAAATTTAGGAGGGTGGTGTTATGGGGAAACACACCTATTCTTCAGATAATGGACACTCTCTCCTATATTAATAGGAGTTAAGAGGAAGTTCTTGGGAGTTCTTTAGACTTCTATAGTCCTACCGAGTCACTTTTGTCTGACGTGCGTTAGTGACTAGCTGCTTGTTATTTTTTGACCGCGTTTGACCGTGTTGTATTTTTTTTTTTTTTGCAGCCAAGACATACATTGGAACCTCATCTTTGACATAAGTTGGAATTTTTTCTTTTGTTTTATATATTATTTGATATTTGGTTGTTTTTCATTTTCGTTTTTCGTTTCAGTTTTTTATTTTTATTTTTTATTTGGTCGGCTTCGGCCGCCATATTATTTCTTTTCTTTCGTAAAGTCTTACGTTTTATTTTTGACCCCTTTTCCTTTTTGTTTAATTGTTAATATTTTTGATCACATTCCAAAAAAAGGAAAAAAAAAAAGGAAAGTGAACTTTTGTTTAAAGAAAGAAAAAAGACAGTAACAGTTGACTGTTTTATTTTTATTTATTTTTCTCGTTTGATTTTCTTTTCTCGGTCGTAGGTCGACTTTATTCATTTTGTTAACAGCTTATTTTTTCAAGTCCTTTTTCCCTTTTTGTTTTTAATTTTTACTGTATTCTTGTTTGTTTCTTGATTGACTGTTTATTTTGTGCGTTTTGGTAAAACTGTTAATTGTCTTTCCTTTTTTTGTGTGCGTCGATAAACGTAAGACTGTAATTCTTTTTGACGTACTTGAATTTGTTTATTTAAATTAAGCACATTCTTTTCGGCCAAAGCAAAAATTAATCCTTTGGCGGACTTTATTTAATTTCTTGTGTGTGGAAAATTATTTAATTTTATTTTCGCTTTCGAGCGACACGTTAATTTTTTTCCCTGGATTTGTAATTTCGTACTTGTTTGTGAGTTCGTATTTTCCTGTTTTGTCTTCGGACGTTTTATTTAAAGCCCTCGGGCTAAAAGTCTTATTTTTGTAGTCTATATTTGGACTTATATATTTGTGCCCCCTCCTCATTATCGAATTTTTTGCGTTATTTGCCGCTGTTAATTTTTGTGCTTTACTACGGCATTTGATTTTGTATTTAACAGTTCCCCATTCCTTACCCCCTCCCCTTCCCATTACTATTTTTAGCAGGAAAATTAAAAATTAAAAAAACTATATTAGTGTAGCAAGAAAGCGCCAAGATGGCCGACGGTGGTCGGTCAGTGAAAAGAGACCTGTTTGGGTCTTCTTCTAAAGCAGACCCACCAGATAAAAAGAAAAAAAATAACAACAACCCCAAAAATGACCAACGAAAAGAGAAAAGTAGCCCTGCTACAAAAAAGACAAATGAAAATGTACAAGAAGCATCTGAACAGAAGACGGCTGGGGAATTACCCTCATGCTGGAAGTCCCCGCCAAGTTGCATAATTAACCTAGCGGAGTTCTTGGAGAAGGCCAAAGGTTACGAACACCTTTTGAAAGAGGACGGACTTTTGGCTGACCCCAATGAATTACAAAGGTTCAAACATAAAATGGTGTCAGTCTTTGTAGTCGACAGGCGGACACGCAAAATTTGTCGGTCTACAAAAGACACAGTCATACGATCACTGTTGTCCTTGGAGATCAAACCCCAACGTGTAATTAAGGGCACCAGATACTTCATGTGGGACGTACTGTTACCCACGGCAGAAGACTGCCTGGAGATGGCGCGAAAAGAACTCATCACAAAAGACCTAATTCTAAGAACAGAGTACGAAGGACGCCGAAGGACCAGGGTATCGGTATACGAGGTCCCTCCTCAGATTGTCGGAGAACATTTGGCCGCCTATTTCTGCCGATATGGCCAAATTCTGTCGGCCTCCTCTGACAATCTGAACGGGGGATGGAGTTTTGATATAATGATCGATAAGGAAGCCTTCGACTCCATCCCCAACTGTTTGGACTTTTGTGGCCGGAAGATGCCGGTCATTGTGACCGGTAGAAAACCAAAATGCTGGAAGTGTGGCGAGACTGGTCACCTCGTCTCTTCCTGCCCAGGGATGAAGGCCTCTGGACTTCCGGCCACTGGCGACCAAAATACCCCTCTGGCCGAAAATGTAAAATCCGCAGCGCCTGTAATGGGCCTAGCAGCGGCTCGGACCGGTGTGGTCAAACCTCCGGTTGGGGCAAATCCCCCACTCTCCCGGACTCCAACGCCTTCCGCAAATGTGGCCCAGGAGAAGGAGGAAGGGGAGTGGCAAGTCGTTGCTAGGGGCAGAGGGAAGGTCCGAACAGCGGGGCCTCAGTCCCCTGAAGAACCAAGGATGAAAGACACCTACAGCCCCCTTCCCTCCATCAGCTCTGAGGGTGACGCCCCAGCGTCTTATGCTGAAACAGCTTCTGAGATTCAAAAGCTAGGTGAGCCTTCATGGCAAAAAATTGAACAACTAAGGAAACTAAAAGATCAACTGAAGAAAGACAGGCAGGTTAAAACCAATCCCGGGGGGTCTAAATGTCCTTCATCCTCAGCCCCGTCCAGTCCATCCACCAAAAAAATCATGGCCCCACCACCAATGACGAGATCGCTAAACCCCACCCCATCTAAATTAACTGTCCTAAGGAGTGCCTCAAAAAGGGTTCCTACATTTAACACTCCTATGTCCACACCCACTCCCTCCCCTTGCCAAACACCTAAATCTTCTCCCAAAAAGAAGGAGAAACGTCATAGAAGTCCCTCGTCGTCTCCTGACACAGAAAAGTCCGACAGAAAAAGGAAGCCTCGCACAAGCTACTGCAAAGGGAAAGATGTGTGCAAAGTATCGGAAGTACAAGCAGAAAAATCATTAGAGCTGGCCAAAAGGCACAAAGAACTAAAAGCCCTCATGAACTTTCGTAAGTTACACGGAAAAGACATTGAAAACCCAACAAATTTCCCCAGAGCCAAAAGAGTTCTCACTGTTGTTAGAGCTGGCCCTGGAACTTCGAATGTGTGGCAAATGATGGAGGAGGCAAATAGCGCCTTCGCGATGGACCCTCCTATGTCTTTCTGCAAAGATGAGGAGGTGGCGAATTTAAGACAGTTCTGTGCTGGGAGGCTCCCCTTTTTTGTTCACCCCTCCCTGTACAGAGCTATGAAACTAACATTTCCCTTGGACGTTGGCGGCCTGTCCCATGACGGAACCATTAAGAGTGAAATGGGCACAGGACCAATGGGACAGGCCGTCGGTGTTTTCGCCCGGGGCCTGAGATCAGAGTCTCGCAGAGCGAGACTCGTTCGTGATCTTCAGAGTCTCGGGGTGAATGTATGCTGTTTGCAGGAGACCCGGTTTTTTGCTCACGATCATGAGAGGATTATGTCTAAAGATTTCCATCTTTTTTCAGCATGTTTTGATGGACGTTCGAGAGGTGTTTCCTGGCTGGTAAGCAAGTCTTTGGATGCGACGTGTGCCCTTGTTTTTGCAGATCCGGAGGGCAGACTTTGCGTCCTGGATGTTACCATAAAAGGTAGGGCCTTACGTTTCATTGGGGTTTATGCGCCCAATGTCCATGCTGAGCGGCCTGCTTTGTTTCGGCAGATCGAGCCGTTTTTGACGACATCTCGTTCGGTAGTGTTAGTGGGGGATTGGAACGCCGTCCTTGACCCCGAATTAGATCGTATAGGTTCAAATACGGGTACTAACAATCCTGACGTGAGGCCGCTTCGGGACTTTATCGACAAGTTCGATCTTGTCGATAAGTATCGTAACGAGCATCCGCGGGAAATAGTGTGGACTTGGACAAATAGTGGCGGCTCGGTTTCCGTGGTACGTTCCAGTTACCTCGACCGAGTTTTAGTTAAGAGAGTCGAAGTAGGGCTCTTAGAATGTCCAAGTTTTCATTCGATAGTTTATTCGGATCATAGGCTCGTCCGGGTCCGGGTAAACTTAGATAAGCCTAAGCCTAGGTTGGCTGGTTACTGGAAATTGAACGCATCATTGTTTGATGACAAAGATTTCCAGCACCAGCTGAAACTAATGATTCAGCGGGAATTGACGGGGGCTGTCATTGGGAACAGGTGGTGGGATAAACTTAAATCGAAAATTAGGTCTTTTGCTGCTGACTATAGTCGTCGGCTCAATCTAGCTAGTTTAGCAGAGCAAAAGACAGTAGAAGAAAAAGTTGATCGGGCTGTTAAATCCCGTGTTAGTGGGGACGTAGCCATAGCTAAGGCCGAGCTGGTCTCCCTGCTTATCAGGAAGGACCAAGCTCAGATAGTTAGGGCTAGGTTCAAAAGAATGTCTTGCGAGGCGACGAATATGGCCGCTGAACTGCGGTTGGAGGAAGTCAGGAAAGCTTCCCAACGACATATCGCGTGCGTCACATTGCCGGATAATCGGACCGTGACTACAAACGCGGGCATATGTGAGGCTTTTCGTGATTACTTTCAGGAACTTTTCACTAGGGAGCCCGGTCTGAGCTCTGCTCAGTTCGCCACCTATTTGGCTGACTTTCCCCGCCTTGAGGCGGCTGAAGCGGCTGGGTGCGAGGGGCCCATAACAGAGGATGAAATCTGGGAAGCGCTGAAGCTAGTTGGCCGGGACAAGTCTCCGGGATTAGATGGTCTTCCCTACGAACTGTACTTGAGGCAGTCGCCCGTGCTTGTCCCTCTGCTGGAACTGATTTTCAACAACTGGATGAAGCAGGGGTCTATACCTCAACGCTTCACCAGGGGTGTGATCAAGTTACTACGCAAGGATAAGAACGGTGGGGATGGCATAGGTAATTTTCGGCCCTTAACTATGTTAAACGCAGAGTTAAAGATTTTGGCCAGGATCCTAGCCCGCCGTTTGCAGCTTGTCCTGCCTAGTCTGATTGGCTCGGAACAGACTTGTGCTGTGAAGGGCAGGACTATCCAGGACAACCTTCATATGGTACGCTTGATCATTGAGCAAGTCGACAGTGAAGCCGCGCTGATCAATTTAGATCAGTCCAAGGCATTCGATAGGGTTGACCATCGATTTCTCGAGTCTGTCCTTTCAGCCGCTGGTTTCGGGCCGTACTTTCGCTCCTGGATTCGCCTCTTGTATGCAACTCCCGGTGCGCTGGTGGAAGTGAATGGGGTAAGATCGAAGCCTTTCGTATTGTCTCGCTCCATTCGTCAGGGTTGTCCGTTATCGCCTTTGCTCTACGTGCTTGCGTTGGAACCGTTCCTTCGTAAGTTGAAGACGAATCCGGTCCTGCGGGGAATTTCACTACCTGGTGCTACCACCTCGGCCAGGTATTCCGCCTATGCTGACGACGTTTCGGTTCTGGTGTCGAGTAAGGCCGAGATTGACGAAGTCGGCAAAGAAATCAGAGGGTACGAAACGGTGACAGGGGCCAAGATCAACCGTGATAAGTCTGTTGGCTTGCGGTTGGGTGCGTGGAAGGGAGTTTCTCTTCCCGGACCTTTCCTCTGGACGGACGGGCAGATTAAGATACTCGGCATCTTTTTCGGTCCTGATCTCCAGTTGGAAATGAATTGGTCGGCGGTGCAGGAGAAGGCCGAGGCCGCAATTTCATTGTGGTCTCGGAGGAATCTTTCCTTAAAGGGGAGGGCGGAAGTATGTGCCTCGCACATCTACCCCATTCTCCTTTACCATCTTTCTGTGCTGCCACTCCCGTGCGCCATGCTAATGGATTTAGTTAGGATGTTGTTCTCCTTTTTGTGGGAGGGCAAGTCCTCTAAGGTGTGTCGCGAGATCTGTTACCTGCACCCTTCTGAAGGCGGTCTAGGCATGCCTAGCGTTGAGATTCGTCAACATACGCTTCGCATTGCGTTCCTAGACCGAATGTGTCAGCTATCGGATGGGGAAGGCAATTTCTGGAAGGAAGATGCCCATGAGAATTTCCCATCCCTTAGAAGTGTGCACTCGTCTGAATATGAGGCCAGCCGTTTACCACGTGGCGAGTGCGCCTTCTATCGTGAATGTCGGTTAGCTCTGAAACGACTCCAACGGGCGACGGATGGTCTCTCCGACGTCCAGGCGTTGTCGCGTAAGGCATTATATCAAATTTTAGTTCGGGAAGCCGTTCAGGATGATTTGATTGGCGAGCTCGGTCTTACGAGGCGGGAGGCTCGCTCATTATGGCCGTGGGCGCCCGGGCTGAAATGTCTCACTAATGATGAGGCATCACTCACCTGGCTGGTGATACGAAGGGCCCTCTGGGTCGGCAAGAGGCTTTGTTCAGCGGGCTTGGAGAAGTCTCCAAACTGCGTGCGATGCACTGGGGAGGTGGAGTCCGTGGACCACGCCTTCTTTCAGTGCAGAGTCGTAGTACCGCTGTGCAAGTTTGTTGAAGGCATCATGGTTCGCATACTGCGCGGAAAGTTCTTTGTCCACGAGGCCAGTTCTGTCTGTAGCAATGTGTTGCCGCCACTGACGAAGGCTGAACACTATGTGTTCTTTTGCTTGCTAGGAGTTATGAGAGTCGTGATATGGAGGACGCGTCAGAAGGAGCTCTATGGGGACGAGAAGTTCACCTCTTCCCAACTAATCTTGTTCTTTAAGCATCAGCTTAAAGTCAAGATTAGGACGGAAAGGCGGCGGCTCCCTCCATCAGAGTTTGGCAAAAGGTGGGTACATCTTGCGCGATTGTGTCGAGTGAGAGGAGCTGATTTGGAGTGGCATATTGATGCCGGTTAGGCATGAGGATTTTGTTCCGACCACTTTGAACCTAAGCACCCCTGCCCTCATGTAGACTAGATTAGGCTTGAGTTGTCTTTTATAATTTATTCTTAGCTAGGATTTGGTTGCTCATTGGCCCCTTTTATTTCTGTCCCCATTTTTCTTTTTAGTTTAACTCCCCCTCCCTTCCCTTGCTTAGGTGACTAGATATATCAGTTCTCTGGTGGGTGCAGGACGCTTTTCGCATTTCGGGTGTGACTTTCGTATTTGTTTTTGTGTTTGGATGTGTGCATACATGTGTGCGTGGTTGGAGGAATAAATGGTTTAGTTTATTTATAGTCCTGCATCGATTTCGTCCAGTTAACAGATGTATCTATCACGTGATAGAATATGTGGGGGGGGGGGGTTTGTTACTAATACAGTTTTGTTTAGTTTCTTGTATATAATGCGTTTTTTCTTGTAAATATTCATTGGGTTTTTTTTATATTGTTATTTCCCTTTCCCCCCACAGACAATCATTGTACATATTGGGAGCTTAGATAGGACTTCATTGAGACATTGTGGTATTATGGTGGACGTAGAAAGAAAGGTTAGTAAGAAAGCGTTGTTTTGGTGATAGGAATACTGTGGCATGCCTGGGTCAGTGATTGTGACTAGCTAAGTTTAACGTTAGGACTAGATGAAGACCAGCCTTCCCCATCCCCGTATTCGGCCTTGTGCCACATTTTTTGTATGAAATACAAAAATAAATAATGTTCTTTAGACTTCTATTGGACTTCAGTAGAACTACTAGGCAGTTGATGTTAGTCGGCAGTTAGCCGAATACTAAAGAATCAGCTTTCAGTGAAGATTACCAAGTTCCTAACATTGTGGGTACGTTAAGTTGATTAGCAACCGACATAGCACGATTATAACCTTCAGTGCGAAAACTACTCCACAACAAGGAGTTATGCTTCTTATGCAAAATTGTTGTACTCTCTTACTCCTCCAAAACGGAAAAATATAAGAATGCTGGATAAACTGATTAGAATTGATTAAAGCTTTCTTGTCGTCCGATAATAAAACGAAAGATATTTGAGAGAAAGTTTGCTGTCAAAATATACATTGATATATATATATATATATATATTATATATATATAATATATATATATATTATATATATATAATATATATATATGAAACGCGTCACATTTATTTTTCTCTTACAATTTCCTCAATATATATATTTCATCAGTTAGGACTTTATGGGATTGGTTTGTTGACGTTGTTGTGACTACATATGCACATGAACGAAAGACGCTGGTAGTTTCAACATTTTTATAGAATTTTAAAAATATTTTTATTTTTATTTTTTATTTTTGCAATTTAGTGAAATTAATTTGTATTTTTTTCTTTCTATTACCTCTGCTTTTAAATATACCGCAATTTGTCTTGGAATTTCTTCAATACTGTTCTTAATAAATAAAAAATATATATCGTTATCTCATATATATATATATATATATATATATATATATATATATGTGTGTGCGCGCGTGTGTCCAAAAGTATGTGCAAATACATTACATTATTTCATACCACTCGTTCTGTTTACGTAATAATGACACAATCCCTGTGTATACGATCAGTCATGCAGTGAGACTGACGGACAGGCATTAGGCTAAATTACAGACATACAGGCTACTGAGTGAAGAAGACGTCTTTTGTATTTCTGCTTGACTCCCCCTGCTGAGAGGCCATCGCTCGGACAGAGAACGGCGCATTAAAATAGCCTGAGGATAATGGGCATTTTCTAACTTGCACGCCATCTGCTCATTCCTTGTCTCTTCCTGACAGTAATCACTGACGCCATTTTATATTTTTCCACATAGACTGACAAAAAAAAAAAGAAGAAAAAAACAAATAAAAAACGGACTCTAACCTGAACAACTGGTCACACTTGGAGAGATAAATTTAAAACTAGTAGACAGGTTTCTCAGCTTCAGTAAGTTTGGTGATATCTGAATGATATTCCTGGAGGTGTAATTTTGCAGACACACCTTGTCTGACAGTATAGAAATTCTTTTGATAACCTTTGAAACGAAAAACAATATATTTGTTCATAGTAACGAGTCTAGCTATTCGCGATGAACCACAAATTATATTCTTTTCGTTTCTTTTTGTTAACATTAAAGTTATCTGTGTAAAATTAACTACAAAATAACGCATAGATAAAACTAAAAAACAATGTATTGATTACATTAAAACAATTACTACTCAGGGCTAAAATAAAAGCAAAAATAGGATGAATATATATATATATAGTTATATATATATATATAAATATATATATATATATGTAGTCGTGCGCAGATAGATCTGTTTCGCTGTATCACAGCTCATAAGTACGGTTAGACTCCAATTGTTTTTAACCTAGGATTGAAACCTGACCAAATTGGCGTCAGTCGGCGATTGTACCTCTGGGCTAATTAAACAATTAGAGGGGTAGTATTAATAAGAAGGCAGACAGAAATCTATGTCTATTTTTATTTGTAGATTTTTTGGAAACACATACACACACCTATATATATATATATATATATATAAAATACACACTACACGCACACACACAGTTGTATATATATATGTACATATATATATGTGTGTGTATATGTATATATATATGCATATATATGTCTATTTATATATATATGTATATATATATTTCAAGACCTAACTATATATATATATATATATATATATGTTTGTATTTTTTTGCATAACTTTACCCCAAAAGGAGAGGCAGATAGGTAAATACCAAAACCCCGATCCTAATTAATATCAATACATTAATATTAAAAGTGATCAAGATGGAGGTCTCAATGCAATTTACATTATACAGAGCCAATTATAAAATAAAACAAATTCCGATGTTCAAATTCGTTGTATGGCCATTTCTACGAGAAATTTCTATGAGAAATTTCTCATATCATCAGCAACGAATTTTTTTATTACAGAAAGCCAAATGACTAAATGAACAAAGATATTTTACCGGCGGAAGTTCCAAAAAATATTCATCACGGAAAATTAAAGGGGTGGGATTAATAAGAAAGCAGACAGAAATCTATGTCAATTTTTATTTTTAGATTTTTTGAAAACACACACACACACACACACACACACACACACACACACACACACACACACACACACACCTATATATATACAAAAAACACACTACACCCATGCACACACACACACACACACAGCCACACACGTACAAAAGCCTACACACATTTTCAAACTTTAATCCAGATGCTTGTAATCATCGATGATTATTAAATTTATCAACATCGGATTTATTAGCACGTTCTGGATATTGGGCATGCAGTGGTTTATCTAGCCAGCGTTGTTTCATCTGTTCAAGAGCTTTATCCTTGGCTTTCTTTTTTATATTTTTTGCCGCAATAGATGGTTCTTGAGTTCTGTTTTGGTTTTCTACAAAATCTACTAAATATTGTTTGTATTTACTGCCTTTTTCTTCTTTCACTATTTAATATTTTTCTTTCTGTTTTCATGTTGTTTGATTAAACGTATCATCCAATCCTTTGTTATTTCCTTGTATGTTAGTTAACCAATAGTTGTTGTCTTGTATGACAATTCTAGCTGAATAAGATCTCTTCCACCTTCTTTACGGGGTATAGATAGTCTACATCAACCTTTGGATGATGCATCTTACGCTTTGAAAGAAGCTTTCTTGTATTAAAATCCATTCGTCTGATGTCATTTACAGTCCAGTTCAAGATGTTGAAACTATATTAAACCACGGGGAATGGCAAGGTTATTAATGGCCATAGTTATGTTCTGAGAATTCAATTCAGTTTTTAATGTCAGTCGTACGTATCCCTTTACGAACTATTTCTTTCATTTTCTCACGGTGAATTCTTTCACTCTCATTTACAACTAGGTACTTATAAGCTTCTTGCTCTAAATCTTTTATTGTTACAGCAGGGTCTAAGCTAATTGAGGATGTTTGTTGTATCGATCCGCGTAAAACTGTAGCTTTAGCACATTTATTCAAATTGAATTTCATTCTAATGTCTTCACTGAAGCATTTTACAGTTTGCAGAAGACCTTCCAGCTCATTATCATTCTTAGCATACAACTTTAAGTAATCCTCGTAAAATATATGGCTTATTTTATTTTAAGCTATTTTATAACCAAATTCTGTCCTGTTAAGTTGGCTTGTATATTGCTATTTCGATATACAAAATAGTAAGGGAGACGAAGAGTCACCTTGAAATATATTTTTGTCGATGATTATTTCACCGAACTTGTAGGTTCCATTTATACGATTGAGGTAAAGTGTTGTTTTTCATATCAACATACATTGTTTGATGAAATTGATGACAGCGGGTGATGTTTTATATATATTTAAAAACTTTAAGATCCAGGAATGTGGTACACTATCGAATGCCATACGATAATCTATCCAGGCAGTATTAAGATTTTTCTTTGCATTGAAGCAGTTTTCCAAGACCATCCTATTAATGAGTAACTGGTCTTTACATCTGTCACAGTCACGTTTTCGCCCTTTTTGTTTAAGAAATGTATGTTTTGTTAAGATAGGTGTCAATAGTTTGAAAGTTGTGGGAAGAAGTGTAATTGATCTGTTGTTTTTTGGGATATTTATGTCACTATTCTTGGGTAAAAGAAAGGTACTTTTTTTGGTCATCCATGCCGGAATTTTAGTGGGATCGTTAACCATTTCTTGAAGTTTTTTGGCTAGTGTTTTGTGCGCTGTATTTAAATAATATAATAATTCATTCTATCTCTTTAAATAATATATAATATCTCTTGCGCAATCCAATCTGCTTCTTTATGTTCTTTAGGGCAAGCCCATATTTTTTCCCAAAACTGTATAAGTTCTTCCATTTTGTGGAGTACTGTTACTTCAATTCTTTGTTTACCTTTTTTCTCTGTAAAATTTCTTTGCATTGGTTTGAAAGATCTTGTTTTGTCTATAGAGTCATTAGATAACGGGGACAAAGCGTCAAATTATTATTATTATGAATAATAATAAACTGTAAAATCTTCTTAGTATGAATAATTTAAATTTTATTATTATTATTCATAATAATAATAATAATAACAATAATAATAATAAAATTTAAATTATTCATACTAAGAAGATTTTACAGTTTATTTGTCGCTTAAGTCAGATACGTATTTAAAGTTGGGTAAGGATTTTTTGTTGAAAAGGTTTGGACATAATCAAAGTGTTCTCTGTTATACACGGTTCTTCCCATGCACAGATATTTAACGTGCACACACTCACACATTTAAAATTGCATTATATATATATATGCACGCTACATAACAGACATTAATATATATATATATATATATATATATATATATATATATATTATATTTAACTTACTATTACCAGAGGTGTATCTGCAAAACTTGAAGTCTTTGAACTTCTCTCTGTCTCTCTCTCTCACTGTCTCTCTCTCTCACACTCTCTCACTTTCTCTCTCTCTATATATAAAATAGAAGGAAAATATTCATATCTAAATATTTATATACCCAAACTGAATAGAGAGTAAGATTAAGAGATTAAAAACCAGAATAATCGTTTTCCTAACATTCGTAATAAAAACTTTACAGTTCACTTTCAGGTGATGAGGATTTTTTAAAACGCAAGAAACAAAACCGATTCAATTGGTTCATACTGTATAAATTACATAATGTAATTAGCAGCGTAAAATATGAGCGACTGATGATAAGAATTCTAGCGACACTGTCACCTTTCCTCATTGCTGAACTTTTGCTTGTACGATTCGTATCTGCCTTCTTTCTCTCTTTCACTTTATTCGTTTCTTTTTTCTTTTCCCTTTATTTGAGAGCGTCGGGGGCTGCTTTTCTCTTCTTATTAACACGTTTTTTATCATTTTAATTCCTTTTTTTCTCTTCTTTCGATTTTTTCTTTATTAGACATTTTTATTTGCTTGTGTCAATTTTGTTTTATTTGCATTCGTTTTTTTCTTTCTTTCTTTCCTTTTTTTATACTTTGGCTTTCTACTTTCTTCTATCTACTTTCTTCTTTTTCTTTTCATTTCTTTTTTCATTTATTTATAATTAATTTTTACGCATTTTATTTTATAATTCTTCTTTTGATACTTTTTATTTATTTCGTTATTTAGTTTCTTTCTTGCGTAATCTATTATCGTCCCCCTAAGGATCAATGTAGGCTGAAAAATGTCTGTTGTAACTTCATCTAAGAAAATCTACATAAACAACATTGACGTTCACAAATGTAAAACTTTTTGATATCATTGGACGACAGCTTTCTATGTAGTCGCCTTTCTTTTGAAATTTTCGAAGAAACATAAATATGAAAACGCAATTTTCTGTTTGTTTCTAAAGTAGAACGCAAGCCACGTCATCGTGAAAAGACGAGATGTGATCATGTAGACAAATCAATTATCGGTTGTCTTTGATTTGATTTCTGTTTTTGTTAAGCTCTTTACTTCGAGAGATGCTCAAGCAATCGGTTCTATGTAAACATTTTTATTCTCTTGGTACAATTTCTGTTGGAATGACTTGGGCAAAAGATCAGAATGAAAGTGAGACGCCAGGAAAAAAAAAACAGGAATGAAAAGAAAAAAAAACAGGGTGGAAACTAGCCGAGAAGAGAGAAGAAGTAAAAAGAAAAATAAGAGTGGAGAGAAGATGGAAGGATTAAAGAATAAAGAGACAAGAAGTGGAAGTTAAATCAAAGGTAGGGAAGTCGTTTCCTACAGAAATAGAAAAGGAAGAATATAAAGCCAGGGACGAAAAAGGAAAGGAATTTGATGATAGGAGTGAAAAAGAAAAAGAATAAAACATATATGATTAAAGATAAGATAGAAGAGAAAAGAAAGAAAAGAAAAAGGAGTGAATAAGAAAGAAAAACAAGACAGGATTGATAAACAGAAAGAAAGAAAGAAATAAAGAAAGAAGAGCGATTGAAGAAATAAATTACAGAGACTCTTAATGACTGGACTTTATACAATAGATTATTATCTGTATTATTAATATTCAATGAATCGTCCAAATTATACGCGATCATAATTTGATTTTGCTTTCTCTTTTTTTTTTTGTTTCACACTGTTTCATTATTCGCCCCTGGCTATTGCTATTATGACTGCTACTACCATCACGCCCGTCATCATCAATAAGAATATGCATTTTATTATTATTATTATTATTATTATTATTATTATTAGCCGTGTTTTCTTATTTAGTGTTTTCTATATTTATTTTTTACTCATTGAGTTTTCACACTAATCTTATCTGGTGGCTCCCGCCGGAGATCAAGCGAGAGAAAATCTTACACACTTTCAGAATTCTTCCCTATTTTAGTAATGGATATTATATTGTTTTTCTAATGTACAATTGTTTCGCTATTTTTGGAAAGGTCATTAGGACTCTTCTGGTGCTCATGTGATAATACATACGACCGTCACCTTCATATTCTACATGTTTTAGTTCTCTATCAAAGTACCGATACGTTTATCAGCTTTTTTTATTCGCCCTTGATTTCACACTGGTCTGCGGGAAAAGTACAAATTGGCTGATCTATCCCACTTTCTTGATTTTCTAGTAATACATTATTTTTCCAGTAATTCCCTTTGTTTCTGTCTTGAAAATTTCATGACTTGTTATCTTCACATTCACACATTTAGTTTCTTTATATTTAATTTTATGATAAAAAAAATTGTTTTTTTCTCAGCTGTGTTACTGACTGACAAAACTATTCAGGTTATGCTGTGTGTGACTACTTATTTTAGTTGCTGTTGTTTTTAATCATTACACACCAATCAAGGCAAAAAAGCCACTAACATACAAGAGGTTACTGAGTGTGAAAGGATATAAGTAAAACATTATTAAGGAGTGAGTACAATAAAAGAACAGAAATTAATAAGACATTTATAGTTTTGAAGCTCAAAGCTGACTGAACACCAAGAAGCTGAAAAAATTCTACAAAAGTGAGAAAAGTTGCAAGAAAAGAAACTATTAGCATAGAACTTACGGTTATATTTAGCCATTTCCACTGTAAACTGATAAAATCTTGCCACGAAACACAGTCTAGGAACCATCAAGACATTTACCATGAAAATATATATAGAATAAAACACAAGGAAGCTTCATTACGGCGGTGAAATAGTGACTGAGGCCGAGATGCCAGGTCAGGATCAATGACATTGCAGATTCTTTTTTAGGTTTTAGCAAATATCTCTCAATATATAGCAGGAGAACCAACTACAAGTAGCAGCAATATTTTAAGCATGGACGAATGGTAGACTTGTAAATATATAAGATAGATTCTGACGTGAAAAATTGTTTAGCACGACACAAGAACTAACTTTCCCAGCAGTAGACCTACCAATTAATTCGATATAATATTTTTCACTTTGTCATCGGAAAATGCTCGCCCGAAGAATGTGAAATGTGCACTCTCCTGGATGTTAGCGTTAGCGTTTCGAATATCAAAGCTATCTCTGGAACTTAAGGTCATTAGTCATTCATTTTGTCTACTCGGATTCAAATGAGTCATTCATTTTGTGAACTCTGATTCAAATTTCTCATACCTTGTCCAACTGAAGAAGAGCCATAATACCTGACTTTGCACACCGTACTTTGATAAAACTTCTACTGTTTAGCCATACCTCGAAATTCTTTCTCAAGCAAGGAAAAATGATTAAGTTTCCTTCCTTTATTTTTATTCTTTTTAATCGAACCTACTTTCAGCATTTCAATACGTTTGTTTCGGTCTTTTACATTAAATGATTTTATTTTATCCAGATGATATAATTTATGATAACGAATGTTCAGGGTTAAAGAGAAAATGATTGTGTTAGAGTTGTCGGGGATATGATACATTATAAGGATTGAATATGAACAAAGAGAAGGCAATAACAAATTGTATACGAGATGTTAGATGTTACAATGTATGATACAGAAGGTTACGGGGTAAAGAGCAAACGATAATTATTTCTACACAATATTGTACATGGGTTATCAGATGATATATGAACATTATACGAAAAATTATGTACAAAGAACAGATGAAAGATAATTTTATAACTAAACTTGTACAGAAATTCGATGATACAATATATGGTATGAAAGGATAAGAGATAAACTCCATATGATAACACTTTTCAAGTTGAAAATTTTATTGGAGTTTTTAGACACATTTTGCATTCGATGACTGTTTACGATGCTTCTGAACAGCTTATCATTCCAGCTGAAAAATAAATGGAAAAAAAGACAGGAAAATTAAACTTATAGGATAGAGTTGAATAATGACAACAGACTATTTATCTATCTATAGCTAGATGTATAGTCTGTAATCTATAGATCTATCAGTATATATATATATATATATATATATATATATATATATTCTTCAATACTCGACGACATAATTATTGCAAAAAATAAAATAAGACACTGTTAAAAAGCAAACAGCTTTCATAACTGGTAGTAAGGTTTAATAGCTGATAGTAAAGAATGAACTGAGCTGACGATGTCTTTTATGTTTACAGGAAAAATTCAAATAATCAAGTTTCTTACCAAAAAAGCTCTGTTAAATCAATGAAGCGAATTAACAGTAACTTTACAACATTGCTTAGCGTTCACCTTAAAGTATAAAAAATTTGTGTATCACAATTAGATATTTCATTAATATATAAGAGCCCACCATCCACTGATAATTACTTTATTTGTTTTACTTAACTTAAATAATACCACGCTTTGCTGTCTATTCAGTATTACAAGCATCCTATGTAGATATTCTTCAGTTCTAATTATATCAACAAACCCCTTTAAAACACACCCGAAAAAAAAACAAAAAACATTTCTATCACAATTGTTTTATTTAGTATAGCCATATCCGCATCTTCAAATTGTTACATAATGTTGACAACATCACGGGCCAGCTTATCGTGACCAACTAAATTTATTCACCCACCTACACCTTCCAACCTTATTCCCCCATTCATCGAAAATTGTTTTGTGAGAGGAATTTTCAGATAACTTGTGTTCGATTCCTTTAAGGATATGTTTGATTATGTTAGCAGTATGGTTAGATCTAGAATTCACATACCTTAAATTTATGTTGGGTTTTCTATATGGAGAGACATTTCTAGTTTACAGATTAAATTCAACATCTAAATAATGGACTTTTTTTTTAGCCATTTCGTCTTTTATTTCAAAATCGAGGCTTTTGAAGAGTTTGAAAAGCATTTTTCTTATTTTGTTGCCATTTTTCTTCTGTTGTCCGGCACTATCATTAACTCGCCATCTCTATATAATCTGTTGCTGTCTATGTGGACTGTTTCATTAATATTATTTAGAATATACAGGTCTTATAGTTCTGAGATTTCGGCTCCGTCAAACAAACCTTGGCGTACATCAAATGTGCCATTTTAAAAACATTTTAATCCATAGTATTTCGCTCATAAAACAATTTTCTATGATAGAAAAAAGATTAAGAAAGGGCTTTAAATGAAAATATCCATAAAAATAAAGTAAAATATAAACCTCAAGTAATTAAACAAATAAAGAATAATTCGAGGAAACGAAACATAATTTGGCTCAATCAACCTTTTAATTTAAAAGCAAAGTCCAAAATAGGGAAATTATTTTTCGAATTAATTGATAAACATTTCACTAATAACTCTGAATTACATAAGATATTCAATAGAAATACAGTTAAATTAAGGTACATCTGCACTTGCAATTTAGAACAATTATATAAAGAAGCAAAACGTCAAGAATTTAAAAAATAACCTGCAGCATAATATCGTTAATGGAAAATGTAACTGCAAAGAAAAAATAAAAATGCCCACTCGACGGAGATTTTAAAACAGAAGGATTTATTTTACAAAGCAGAAGTACAAATGGGCAGGGAAAAAGATATAGGATGTTGATATGTCCCGGAAATGGATATATATATATATATATATATATATATATATATATATATATATATATATTATTCAAAGTAGCTAAGTGGTTTTGGCAAATGTAACCGTGTAGAACAATTTAACAAGTAGCCGTGTAATGGATCGGTACTCCTCGTAGTCGTATGCAGTATGCTGAGATGTAGGCTTAAGCAATAGGTGTAGTCAATAAGCGTTCCAATAGACGTATATCCACCGACGTCCTCACCTTAGTCTGTATTTATAGCTGATACAAGCCAATCATATTACTGTGAGGAGGAACCAAGGTGTATGCATATTCATTATATCACATATTCATTACATCAGATGTACTGAAGGAAATTTTAAAAAACGTTGTTCTAATCACAAGTCTACATTCAAGCTGGAGAACCTTAGAAATTGTACCAAACTAGGCAATCACATGTAGAAATTAAGAGAAAAATGGCAAAGAACCTTATGTAACTTGGACCTTATTAAAAAATGCCCGACCTTGCATGTGGTGATGTCCGTAAATTGTTCCAAGAGAAATTAGCCAAAGTATCATTTTCAAAAAGAAAAATGTTGCTAAATGGAAGATCTAAAGTAATGTCTGGATGTAAACAGTTCAAAAAATATATTTTAGAATCTGACAAACCTAAATAAAAATGTTTACAATAATTGACCAACAACTCCCTTATTTTAAACCTTGCATTCTGAAAGTTTCTGTTATGCATTCGAAAAACGTTGGAAAATCAGTTAATAAAAAATGGCTGAAGATAACGAAATATCGAAATCAAGATTGCGTAATCGGCTGAAATCCGAATTAAAATATTTAAAATCTCTACATTATATATGTATTGAGCACTATTTAACTGTGTACTGGTCTAACTTAATTCTGACCAATAAATGGTTAATAATTATATATATATATAACGGTCTTTATTATAATAGAGAGTTATAATAGAGATTTACTTAAAAATATATTGCTCATTCCTAATAATTAAATTGTTCTCTTTGTTAATTTTATATCAGTCTCATTTAGAATTTATCTTAAAACATTATATACACATTATTTTGAACATTTACTTTTTTGCATGAGTTCAAGTTTATCTGCTGCCACAATAACAGAGCATGGGGTGAAAGATCCACTTGCGATCGGTGAGTACGATATTGGTTTCTGAAGTTCTGTGGGGATATGATATTTTGAAAATCAAGCTGGTAGACGACGTCTTTCTGCATTTGTCAAACATCTGAAAAGACTAGTAAAAAAATACGTCAAAGTGTCAGAGGAAAGTTGGCATGATGAAGAAACTCGATAAATGGGTCCGACATGAACTCAGTGAAAATTTCGACGTTTTGAAATGGGTTCGATGTTGCATCTGAGAAATTTAAATGATCCATTTCTTGATCGAATATTGACATGATGAGAAATAGATCCTTTATGGCAATCGTAAACTATCGGATTAATAGCTAGATCATGACGAAAGACTGAAAACACTTTCCAAAACCGAATATAAAGCAGCAGAATATTAAGGTGATTGTCTGGTGGTTTACTATTGGCGCTATCTATTACAGCTTTTTGGAATTTAACCAAAGCATCACTGGTGAAGTTTACTTGATGAAATGCACATCGATGTGGTCCAATCTTGCTTCATGACAATGTCCGGCTAAATGCTGCCACGATGATATTGCAGAAGCTTATTGACATGTCTACCATGTCTCCAAATATCTCGTCCACCAATTACTCCTTTTTCAATCATTTTCACAATTTTTTTAAGCCAAAATTACATTCCGTTCCAAAGATGACGCAAAAATGGTTTCAAAGATCTCTTGGCGTCCAAACCTTTACAGTTTTATCGTAAATAATATTGTAACTCGATGACAGAAATGTGTAGATATTATTTTCCCTGAATTAAACACTTTTCAAGTACGTTATGTGCGTTTTGATGTAATGGTTATCCGCTCGAAATGAGAAATCTTAGAGCCGAGTTCGAATTCCAGTCGAATTCGTTTCCTTTCCTTACGCATTCATCTCTTCTCCTTCCAGAATAGCAGGACAGATTGGATTCTATAGTTTTGGTTGGCAAGCGTTCTATCGCAGAAAGTAAAGGCAACATACTACGAGAAAATCTTTTGCTTAGTCAGCATGTATGACGAATAGCACTTAACTGATTGAATTCAGGCATAAATCTTGATTCTAAAATCGGATATTATTTACTTAAGCAGTAGCTTACGAAAATGTATGGCAGAATAGTTACAATAACGTGTAATAATTGTATAGATGATTACTGTTTTGACTGAAGTAAACACTGTTCAAATACATTCATTCAGGATTAAAAATTGATTGTAAATTCAGACATTATTTTATGGAAAAGCTATCATTTTCCCCTATGCGTAGGGTTATAGACCTAAATCCATAAGGTCACAGACCTAACAAGAAGGCCACCTCTGCAACTGTCATTCAATAGTACTGTTTTTTGTTCAGAAACGTGCAGACTTTTGGATTCTGTTACGTGCCATTTTTCATAGGCAGACTTTTATTTGGTTTAACTTATCTTATGGAATAAATATTTCATTTTAATTTCTCAATTTTAATTATGTTATGTGTTTGCTTTTCGTTCTGCATCGTTTTGTTGAAAATATTTTTTGGTGGCAGATATACATACAGCAACCAAATTTTGTTCATTTTTAGTAAGACGTTATATCGTTCTTGTTAATACTTATGTTGATAGAATTGTTAACAAATTCAACAGAGCTAGCCGAAGTAGCAGCACTTCCACCTTATCGTCACCCTTCTCTCTTTTCTTTTTATCACCACTATTCTTTTTTCTTTTTCATCATCATCATCATCATTATCACTTTTCTGCTCTTTTGTCATCGTTGCTCAACTGAAGTTAACATCTGCCAATGCTGCACATTCATTTGTATGTAACTTAATAACCGTCTGACATCTTCTCCATCTTAAAACCAAACTTGCTATTTATTGCCATTGCCATGAAAAATTTTCCTCTTTTGGAAAATTGATCTGCACTCAGCACCTTGGTTGTGAAATTAGTGTGACAAACAGTCTTATTTTACCTTACGCAGTCTCATACATGTATCTTAAAAAATACCACGGACAAACAAACACTTCACAGTCGGAAAATCCGTGGGGAAAACGGACATCTGGTTCGCGTGATATTCATGAAAAAGAAATGGATGTCGCTAAGATGGTTAAACGATAAAACCTGCGCTGTATAAAGGCATCTCATTAACATATAGAAGTGTTTGCTAAAGAGGTTTGAATGTTTTATTGTTTAAAGACGTTATTGATTTTAATGAAGAAAATCATTAATATGGTCATCATGTTTACTGTCAGGTGAAAAAAATAAAATAAAAGCGAGTGTCATGAAGCAAGAAAATGACAGAAATTAATTTTAACATAATTTAAATAAAAAATAAAGAACGTAAGAAGAGGAGACGAAGACAAGGAAAACGAAAGAGAAAGTAAAACTTCTATTTCCATTAAGAATTAAGGACATACAATTTTATAGAATAATGTGACAAATTCAAATGGGGTTGTACACATGTATACTTACATCGAATATTTGATAACCTTTATTTTTATCATTCTTACATCTAAAATTTGAAAAATTATTTTTATTATGCTTACATCTAATATTTGATAACATTTATTTTTATCATGTTTGTATCTAATATTTGACAAGATTTGTGTACGTTAATAATCATATTTGTTTCACAGATTGAAGAAATCTGTTTTCGTTATTGATTATTGTGGCTGTAGCAAAATAATAACTAGTAAGTGTCGAATTGTAAAGAATGGTTTATGATTTTTGACACTTTTTCTTTCTTCTTTTATGTGCCGTGCCTCTTCAGGATGTTGGTGATCATGGCACTTCACATCTTTCATCTGTATTCTTTGGTTGCAGTTAACTAAAAAAGTGTGTGACTAGCGCTTGGGTCACTATCCAGAGTGACGTCAGAAGCGGTTGTCATGTGACCACGTGACTTTATCTCGACCAAAGGGAGATAAACACGTTTTGTATCCTTACGCTTCTTTACACCCTGTGAGTATCAGATTCTCCAAGCCTACATCCTTATTACCTGTCTCAGAGATTTCAACTGCCTTTTCTTGGTGTTAAGTATAAGTTACCTTTTTTGTTTCCATTCTCTCCAAAATCTCGCCGTTGCTCACATGTTCAGCTCATGATATTCTCACTATCCTTCTGTAGAATCATATTTTGTTCCTTTTAGTCTCTTCTTTATTTTTCAGAAGGTTTTCCAGCTTTCGCTGCCCTACAGGAGTACAGTTATAATGTAATAGTTCAGTACTGTTTTCTTTGTTTCCAACGTAATTTTTCTGTCTCTTATTACTCTGCTTAGCTTTTGTAATGCGTATTTGACCATCCCAATATGTCTTCGGATCTCAGTGTCGCACTTTCCGTCCTCTGTTTAAACACTTCCAAGTATTTGAATTTCTGTAGCATCGTAGGAGGTTTATTGTTTCCTTTCCGTGTCTGCTATCAGCACCGTGTCATCTGCAGATTTTATATTATTAATATTGTAGCCGCCAATGATGAATCCTGGCAGAGTTTCTAGTTCTCTCAGAGTTGCCTCGTTTTTTAGGTGGAATAAATCCAGTGAGAAGACACATGTTTGTCGTACACTACTTTCAATTTTGTATATATGCTGAGCTCATTTCCTGTCCGTATGCAGGAAGTTTGTTGCCAGTATAGTTTCTTGGTTATTCTAATGTCTATCCCGATTGTCTGTATCAAGGTTGCTGAGTAGCTCCGACAGATCTTTAGGGCATACTTTGTCGAACCCCTTTCCGTAGTCTATAAAACACAGGTACACGTCCTTCTGCATTTGTATTTCTATTTCTGATAACATTATGAGCATAAATATTGCGTTCTATGTTCCGGTGTCGAAGACGAACCCGCACTATTCTTGTTCGATCTCTGGCCTGATTTTGTTGCACGCTCAAGTCATCAGAATTCGGATGATGAGTTTTGCTATGTGGCTCATTAGGCTGATTGTTTGGTAGAATTCGTTTGCGCCTGGTTTCTTTGGTAGTGCTATGGAAATAGATCTGTTTAGGTCTTTTCGGTATCTGACCACTGCTTTATGTGCATTGTGGTGCAGTAGACATCGACTCGGAACGACAAATCGGGGTGCCGAGTTCGAATTCCAGTTGAATTCCTTGCATTCACTTACGCACAAATACTCTTGGGAAAGGTATTAATCCATCTCTTCTCTCCACTTATGGGCTAAATAATAGAACAAATTGGGTTCTATAGCCTTGGCTGACAACTAGTCTACGGCAGAAATCAATGGCAATCTACTGCGGGATAATCTTCTGTTCAGTCAGTCATGTCTCTTTAGTGACATGATCGCCCAAAGCGTGTATCACGCATGGCACTTAACTGACTGAATCTTGTCTATACTGAAATCGTCTAAAGCTTTCAGCATCTCTATTACAATTATGTCTCGTCTTGCCTCTTTGTTTCTTTTCAATCTGGCCACTGCAGTTTCTACTTCGGTTTTTAATATTTCTGTCCTGTCGATATTTCTGTGTATTGGCGGTTGTTCTCTTTCGTCGTGGAAGAGATCTCTGATATATTCGTCCCATCGCTGAAAATGTTTTTCTTTCTTTAATATAAGCATTCCGTCTTTGAATTTTATTCATCCCGTTGATGAACATGTTCTGTTAGTTCTTTTATTTTTTGTGCATATCTCCTTCATCTGTGATATCTCAATTTCTGCATATTTTTTCGTTGAGCCATTTTTCTCTCGCTTGTCTACATTAGTTCCTTATTTTCTTGTGCAGTTTTTGTATTCCGTTCCATGTCTTGGCATTCTTTCCTGTCTCATTTTCATGTCGAGAGTCTAATTTGTAATCCATTCGCCTTTTCTTCTCTGTTTAAAATAAACTCTCAGACATTTCAGATTTCTACTTTGGTTTTATCATCAGTGGTCGTTGTTGATTTACTGTAACCGTTAATCTTGTTTTATCATCATCATTTTTACAGTATTTACGCATCGATTTCAATTCGTTTTCACAATTCAAGACTGAACGGATTGCAAATCAATCTTTCTAAAATTATTTTCCTGTGTCATCAATTAACAACAACTCTAATGCGTTACTTTCATCTAGTGTTAGCATAATCAAAAACATACATTAGCAGTTCCATTGGGATCCGTAACGGAATAGTTTGTACGTTCCTAGTAAATTCCAGAATTCACATACAATCGAAATAGAGGCTCAAAATTTGAGGATGGGAATTAAAGTGTTTAATTAAAGTGTGGATTATTTTTATTTTTTTTTTGCAGGCAGCAAACTTTACATAAAAACAAATTGTTAACTGTTTGGAACAACAAATTGAATAGAATGCTTTGATAGTTATTCATATCGCAAATAAATTGTTTACTTTATTAAACAACCATTTTGTGTTTAACAAAGAAAACCTCTATAAATATTAAGAAACAGAAAATCACTTTGTTCGTTCTTGAATTTCGAATGTTTTATTCATATTCTATGAAATAAATTTAGATTTGGTCTCTTGGATCCAGAAACTGAAATTAACTCTTGTTCAATATTATTCATTCCATAAAAATACAACCTAACCATTTTTCGATATATTCGTCCTCTTATTTATACGAGATTCTTATAGAATTTTATTCATTTATTCCTTTATAACTAAACTGAATTATGAAATAATAACAATAAGAATTGCCCAAAAATATAAAAACACTCCAGCCATCCACTGCTGTGGAATGATTCACAGCATGTGTTCGAATTATACCCCCTAACTTGCTTTCTTAATGAAGTTTTCAAAAATGTTTTCATTCGCATTGAGCATGCGCGTATGTTTAATGTATCGACATGGTGTTCTTTTGTATTTTTCTATTTTTTATCGTCCCATTCAGCTCTTTTCATCATTCTGTTCAGCTAATTGCTTTTATCGATAAGTCTATCGCCTGCTCAATCAAGTAAAAAGCATATACGGCAGAGACGGTGACGCAGCGGGTATGGGTTTCTGACTTGGAAAGCTTGTCGCGACTAAATTAGCTTTACTTGCCTATATGTTCCAGTTTTCTTTCTTTTTTTTTTTCATCTAAATACTTTTTAAATCATATTTTCCTTTTACTATATTTCTTAATTCTTTCTATTTTTCTTTCAAGTTTGTCTTTATATTTAATTTCTTACTTCTGTCTCTTCAAAAGGAAAGTGTAATCACTGGTCGAATATAGATGGCAAATTAAAAAGCTGACCCGAAAATAAATATTGTCAAGTTGTTGCTTTGTTCATTATTTTAGATTCATAAGAAAAGACCCACGTCTAGAAGATAATGTCGCAGCTTGTGTATCTCCATTTAGCCTGAGAATTGATCAATTCATGTGTGAAACCAGAATCTTGACATTTGTATTTATGCACAAAAATGTTTATTTTAATTAAGATTAACTTAATCTCGCAAAATAACATGGCAGTGGGGCCCCCGAGAGAATCGAATTTCTTATACTAACAACCTTGTCTGTAAAATATATTTATTGATCCTTGCATCATTGTGTGAACATCTTGGTCGCAGCTTATTTTTTTATTCTTTAGCAAAGATTTGACTATTTAGGCTTTGAAATTCTTCGTCGTCATGAACTTGTCCTGGATTTCTATTGTTTGTGATTCAGCTTTTCTTTTCAACTGACCTTTTGCCTTTTCTTTATTTCATTTGCAATTCTTTTATTTATCTCATGTCTGCTTAGATATTTCCAATATATCAACTCATTTTCTACGTTCTAATAACATGAGATCTCACGAAATCAGTGGTGAACAAGTAGGCTACAGAGTGGACTGGATTCTTTCCCCGGGGCGTTAATACTGTGATCAGAAGTAGAACTTGATTTACTAATATCATTTTCTCAATTCCATGGAACCAACAGCATGACAAAATCTTGCCATGTACTTATATTAAATGTTAATGTCTTCTAACAAAATCTGACTGAATGATATCATACTTAATAGAAACCGTCCCAGAAGAACTGTGTAGTATTAATGTTGATAAAATTAAGACTTGGACTAATATCATCGGTACTATCGTTATTAACACGAGCTATTTCTTTTGGAGACGACTACGTTGAAAATTAGTGTAGTGTATTTACTGATATTAATTAACCTTGCTCTCTGGTTGAAACCGTGGCGACTCCTCTCCTTCATTCCACCGCTCAAGTTTTTTTCTTTTTTGAAAATATTGCTCATAGGCACTTGTGATAAGGCGTTTGAAAATGAGAAATGAGTGCTTACTTCCGACAAGCACCTGTGGCTCCACAAACACTGCAGAGAAAAAAAGAAAAGAAGAAATGCGGTTGTGAAATAATAATAATAATAAACACTAGGAAAATATTGCAAATAAAAAAGCTTTTATCTGAATGAAAATCAGCCAGTAAATTAAATAGGAAGAAAAGAATGAAGCCCAGTCTAAAAAATAACTAAACATAAAGAAGGCGAAAACGGATATAGAGATGTTAAAAAAAAAGACATTAACAAGTAATTTATAGTGAAACTGTTCTTGAGCAAATTATAAGGGAACAAGACAAAAGGGAGGTAAGCGTATGATGAAAGCTTTTTCTTTTGTAAAATGAAAATATCTACAATGCCTCAGTGCATACAAATTAAGTTGAATATTCTGCATGAATAAATCTGTCAGATAAGTGCCATACGTGGTACACGCTTAGGCGATCATGTCTCGAAAGAGACATGAGTAACTGGGCAGAAGATCATTTTCCCGCAGTAGGTTGCCATTACAGTAGGTTGCAGTAGGTGGTAAACTTGTTGCCAACCAATATGTCCTATTATTTGACCCCTAGCTGGTGAATGCAACGAATTTAGCTAGAATTCGAACTCGGATCTCCGATTTCTCGTTCTAATCCGATATCCAACGCACATCATTTAAGAAGAAATACCGATCTTAGAATCTTTATACAAATAAAGTGATGTCATTCATAACTTACATTCTCTTGTTGTTTTCATCTTTCTTTTTCTGTCTTTCTACTTCTTTGTCTTCTTCTTTTTCGAACCGACTTTTCTACACATAGAAATTATTTACTATTTTAAATTAATTTGCTATTTTTTTTTTGTTGATGTATATTTCTGTCGATTATTCACTTTTCATTTTTTCTTTCTTCCAAATTATTTCTTTTTCGTTTTTTCTTTTCAGACTTGATTTTTTCTTCATCTATTAGTGATTCTTTCGCCACATGCTTTCCTCAACAGTTCCAACTTTTCAACAATATTTCATTCTTTATATCAGTAATTTGCATAAATTTTATTCCAATTCTTCTGGCTTGATATTTTCAAATTCTCACGCTAAGAAAGATGTTGGACTGTTGAAAGAAATTGGTGATGCTTAAATACAGTTTCTACGACATAAATATTGAAATTGACGACAAGCTAATATCGGTCAGTCACTTCAGTGCTATACGTGGTACACACTTAGGCGATCATGTCTCAAAAGAGACATGACTGGGCAGAAGATTTTCCCGCAGTAGGTTGCCATTACTTTCTGCGGTAGATCGGTTGCCAACCAAGGTTATTCTGCTGTTCAATCCATAGCTGGAGGGAGAAAAGTTTAATACTTTTCCAAAAGGGTATTTATGCATAAGTGAATGAAATAAATTCGACTTGGACATCCGATGTCTTATTTCAAGCCGATATGCATTACTGATATCATATTAGCTAATATTGGGCTGCAACTGGAAAGAAACAACAAAAAACTGATATGATTATCAACCTGACCTTTTAACTGGAATAGGAAGCATAACCATTTGATTGGATCTCATAATACACACCGATAGAACAATAAAAATTAACCGACCAGATATTGTAATAAAAACAGAAACAACGAACTGCTTCATGATAGATACAGCAACACCAAATAATTGTAATGTACCCTCCTAAAATATTTGAAAAATCTCAAGGTACACAGATTTTGAAATGGAGATTCAAAAGATGTGGAGTACGAAACCTATTACTGCCTCAGAAATGATTGGATTACTAGATTTGATAAACCTTGTCTCAGTGAAATTCAAAAGAGCGTACTCACCAATACTATTCACGTCATACTAAGAATAGTGTAAATGTAAAACTGGGAAAGTATTTTTGTGTATGTTGTATACAATTTTAACTTATGGACATATTTTAACCATCTTGGTCCCTAAATATTGCAGATACTCAAAAACTATGAAATAAAGTTGCAAATACAAAGAACATCTACATTTAGTAGATTCCGTAGAGAACAAAAACAGAACCCAGCAAAAATATGAAAAAGAAAGCCAACTATAAAGCTCGTGAATATCTGAAACAGCGCCGGTGTGACAAACCTTTGCATAGCCAAAATTCGTAATGTAGTAATAAAGTTGATGTTGATAAAATTAATACTCAGCAATGGTTACAAGTAATTGGATAAAACGTTGAAACAGAAAGTCTTATTCTTGCAGAGCAAGACCAGAATCTTTTCACTAGAAACTTTCAGGCAAATATCATACATAATAATATGGAGGCAAAATTCAGGTTCTGTGACAAATATCAGGAAACCATAGACCATTTAATCTCAAGATGATCTGTACTTGCGCTAAATGAATATAAAAATCGTCACGTTAGACTGGAGCAATAATTACACTGGTCAATGTGCAAACAATGTGCAAAATATGTTAACAAATATTGGTATGAACATCACTCATCACCGGTTACAAAGATAGAAGTTATCGCGATATTATGTGAATAAACCATCTTCACAGACAAGAATTTGAATCAAATATACCAGACATAATTGTTAAACAGAAAACAGAAAACATAAGAAGCATCATCCAAAGGCTGATGCATACCTCGTAAAGAAAGTGGAAGAGGTCTTATTCAGCTAGAATTGTCATACAAGACAACAAATATTGGCATACATACATAGAAACAACAAAGGACTGGATGATACAATTAGTCAAACATAAAGAAAAAAATATTCAGAAATGAAAGAAGGTAGTAAGTACAAACAAGATTTACATTTAGTAGATTCTGTAGAAAAGCAAAACAAAAGCCAAGAACCAACTATTGCGACAAAGAATATGAAAAAGAAAGCCAAGGATAAAGATCTTTAACAGATGAAACAACACTGGCAAGACAAACCTCTGCATGGTCAATATCCAGAACGTGCCAATAAAACCAATGTTGATAAAGTTAATACTCATCGATAGTTACGTGCATCTGGATTAAAGTCTGAAACTGTAGGCTTTATATCCTGCAGCGCAAGACCAAAGTCTTTTCACTAGGAACTTTCAGGCAAATATTATACACAATAATGTGGATCCAAAATGCAGGTTCTGTGATAAATACCAAGAAACAATAGACCATATAATCTGAAAATGTTCTGTACTTGCCCCAAATGAAGAAACGATAGAGTGGGGCAATATTTTCATTGAACAATGTGCAAACACTATGGAAAATCTGTAAACAAACACTGGTATAAACATCAACCAGCACCAGTTACAGAAATAGAAGATGTCACCATTCTATGGGATTACACCATTTACACAGACAGGAAAATTGAAGCAAATAGGTCGGACATTAACTAAAAGGAAAAAAAAAACTTGCCTATTAATTGATATGGTTTGTCCAGCGGATTGTAAGATAGCAACTAAGGAATTCAAAAAACTGTCAAAATATAAAGACCTGGAAATGGAAATAGAAAAAATGTCAAAATTGAAAACAAGAATCGTCCCAGTGATAGTATGCACGCTTGGAATGATAAAAACATGGAACAAAACAACACATTAAAAGAATCCCTGAAAACTCCAGCTTAAGAGATATACAAAAATGTCTTGTTAAGTACAGCCCACACACTAAGGAGAACTTTGTCTATGTAACGCTAGGGATGTTAGGGAAGACAGAAAAAAACGGAAATGGAGTCATAGCACACCACGACCTGCCTTAGGTTTTCCTGCAGACTTGGTAGACAGTGAGACCATAGCAGAAATCGAATTATGATGAAAAATGACATAATAATAATATCTACAAATAGAAGACACAATGAAGTCTCGATCGATCAAATGAGGGATAGAAAATTCAAAATGCCTTGGACACGTCAAGATACATCAGTTTAGAAGATTATTCTTCTCGGCATTGCTTACTCTATCCATCAAATATATTCAACACACCCTTATGGTTACCTAAAGTTCAAGGGAGGGACTAAAATGTACATACTTCTATTAGTGAACTAAAATGAACATACTTTCATTAGTGAACTAGATGAACGTACTTCTGAATAATAATAATGAAGCTGGATTTAAAAACCAAACGTACATCACCATTTCAGACCGCCGTACTTGATTATATTTGTGTGTGTATTTGTGCGTATGCGTATTTGCTCGTATCTGCGTGCGTGTATGTGTGAGTGTGTCTGTGTGTGTGTTCAAAAAGGTAACTAATTAAAATTCAATGGCTATCAATTTAAAAATCTCAAAGTCCATTTATAACACCTGTTCGTTCCCTCTAATCAATTTCCTTCTCTCTACGTGAATCTCATCTAAAAGTTACTGCGATTTTTATTTCTATTTTATATTGCAATTTCTTTTTATTTTTTTTTTCGCTTTTTTCATAAAGAGCCTTACAAATTCTTTTTTGAATCCCCAAATCATTTTGGAATTATATGTGTTTTACTCTGTTTTTCCCAAGATTCGTTTGTAATCCCTGAAATTGTGGAACAAAATTGACGAAGACTTAAAATGTCCAACAGATTTCAATTTTGCTAGCATTTAAAATTTTACTGATTACTAGAAAAACGCATGAAAAATAACTGCTCTTTCTTGGGTCATATATCTACCGTTTCTATTTATTCATTATGAATGGCGTTAAGTATTTTCAGTACATCTAATAGAAAAAAATCTTACACTGTCCAATTTTCCTGAATAATAAACAACAAAAATATTTCTTTGTAAAAATTAGGTAATTTGTCTTTTTTAAAGTAATATAACTTACAGAAGAGAAAAGATGTAATACAAAATATTTTTAGTCTTCTAGCCACATGAATTTAGGAAAACAATTAATTTCTATATATCATAGATTGCTAAGACAAAATGTTTTCTCTTCTCTTTCGTCTCTTTCGCCATTTCTTTAAAATGAACATGTTGCAATAAAGTCAGCGCTTTTATTTGAAAATATTGTATTTTGTTTTATTTTAGAATTGTAAGGCTGGTTATAATTATGTTAGAACAGAATCTGATTAGAGGCTCCTCCTTGCTCTCTCCTTACAACTTAATACAATCTGCCGCATAACTTTGATGATGAAATATACTCAACAGTATCACTTGCCTATGGAAATACAATGTCAAAGTTTAGTGAAACAACCCACAGCTCATACGATTATAAGAAGGATGATAAAAAATTGTACATAAATTACTAATTAATGATATCAGACGTTTAACATTCGAACTTACTATCCTCTGACTTTGAAAATAGAAGGAATTTTATACGATAACAAGATATACAGAACATTACATTTATTGTTAGAATTAAGCGATTTTATTGAATGCAACTTGTAAATATCGAATGATAAATTATACATAATGTTAAAAATGACCAACGCACTTATAGATTTCTTTTTATTTCCTCTTGAGCTATAGAAAATGAAAGAATAATGCGTTGTATGAGGTTTCTTAATTTGGATACCAACTGACGTGAACAGGTGGACGGCACCACGGAGTAGAAATGATAAAAGAATTCAATGACTGGGAAAGCTGATGGCAGCATTGGCGGAAGTAAGCGCTGTTATAGTAACTTGATCTCGATTCGACAAGGGAATCATAATTCAAAACAGGTTAAATTGAACTCCCGGTTCAAACAGAATTTTTTTAAAAATTTGTTTCTTCTTGATTCTTGTTTCTTTTTATTTTTTACATTGCCATTTTTTTATTTTTTTTTAGAAATTGTCTTGTTTTCTTTATACGCACGTGAACACCCACACGTACAGACACTAGCACGCACATATGTTGCTACATTATATGAACTTTGTCAATTTCTTCTTTTTATATCTAAATAACCATACATGCACTCATGCATTTTCATCTATCTATCTATCTATCTATCTATCTATCTATCTATCTATCTATCTATCTATCTATCTCATATAGTCCGTAAGCCCATATAACCTAATGATAAAAAAATCATTTATTTTGCAGAACAATCATTTTTAAACATATTTTCCTTTATTATCAGTATATTTAATTAAGCAATAAATATTGATCAAAGAGTTCAAATATTG
Source organism: Ascarosepion bandense (assembly GCA_037127315.1). Classification (NCBI taxonomy): domain Eukaryota; kingdom Metazoa; phylum Mollusca; class Cephalopoda; order Sepiida; family Sepiidae; genus Ascarosepion; species Ascarosepion bandense. Next base: position 130,910 of record JBBBDQ010001222.1, read on the forward strand.
CAGTTTGAAATTTTCAGATCATAATAATAATTACGTAGCAAGCTACAATCTTATTGATTCAGATCTGTATGTATAAACAGTACATAAATGTGACTAGATAGAAAAACAAGAGTAATTCGGTGTTTTAGTATCTGGAGATGGTTGATTTCTTATTATTGCTTTTTATTGTGTTAACTTCTTTTTAGCTCGTGAGAATGGGAAGACAACGCAACAAAACCAATCAAAACAATTAGAGACCTGTAGAACCGCTCACATACAAAAATAGTAAATTACACTAAGCTCTATATAAATAAGAATAAAACTGGGAGAAAACAGCAGTTTGGAAAAAATCTCTGAGGTGTGGGAACACCATAATGGCGCCTTCACGAAATTTCGAAGTTGCCATGACACTCAGTTAATCCTATATATATATATATATATATATATATATATATATATATATATATATATATATATATATATATACATCTGACCGTGATTTTCTTGCCTGGCGGATTATACATTTCCTGACCAACAAGGCTTTAAAATCTAAGTGTGTTATTTATATCACTAAACATGATAAATTTTCTGGAGTGGTTATTTTGGACTACCAGGGCTATTTTCTAAGATAAAATCTATCCTTTATGATTTCACAAAATTTAAGAAAATTGTTCCCAGTGATTTGTATGACAATACTAGCATAATAGAGACACAGATACAAAAACAGTTGTTGTTTCATATAAAAGCTACTTAATTTCCGAGGAAGTGTACAACCGTATTAGACCTGTTGGTTTACAACATCCCCGTATGTACGGCTTACCTAAGGTACACAAAAACGATGTATTTCTCCGTCTTATTCTATCTATATTAGGTTCCATAGATCACGAATTAGCAAAGTAGTGAGTGGAAATTCTTCAACCTGTTTCTAAATTGTTTTCTCTTCTTTGCATTTCGGACTCTTTCATATTTTCTGATTTTATCAGAAATTCCGAAATCAGTTCTGAGGACATACTTATGGCGCCTTTCGACATTGTAAATTTGTATACTGAAGTTTCTCTACAAGATACCATAGATATTTGCACTGATGCTCTTTCTAAGGTCAACTGGGTCTAATTCCTGAAACTTTTTGTTTAGAATGTGTGCAGTTAGTAACTGAGTAAGTAGAGTTTACATTTGATAGTGTTATGTATACCCAATCACTGGAGTTTCGATGAGCAGTTCCCTGGGACCTGTCTTAGACAACATTTTTGTTGGCTTCTATGAAAGTTTGAAAACTGCCATAATCCTCGATAGCACATTTTCTGTTTTTGATCCCATCGACAATGCTACGGCCTTTCATACTCGGTACAACTCCCTTCCTCCCTCTTTACAATTTACTATAGAGATAGAGAATAATTGTATATTGCCTTTCTTAGACATTTGTGTTGAGCCTAAGAATGGTTTGTATATAATAACTGTCTATATGTTTGTACACAAATTGAAATTCTTTTTTTTCCCAAGTCCCGGAAACTAATTGCTACGCTTATCAACTGTGCGCTTATGATTTGTTTATTCCCTAAGGCAAGAGTTGGATAATATTTACCGCATTTGAAGTGACAATGGCTATCCTGCTAATGTCACTAAGCGTGTTGTGCAGTGCAAGATTCCGGATTCACTACTATCAGGTTGCGTCCTATTTTTAGTACTAGTTTCTATGATTCCTTCTTTCATTAAAGATTGTCTCTTTCACTTACAAATGAATGCTGTCGTTTATAAGTTCAAATGTTGGATATGTGGAATGGACCAATCAGCGATTAGAAACTAGGGCCATTCAACATATAACCTGCTTATATAGGATCTAGCAACCAAGGTCTCTCTAGGAGGACTACACAAGCTGTGCACGACTCATCAACAGCATAGTTCAGATTGTGTCGAGGCATATGAGGTCAACTGGTTTTACATCTTGTGTAAGGCTTTTGGTCCTACCATTATTTACGTGTACTCGAATCCGTTTGTATTAAAGTACACAGGATTTTTCTGTGCAGAGGCATTTGAGTAAGTCGTTTTTCGTTTTATACTCTGTTGAAATCTTTTGGATTTTATTCGTAAATTGTCTTTACAAAGAAGTTATTTTTCAATCGTGTTTCAGCCCCTCTTTTTCCAGTTTGTCCTTAAAAGTTAAGTCTATTATATATATATATATATATATATATATATATATATATATATATATATATATAAATTATTAAAGCAAACGCTCACGTAAAATTATAAAAGCAAACACCAACACAAAAATTTTAAAAACATACTAACCTCATCGACAACATTCGCGCAACACAGAACACAGGGGGTCACAAAATGCAGCAAAAAATGATGTTGGGGGGTATGCAGCATAATAATACAAGGAAACCACTTTAAGTTCGAAACCACATCTACATTTGAAATAAAAACGAATCTGAGCTGCAATTCTAAAAAGACCTAAATAAAAGAGAAGCCCTGCCCAGAAGTAGCATTAAGCTAGCCAATAACAGGAAATTATATTCTCCCAACATTTACACGAAGTTAGTGGATGTAAATTCAGAGTAATGCCTATCTATCAAAATGCAGATTATGACACGCTCATGATGCAGGAAGAAATATTTATTAAAAAAAATACAAGCCTTTCCTCAACAAAGCAATATACAAAATACACACACACACTAAATACCAATGCGACAAAAAAAAAAAATAAATTGTGAACCCTTGCAAAAAGTAGTATTCCAAAAACAACAAAAAGAACTAGATGACCAGTAGAGTAGGATTGGCGAAATCAAATTTACACGCACGCATATGAACTTTCTGACCTGCTCACTACTTATCTATATATATACACGATACTTTGGCTATCAGAAAAACAAACGGATCTCAATATGTAAAGTCATAAGTTTATTCACCTGAAAAGAGTCTACTTTAGACTCCAAACACGTGTAGCGACACAAATACCATTCAGTCAGTTAAGTGCCATACGTGATACACGCTTTTGCGATCATGTCTCGAAAGAGACATGACTGACTGGGCAGAAGATTATCCCGCAGTAGGTTGCCATTGCTTTCTGCGGTAGACTGGTTGCCGACCAAGGCTATAGAACTCAATCTGTCCTGCTATTTAACCCATAACTGGAAGGAAGAGACGGATTAATACCTTTCCCAAGGGTATTTGCGCGTAAGTGAATACAATGGATTCAACTGGAATTCGAACTCGGACCATTACGAACACTTATTATATCATACAAAAAGCAAGTAATATTAATAATAATAACAACAACAATAAGTTTACACTTTACACAAGACGTTCACGGCTCCTCGCATTTTTTCTTATATATATATATATATATATATATATATATATATATATATAAAGAAAAAATAGTGGAAATTCAAGTCAACATCCAGCGTCGATAGTCTGTTTCATACTTTAACACAATGGCCAGACTATTGTGTTTAAGCATATAACAGACTGTCGTGGCTGGGTTTTGACATCAATGTCTACTTTCACACACACACACACACACACACACACACACACACACACACACACACATATATATGTATATATATATATAGAGAGAGAGAGAGAAAGAGTGAGAATCTGTAAGAAATTGAGACAAAAATTTGTAGTTAAAATATCTAGTATTATATGATTTACTAGTATATGAGTATACTATAATAAGCTCTGTAGATTGTATAACAGCAATAATCCGAATTGGAAAGAACAGTCCATAAAAAAACAAGGCCATAAATTCTAATGTTTTTCTCTTTCAGTCATCAGACAGTAACACAAATGTATGAATACTTGTAAAATCCAGTAGCACAATGACTGTAAATATTTACTTTCACATTAAAAGATAAGTTGTCATGATATAATTGCACTTGAATATTTATTCTTGTGTTCTGTTTATTTATTTTGTCCACTTTCTTCAAGATGTTTGTTTCTGGCCTCAACTCTCGAGGTCATAGCTTGAACGAGTGTGGCGTCTCAAAGTTTGTCTCATGGGAAGGGAGCAGTGCGACTAGAGGCAAATGAGAAGTAATATGGCACTTGCTCACCATCAGTGACATTTACTAAGTTCAAGATGGACGGGTCGCAGCATTAGAAAAGAAAGAGACGGTGGAAGAGGCGATGGGAGAGACGGGAACTTATGTCGAGAATCTCGTGTAAGAGTGTTGCTACTGCAGGTTTTATCGCTTCTATAACGGCATCCGTTCACATTATCAGTTGAACCATGTAATCTTTGTCCATCATTTTCTTCCATATTTTATCTTAAAAACTGGTATCACTCACTTTTCCAACACCAAAATGCAGTTTCACTTTGCTTCTTCTATAAACATTTTCCTGGCAATTCTTCTGATTAAATTTTTTTCTATAGTACCGAGAGTTTATGGGTTTAAATGCAGTACTAAATTGGCGGCAAGGTCTCATCATTGTTTAATTGAAATGGTTAGATATTACTGTAAGATTTTTTTTTTAATCATATCACCCCGAGCAAGGCGGTAACGCCACTGATGTGCAGGGGGCTACATAGGAGAGAAAAGATTGGAAAAGAGAAAACCGGAAACCGCATCCTAAACTTATAAGAGTTAGCGATTGTAAAATTAGGAGAAAAACTAAAAAGAAAGAGAAGAACAATAGAAAAGAAGAAACGGGAAAGAGAAGGAAGAGAAGAATTATTTCGATTTCAACTCAAGAAAAATTTGAAGAATACTGAAAAAAAGCATGTGATCTTCAAAAAGACTTCATTTCCTAGAAAAAACATAATTTGTATCATTGAGTTGTAGTCGTTAAAGAACAATAAATTATTTGGTTAATAGTATTTATGACTCATTCTTCAAAATTCATCAAACTGTTTAATATTAAAGATTAAATGTTCTAAACATAGATCCGCAAAAAGAAAAAAAAATCCTAAGCCGGCGAAGCATAGAAATTAATCACATCAACCATCCGTTCGTGCATGGAATACTGCTGTCGTATATGGTCAGGCGCCCCCGCCGTTCATCTCAGTGTTCTCGACAGGCTCCAAAGGAGAATCGACTTGGCGGTTCGATCCCAGCCACTTTCTCATCGACAGGATGTGGCTTCCCTCTGTCTGTTCCACAAATATTTTCATGGCTTCTGCTCCGACGAACTTAAGTCAATGGTGCCCCTGCCACATGAGTTTACTAGTGCAACCAGACTCGCAACTGGGTCCCACCCATTTACAGTTGGATCAACTAAATGCAGCCGAAAATTCTACTCCATCAGCTTCTTTTCTCGCACTTCCCACTTGTGGAACTCTCTTCCATATTCTTGCTTTCCTGATGGCTACAACCTCCAGGAATTTAAATGCAATCTCAATACCCATCTCTTAACCACTTGACTTTAGTTCTTTCTACATCACCCTGTATATCTTGTTCTTTTCCCTCCACCTTTGCAACTGTCATCAGACCTGTATTCCCATTCTTCTCTTGCTTCTTTCTCTGACACCTCCTATAACTGGCTCGTCTTTCTCTTTACTCTCCTCCTATGTAATCATTTTTTTATGTAGCCCCCTGCGCATCAGTAGCGTTATCGCTTTGCTTGATATAAAACGATTTTAAAAAATGGGAACCAGTAATACGGAGTGTTAGAGAAAATCATTAGCTTCAAAGATTGCAGTATGAGCTCTGGTTAAAAATCGCCGACCGAAAAGTAAAAACCATGGTAATAAAGATGAGGACAACTGTCTGAACAGTGTAAATAATGTAAATACCAGCTCATCTTATAAGTACAGACAAAAAAAAAAAAAGAGAATAGTTACGTCAATTGACATGATCCTCTAAGGAAACCGGCAAAATATGGAATTGCAAATCTAAATAATATTTGCATCGAATATGCATTTTATTCAAACAAAATAATCTGTCCTAACCTGAAAATTAATAAAACGCATGCACCAGAAAGAAGAAATGTTTTAATAAAAGTTACAAATAAAAGCCTTAAAAGTTGAAAAGACTTTCTTCGTATTACAAAGTTTAAACAATGGAGAGGCAGATTTGCAAACAGCAAATAATATTTCTCTTGTAAACCTATTTTATTTATAGCAGATATTTTTTCAGTGATAGTTAAGAAGATAATTTCATCAGAAAGTATAAATGCAATAAATTTTAAAATAAAAAAGTCTTTAATATTTAAAAATCTTTAGAAAAGAAAGGTTACCTACCTCCACCCAGAACCTATTCATTAAATATGTAATACATGAGAGATAACCACTTTTGTATATCAACTTTCATCACCAAGAACAGTTTTGATACGTTTTTAACAGCAAATCTGGTTATTAAGTGAAAATTGATTTAAATAACTTAAAAAAATAATAAAGTTTTAATTACGTTTAAAAAGAAAAGCATTCAATATTTAAAAGATTTTCTTCCTAGAGAAAGGAATAGATTGCATTATGGGAAACTGAATTGCAAACACCCAATCCATTCTTAGCAGATAAGGTTCTAACCTGAAAGGTAATTAAATCTTTTTATCATAAAAATGATTTAATAAAGTTTGAAAGTAAAAACAATTACAGTTTATTTTTTAAAATTCTTTCTATAGAAAGAAACAGGTTACATTATTGAGAGACTGATTAACAAGCACCAAATATCTGTCTTGTACACTCACTTTATTCATAATATATATGGTTTGAACGTGAAAGTTATATATATATATATATATATATATATATATATATTAGTCATCTACATACAAGCCTGCTTGGCTGTATCACATCTCGTGGTCAATGTGGCTAGACACTTCCACTTGCTTCTGTTCGGGATCGAAACTGCAATTTACTTAATCTGACATGTCTAAAAGAAAATTTGGTGGCTATATATATATATATATATATATATATATATATATATATATATATATATATAGTAAAGTTTTGTAATTTGCTTGAAGCATTGTGTATATTAGGTATATGGTTAGGTCTTGAAGGCTGTCACAATGCGTTTGGTAAAATAAAGGGAGGTAAAGAAGTTTTGGGGTATTACCTATTTATTATACATTAATATTTCGAGATCAAAATCTCATCTTCAGAACGACAGAGGAGCGTGTGTCTGTCTGAGTGAGTCCGTGCCTTTCAATACTCACTCGGACAGTCACACGCTCCTCTGTCATTCTGAAGATGAGATTTTGATCTCGAAATATTAATGTATAATAAATAGGTAATGCCCAAAAACTTCTTTACCTTCCTTTATTTTACCAAATGCATTGTAACAGTCTTCAAGACCAACCCCCCCCCCATATATATATATATATATATATATATATATATATATATATATATATATATCAGAAAAACAAAGAAAATTTGGTGTCTAAATATATATATATATAACAGACATAGAAAATTTGGTTCCTAAATATATATATATATATGTAATGAATTATTTTGAACATTATTTTTACCGATACTCGTATTTAAGTAGATATTCTGTTTTTAATTAAACAGTATTTTATATTTATATCTACCGGCCTGATTATTTCACAATAAATTTTATTACGAAAATGTGTGCTATCCAGCAGGATTCGAACTTGCGACCCCGATTTACATAGGGGAAGCTACCATTTGATCTGGTACTGTCTTAACCACTCGACCATGAATAGCATCTTGATCAGACGAGGTTTTTATCATAATTATATAACACAATTTTCGATCTATCGTAAACAAACCATATCTGCTCTGTAATGTATCGTAATGTCAAACAAATGTAAACATGTTACGGAAATTAACGAATTTTAACGAAACTTGGTTATAAGCAACCGACAATTTGTAATGAATGATTTTGAACATTATTTTTACCGATACTCGTATTTAAGTAGATATTCTGTTTTTAATTAAACAATGTTTTATATATATATATATATATATATATATATGTGTGTGTGTGTGTGTGTGAAAAGTGTATGTATATAATTATAAATATCAATATTCAATTTGTTATATATATTATATTATTTATATATTATATATGCGTGGTACTTATTTAAAAGCGCTCAATATCAGTGATAGAGCAGACATATTCATGTAGATAGGTGTGAGTTTGTAACCCTGGTTTTCACGCTCTTGCGATCGTCAGACAAACTGATTAATTTTTTTAAAAATTGGTTATATGTAGGGTTGCGTATATTCGTGTATTTTTGTGGAAGTCATATACATTTGTACACCCATTAACGCGCGCAAGGACACACACACACACGCGCGTTCGCTCACTGTGGCTTGAATACACATACACATGCGAATCGTGCGGGGCTCGGCATATATATGTATATGTGTGCCGTTGCGCACATACATACGCATACGGTTGGTGTATTCGAATAGTGTAGCGATGTCAACGCGCGGACAGTTGTCGATTTCTCGTACGTACATATGTACTTATGATGGATTCTACGTGAAACTATGATAGGTAAGAATTGCTATTATATTATTTAAGGCTGTATTGTTATTTTTAATTTTGAAGTCGGTTATTAGCTTGTTTTTTTAATTATTTTTTGTGGTTGCGTATATTTAAATGGTAGAAATTCTAATTTGTATGTTTGTTAGTGATTATGTGTGATATATTAATTTTACTACGAGACGTGTAATTTACGTTAATGATGATTGATGATACTGTGATAGTAAATATTTGGTGATAATAACACTTGTGGTAGTAAATAGTTATTGTGAAACGGTAGTAATGATTAGTAATGGTGGTATGATGATAATAACAATAAATGCAATTATTATGGTGGTAGTTTGAACTAGAGAATATTTGATAGGATTATGGTATCAGCGGTTCCTTTTTTTATCCGTTTGTATAAATTGTGATAATAGGTATTTATTTTCATGTTTGCATTTGGAAATTAGTCCTGATCTCGTGTTTAGTAAGTTCTTTTGTGTGGTATGAGATATAATTGCTACTTTTTCATGTAGGCAAAGTAGGCATTTTTTTGTAATGTTGTTGTAGGAAGGTGCTTTTTTCAGTATTTTTCTATGTTTGTTTGCTGGCAATTTCTCTGGAGTGGACATGTAGTTCCGTTTCTGCAGTTGCATTGAGCTTCTTCGATTGCATTGTTGTAGGTTGTTAATTTATTATTTGCGTAATATTTTTTGTGCAGCTGTAACTAATTTTGACGTTGTTTTTGTTGAATATTTTTGCTAACCGGTTTGTCACCGGGAAGTGTTTTTCTATTAAGTTCAGGAATGTCTTACCTATGTTTGTTTTGGCGGCTTTGTTGTATGGTGGATGCGTGTGTGTATCCTTGCGCGCGTTAATGGGTGTACAAATATATATATATATATATATATATATATATATATATATGTCTGCGTATGTCATGACGACAGATTTCCCCGACTTCCACAAAAATACACGAATATACGCAACCCTACATATAAACAATTAAAAAAAAAAATTAATCAGTTTGTCTGACGATCGCAAGAGCGTGAAACCCAGGGTTACAAACTCACACCTCTCTACATGAATATATACCAAATTTTCTTTTAGACATGTCAGATTAAATAAATTACAAACATTGTGTCTGCATATTTTTTATAAATCCGTTCATACTCACGGATAATCTTCCGCGTATTATAATTGAAAGAAATGAACTGTAACTTTGACATAATTTTATTATTCATTTCTCGATGTTTCCAAGTCCTTTAATCCCCTTCCGAGATCATCTTCATGGGGTGTTAGTTGTGGTAATAAAAAATAACCGCAAAACTGTGTTGCTAAAAATTACTGTAAATTCTCTTCTTGATTCAAATATAACGGTTGACAAATTGCTTAGGAGGTTTCGGGAAAATAATTGTACCGAAATGAAATAAATAGAATGTGATTTGATGAAATGAGCTAATTTAGCTCATAGAAATGAATTATAATTTATAAACACTTTAAATGGTGTGTTGAGTTTTCCTTTATAGGAAAAACTATTAAAATGTTGTAAGTTTAAAAATGTATTTTTTGACAGCATTTGTTTATTTCTATTATTATATTTATATTTCAGACCGTCCTCGGTCCTTCATCAGAAACAAATGATTTTAAAATTTTTAAAAATTCTTTTTAATAGTTTTTCCTATACATATTAAGACAGTATACGTGGATCATCACTATGTTATATATATATATATATATATATATATATATATATATATATTCACAACGTTTCGTCTGTTGTACGCTCCGGCTTTTTTAGGTGATTAGAATTTCGAACTGAACTCTTTATTTCGATCACTGGGGTATATTAGTCTCGTTCCATGAGCCATGTCAATTCCGGATGTCTTAGTTGTCTCCCTTTAACTCAACTCTGTAAGTTATTTATTCATCACTGCTGTAGCAGGGTACTTAACTTACAACTCTTTGGTTCAAGTCACTGGATCTAACTAACGCTTTTATTTACTAGACCATCTAGTGTTGTTTAGATCCAGTAACTTAACCCAAAGAATCGTGGCTACAACCGTGGTGAACAAAGTAAGAGTCTACGATTTTAGGATTCAATTTGAGTGTTGTTTAGCATATTGAAAATAAAAATATGTTATAAGATATTTATTAATATCTATTTTTTAATTTTTGATAGATATTGTCATGTGTCAGAAAAAAGTTATAAATTCTAAAGAGAAACACATTTTTGTAAAGTTATCTAGTGATGAGAAACAACGTTGGAAATCGTAAAAATGTTGAACAGAGATCATAAAATAATTATTGTAAAATTAAATCTCTTAAGATGAAATAAAAAACTGTCTTTAAGAATGTACCGAAAAGTAAAACTAAAATATTACTAATTAAAGAAAGTGAATTGAACAGCAAGAACTTTTTTGAAGAATTGAAGCATTGCAAATGTCGACAAAGACAGAAATATGCAGAATATGAAGCTTAACTTTCATCTTTGGATGGCAATGAAAAATGTGTTAGATGTTGAAGCAGACCAAAAATATTTTTTCAACAGTAATTTCTAATAAATAGAGTTGAATAATGAATGTAGAGCTATAATTGGATAAACCAAAAATAAATCTAAAGCTACATTAGGCGAACTTGGGTTTGTGCCCTTCATAGAAATAATCAAACAACACGACTTAGAAGACAGCAAAATGAAGATGATGTCTGGGGCTAGTATTAAAGTCAGTAAGATATGCCAACTGCAAGTCGGAGAATCTAAAATAAAACAAATAGAAAAATTCAAATACCTGGGAAATGTTTTGACAGGTGATGGAAAGTGCGACATGGAGATCCAAAGACACATTGGCATGGCCAAAGATGCATTTCAGAAGCTAACCAGAGTACTGAAAGACAGGAAAATCTTATTCGAAACAAAGAAAAGAGTGCTGGATTGCTATGTGATAACTTTCCTTTTGTATGGAAGTGAATGCTGGACGATCCCATCAAAGATGAAGGAGAAATTAGTTTTACAGAACGATGCTGAGGATACCATGGACGTAGTACGTATGCAACGATGAGGTATTGGAAAGAATGCAAACGAGAGGAAAACTGATATTAAATATCAGGAAGAGACAAATGAGGTTCCTGGGACACGTAATGAGGAAGGAGGGCCTGGAGAACTTGATACTCACAGATCGGATAAATGGAAGGAGAAACATAGGAAAGCAGCGCCAGACGTACTTGTTGAGTCTGAGCAAATGGTTGACGGAGTGTACGCTTAGAGAAGATACCAATTGAGAACGACGAGAGACAGAACCAAGTCCATGATCGCCTACATCTTGAAGGAACATGACACATGAAGAAGAAGGTATTAAATTCAGTTGATGATGGCAATAAGATAAATTCAGAAGCTTATTACGTCTCAGAATAAAGAAAATAAGCTGTAAAGTATATTCATACAAAAAATGAAGCTATGACTCAATCAGCAAAAAACAAAAACAAAAACAAAAAAGACAAAATAAAAAACAAAACAAAAAACGAAAAAAAATGCACTAAATTGATAAAATGACCTTCAATGTGTCTAGATATTAACCCATTAGAAAACTTGCAGCATATTATTTACTGAGACGTATATAAAAAAACTATATTTAAAGAGAGGATAGCTGAAGAAAAATAAAAACGGTTACAGATAATGTAAAAGTCAAAAGGTAACAAAATGAATGACTGAAAACTGATGAAGGTTATAGTATATCAAAGCATCTGTATTAAAATGTTAAATCATAAAATAAGAATTTACTCAGGTATATTAAACATTGTGTTAGTATGTTTTATGGTCTATATCTTTTGATATTTATGAATAACATTTATGTTGCATTTCCTTTGTTTGCAGAATAATAGCTAGTACTTAAAATAAGTTATGATTCTTTTTTTTTAAATTAAGGATAGATATCATAAACGAAAACTGACATAATATTTTACTCATGAGTTTTACCAAAATGTTTCTTAATACCAACTAAATATGGAATAATAAAAACTGATGTTTTGAACATGAAAAATCTCACACAACAATAGCAACGCTTTCCTAAACTTGATGCAGTTAATATTTTATTTACACACTGTTCTGCAAAGTTACGACTAGAAACTGCAGAATTAGTACAATATCTTTGCAGGGTAATGTAAATGACTTTAGGTAATAAATTTGATTCGCATTGGATTGAATTTATTTTAGTTTTTTTTTTGCGATATAAAATCAAGTCAATTTAACTCACTGACTTTCCAAACCAACTTACTATGGTAAAGGCATAAACATTTGAAATAATTGAATAATGAAAAAGATAGACATTTTGATAAAAATCTGAACCAACACAGAATAACTTTTCATTTTTTTTTTGTAATTATTTTCGCTGCAGATTGTTACTAAATTATTGGAAATTGCTGCCGGGTACCATGCGCATCGATTATCCTACTTATAAGCGCAGTGGGTCTTTCCAGGCCACACGCATAAATCATGGGCGGTTCCTTAATTAATCAAAATGAAGTAAAACTCGCTATCCTGCAGCTTGCTAAATCTTTCTTAATGTCCATCTAAGAAAACGTTAGTCTTCCGTGCACTGTTCCTTGAGACACTATACAAAAAGGCTTTAGGGCAAGGCTCTAGTGAAGTCTCATGTTTATGATCCTATCATTAAAATGCCTTTGCCAAACATGATTATAGGACGGCGAGTAAAACTGTTTATAATGACAATTCTTATCGACCAGCATGGGCCATCATTTAAGAGACCTACTCACATTTAGCTGTAACAAAATCTACATCACTAATCAGTTCTGTTATTATTATTATTATTATTATTATTATTATTATTATTATTATTATTATTATTATTATCTTTTGCCTTTTGGTTAGTACAATCTCTTACCTGGAATATGGCAAGGCTATAATGATAATATACACGCTAAAAAGTCTGCCGCCTTCTACCGAGCGCCGATAGTTCAGAGGTAGAATCGCCGACTGACGCCAATTTGGTCGGGTTTCAATCCTGGGTAAAAAGCAATCGGCTGTCTAGATGAGCTGAGATACAGCGAAACAGGTCTGTCTGCGGATGACATATCTATATATATATATATATATATATATATATATATATATATATATATATATAATGTATGTATGTGTATGAATAAAAGAAGTAAAGAACAGATAGGAAAAAGTGTTTCACTTTAACAAGCTTTTTTTTTAAAGACGAATTATTTAATTTTTTTTTAATTTAACAAAATACACAAAGACAGTATGTTGATTAAAGTTTGAATTCATTAGTCAGATAAGTGTCACGTGTAATAAAGCAATGGATGGATATTTTAAACGCAGAGAAAAAAACTTATGTCTTTGTGTGTGAGTGTGTGTGTGTGTGTGCGTGCCACAACTAATAATAAAAAAAAAACAATAAATATTTATTTTGAATGTAAGTGTATGTATACAAAAATAATGCATGTGTCAAGCGTATTTAAACTACAGACGAATTAAGTGTGTTTATATGTCGGTAAAGTTAGTGTGTGTGAATGAAAAACGAAATACATTTCCGTTCAAAATTGTAGCGAAATAAAAAGTTAGTATGTGTGTGAATGATAAAACGTTTAAAATTCTTGCGAAATAACGTATACAAGTATTAAGCGAACTTTTTATAAATAAATACATTTTTGAAAATAAGTAATTAACGTTAGAACCCTTCAATAAAATAATGTCTTAAAATACTGAATATCTGTATTAAAATTATTACAATATCATAATTAATTTATAGAATTGTTAAAACATACATATAAAATTATTATAGTAGTATATAAAGTACCATATTGTATCATTATAATATTACAATTAAGCAATATAAATAGCATACAATAATATATAACAATATATAAAAATGGGAAGAAAATATAAAATGTATAATAATAAAAGTATAATAATAATTACGCTGAACTAAGTCAGCTTATATATTTTTACTTGAATTGATATAATAACGTTAGCTCTTATAGAGGCATTAATGACCTTTAAAATTCATCATCGTCATCAGCATCATCATTGTCTTATTGCTGTTATTGATTCAATTTAAATTATATTTTGGCAACTTACTTCTTGTCGTTGCCTGAGGTATTTAAGGGCAGGCTGGTAGTGATAATATCCGGTTGTAATGGCAATGCATGTTGCCTCGAAAAAAAAAAAAATCTGGATGCGAGAGTTCGATTTGTAGTCCATTTAATGTGTAATTAACACCGGTTACCACCCACTCGCCAGTCACCTTTACTGCCACGTCCACACGATTCACGGCAGTGTACCGAGATGCCCGCTAGAAATTCTGAGACCTGGGATAAAAAAAATAAAAAAAAAACTGGGGATGAGGAGATGACCTTTGGTGGTGTGTACAGAAAAGATCGATGAATCTACAGCGATTAAGGTGGTAAGTATGACAAGATTTGTTTTATTTGATTAATATAGATTTTACAAGCATTTTATTCATTTTGCAAGTTTGGAACTAGTTTATGGTTACGATCTGAAAATTCCCAGCTGAGTATGAAGTGATTAAAAAAAGATAACACATAAATTCAATATTTGTTACATCTCTTTTAAAATATTTGGTTTGAGTATGTGTGATGTCGTCTTGTGTAAGAGCACATTACGTCAGATTAAAGTTGAAAATATAGATAGATAATTGTTATGGAGCAAATAAACCTTTATTAGACTGAACAAAAACACAAATTTATTTGTACAACGCACATAAGTCTAGATGTCTAAGATTTAAATGCGTCCATTTTCTCAAATTTACCTTGTTTAGACGTTCATAAAATTGTAAAACTTTTGTTGAATACAATCAATATTTTCAGAAAGCAAAAAGAAAAAGGTTGTCTTAAATATCTGAGTCGCAATAATGTTCGTATTCATTGATGAATGATATAAGTTTTTATAAATGATCAATCATAAAATATGCATTGATTAAAACAGACGTGCGAAAATGAAAGAAATTTAAGTTTATGTTTAGAAATTACCGGGAAATTGAATTCCTAATGATTATTGAAAAACGTTTTTGCATTAACGGTTAAAATATTATTATCTTCACCTTTGAATTATTATTATTATTATGTCATTTTTCATCATATTTCGATTTCTGCTTTGGTCACACTACCAATCAAGTCTGCGGGGAGACCTAAGGCAGGTAGTGGCGTGTTGTTATGGCTCCATTTCATGTTTTTCTATCTTCCCTATCATTCCAAGCATTACATAGATAAAGTTTTCCTTAGTGTGTGGGCTGTACTTAATAAGACAATTTTTTGTATATCTCTTAAGCTGGGGTTTCCAGGGATTCTTTCAATGTTTTGTTTTGTTCCATTTTTTATCATTCCAAGTGCACCTACTATCACTGGCACAACTCTTGTTTTCAATTTCCACATTTTTTCTATTTCAATTTCCAGGTCTTTATATTTTGACAGTTTTTCAAATTCCTTGATTGCTATGTTACAATCCGCTGGACAAGCCATATCAATTAATAGACAAGTTTTCTCCTTCTGGTTTTTAACAATAATGTCTGGCCTGTTTGCTTCAATTT
The DNA here is from genome assembly GCA_037127315.1 of Ascarosepion bandense. Taxonomy (NCBI): domain Eukaryota; kingdom Metazoa; phylum Mollusca; class Cephalopoda; order Sepiida; family Sepiidae; genus Ascarosepion; species Ascarosepion bandense. The sequence goes on from JBBBDQ010001222.1 coordinate 146,859, forward strand.
TTCTGTCTGTGTAGATGGTGTAATCCCATAGAATGGTTACATCTTCTATTTCTGTAACGGTGCTGGGTGATGTTCATACCAGTGTTTGTTTACAGCTTTTCCATAATGTTTGCACATTGCCCAACTCTATCGTGGCGATTTTTATATTCATTTGGGGCAAGCACAGAACAGCCTGAGATTAGGTGGTCTATTGTTTCTTGGTGTTTATCACAAAACCTGCATTTTGGATCCATATTATTATGCATAATATTTGCCTGGAAGTTTCTAGTGAAAAGACTTTGGTCTTGTGCTGCAAGAATAAAGCCTTCAGTTTCAGACTTTAATCCAGATGCACGTAACCATCGATGAGTATTAACTTTGTCAACATTGGATTTATTGGCACGTTCTGGATATTGGCCATGCAGAGGTTTGTCTTGCCAGCGCTGTTTCATCTGTTCAAGAGCTTTATCTTTGGCTTTCATTTTCATATTTTTTGCCGCAATAGTTTGTTGTTTCTATGTATGTATGTTTCTATGTATGTTTGTTGTTTCTATGTATGTTAGTAGGCCAATAGTTGTTGTCTTGTATGACAATTCCAGCTGAATAAGACCTCTCCCACCTTCTTTACGGGGTATGTATAGACGGTCTACATCAGCCTTTGGATGATGCATCTTATGCTTAGAAAGAAGCTTTCTTGTTTTAGCATCCATTCGCCTGATGTCGTTTAGAGTCCAGTTTAAGATGTTAAAGCTATATTGGACAACTGGGATTGCAAGGCTATTAATGGCCATAACTCTGTTCTGTGAATTTAATTCAGTTTTTAATATCATTCGTAGCCTTCTATAGTACTCTTTACGCACTATTTCTTTCATTTTTTTATGGTGAATGTTTTCGCTCTCATTTACACCTAGGTATTTATAAGCTTCTTCTTGTTTCAATTCTTTTATTGTTACAGCAGGGTCTAAGCTAATTGAGGATGTTTCTTGTATTGATCCACGTAAAACTGTAGCTTTAGCACATTTATTCAAATTAAATTTCATTCCAATGTCTTCGCTGAAGCATTTTACAGTTTGCAGAAGACCTTCCAGCTCATTATTATTCTTAGCATATAACTTTAAGTCATCCATGTAAAATAGATGGCTTATTTTCTTTTGGCCTATTTTATAACCACATTCTGTCTTATTAAGTTGACTGGTTAGTGCTGTTAATGATATGCAGATTAGTAAGGGAGATAAAGAATCACCTTGAAATATACCTCTTTTGATGTTTATTTCATCAGACTTATAGGTTCCATTTATATGATTGAGGTAAAGGGTTGTTTTCCATATAGACATGCACTGTTTGATGAAATTGATGATGACGGGCGATATCTTGTATATATTTAAAGTCTTTAAAATCCAGGAATGTGGCACACTATCGAATGCCTTTCGATAATCTATCCAGGCAGTACTGTAGCAGTTTTCCAGGATCATTTTATTATTATTATTATTATTATTATTATTATTATTATTATTATTATTATTATTATTATTATCTTTGATTTCTGTTGTATACAGATTTTCTTCCGGTCCCAGGTCAGAAACGGTTTCATGAAATTTTCCACTAATCATAGATAAAGCTCGTTGTAATGTGTGATCTGTATTTCTGAGAACAATCTTTTGTATTTTTTTAAGGCATGGTCTACAAAGAATCCCCTCAATGTGTCTGTTTGATCCTTTCCCAGTCAATCTAAAGGCTCCAATTAAAGTGGAATTATTGGTGTCCTCATGTGCCAGTTTTTTGAGATTTCCATTTTTGATAGTTTTTTTTTTAAAAGACCTGCAATACAATACAATCTGCACATTCTGTTTTTGTAATCTTTAATCACAACGTCTGGGCGATTAGCTTTGATAGTTCTGTTTGTGTGTATTATAATGTCCCATAAAATTATTACAGGTCCTATCGCTGTACCTGGGCCATGATGATGTTCATACCAGTTTCTTGCAGTTTCCTTCCCATAAAATTTGCATATTTTCTAGTGCAGACAAATCTATCATGCTGAGTTTTGTATTCAGTGGGCGCTAACACAGTGCAATCTAATACAAGATAGCCAATTGTTTCTGGATATTATTCTTATATAATCTGAATTTCCAGTTAACACAATTTTCAGTATGTAATTAGTAATTTCTACTTCGTAAGCATCGGTCCAGTGTTGAAATAATAAAACCTTCGGCTTCAGCTTTTCAGGCTCTCTGACTTTTCGTTCCGTGCCGATATCTGCAACACACATCCGGAATAACTAGATGCAACTGTATATTCTAATAGTATTTTACTTGCACTTCTCATCTGTGGCGCTCCATTCCCGTTTCTCACCTGCAATCTCCCTAAATTTAAATAGAGCGTCAATAGCTATCTTTCCGTCTTCTGAATTCCTGAGTCCTATTTATTTATTATTTCCCCCACCTCTCTCTCTCTCTCTCTATATATATATATATATATATATATATATATATATATATATATTCCAAAACACTTAACAAACTAATTACTCCCTATCTTCCTGGTAAATATGGTATTAACTCCACGGACGAATTTTTACAGATTCTCCATTCCGTAAAACCTAATAATCAAATGATTGCATCTTTGGATGTCCAAAACTTATTCACAAATGTTCCCGTCCAGGAAACAATTGACATCATTATCCGTGATGTATACAACCATGCTACTCTCCCATCAATCAGTATTAAACCCACTATATTAAAAAAAACTATTATTAGCATGCACCACACAAGTACCCTTTCACGATCCCTTAGGCAATATTTATACACAAATAGATGGTATTGCGATGGGATCTCCTTTAGGTCCCCTCTTTTCTAATTATTATATGGCAAATCTAGAAAATAAAATAATTAATGACAACAATAAATCCTCTATATATGTAAGATACATAGATGACATCTTTGTTTTAGCTAAGAATATCGATCAAATTAAATATCTTAAAAACAAATTTGAAAGTCACTCCGTCCTCAAATTTACATTAGAACTTAATATTAATAACAAACTCCCATTCCTTGATGTATTCATTGATTCTAGCACACATAAATTTACTACTTCTCTATATAGGAAACCAACTAGCATAAATTCGTGTCTTCTTAATTATAATAGTGAATGCCCCCAACGATATAAGTTAGCTGTTATAAAAAACTTACTTCAACGCACACGAATGATATCTTCTTCCAAATCTATATTTTATAAAGAATTACACAACATTAAGCAAACACTAGTCAATAATGGATTTCCTAACTCCGTTATTGATCAACAAATTAAAATGTATCTCAACAAAATTAACAATAGCTCTAACAATAATGAAAATATTAATAATAATGGTTTACATCAAAATAAACATAACACTATTTACTTATACTATTGCAACCAAATACATAATAATTATAAACAAGATGAAAAAACTCTCAAAAACATAATACGTAGAAATGTTAAACCAGTCGAAAGTAATAATCAAATTAAACTCATTATATATTATAAAAAGTTTAAAACAATTGACCTCATAGTCTATAATAACCCAACAAGCACTAAACTAAATTCTTTACAAAAAACCAATGTAGTGTACCAATTTACATGCCCATTCAGAGATTGCATCTCTGATATGAATCAAAAACCTAGTACATATATTGGTTTTACTACAACCACGCTCTCCCGTAGACTTACATGTCATCTTTCTGATCAGAGTACTATTAAACAACATTTCTCTGAAAAACGTAAACATGTAGGTAATATCAGAAAGATTTTGGTCAACAATACGGTGATCCTTACTCATACACACAGTAAGAGGAACCTGCAGATATTGGAGGCCATGTACATCAAATCAAAACAACCAACACTCAATAAAATCAACTTTAAAACAGGAAATAACATATTACATTGCATTTGACTACATGGTTTTGTTGTCATTTCGCGCTATCCCGCGGTGTGACGTCATAAAACCGCATCGCAAACTTAAGAACTGCGTTTATTATTTTTGGTAACTATTGCCGTTGCCAAGCGGAGTTTTATGTCAACACAAAATAAAATCGTCGGTGATGGTGGATTTTATAATATTTCAGTTTAAACTACCTCTCTGAAGATGGCTCATGTGAGCCGAAAGCTTAGAAGAAAACCAATAAATAATTATCCAAATGTTGGAGAATTTTTGTCTTTATTTTCAACTGAAATTAAAGCAAAAATACGACGTTTAGAACGGCTCATGATTAAACATAATAGACATTCATTGTCTCTTATATTTAATAGCATATGTTTAGAATATATATATATATATATATATATATATATATATATATATACTGTTCAAATTTCACTTCATAAACAATAAATGCAAACAAGAGTTGTAACTTATGACACTCCATCTCATGATGCCAGGAGTTGGGCCTATGTGTCATGGGTAAATACACTCCGGTAGATGTCACATCCAAAGTTTGCTTTGAACGCGCAAAACGAACTTCACTTTCATGAACTGTCATTACTGAAAACTGAAATGCGTTATTTGATATCCCAGGGAACCCTCCCGCGACACAACTGGGAGCGTGCACGATAATGTTGTGGCATCAGTGGGAGTCTTTCTAGAGGCACGCATTCTAGGTGTCCTGCTGTAAGCACACAATTCCCAGTGATCCATGTTGACACAGCTGGGGCTACATTTACTGCCTTTACTGAACTAAAGCTAAATGAATATTCATTTGATCATCATTGACGCATCATGTCTAACGTGCGTAGTAATTCTCCGAAATGAACATTCAAACTCTCAAAGATACATAATCAGAATTTTCTCAAATCTAATTGAAGAAAAAGGGCACTTGTGCGTTTATGTAGCATGGCACCTGCTTGCACTAGACTCTTTCATTAGAAATTATCGTACCATCACCGTCTAAATCTCAAATAAAGACTGTGCATTCATATATTACATACATTATAAGATTTGAAAATTTCATCAAAATATCTATCTACCATGATACATGGATTTTACCCGGGGTGTTACAGTTTCTTTTTCCGTCGATACATATTGGAACAAACTACTTGAGTGCAGCTCCTAAAAAAAAAAAAATAAAATAAAATAAAACAGCTATTTGCTCCATGTAAAATGAGAAGGAAATATCTTGAAGATAACAACTGCAGTAAATATGCCATATATAAGGGCAGCTAAATGGATTAAAGGCATTTGTAAACCCTACAACTTCAAGATGCCTTTCAATAGCACAGCTACTCTTCACAATCTCTTTAATGGGGTTGGTTTCACATGAAGGATGCATTCTTCAATGAGAATTTTAGAATGGATTTTTTATTAACCCGACAGAGTTTTATAATTTTAAACATTATTTTTAGTGGATATTCGTCTTTGAGTAGACACTCCGTTTATGTATTAAGCAGTATATATATATTTTTTCATGTACCAGCCTAAATGTTCGAGAAATTCTGTTAAAGAAAAGTTTGCACTCTCTGGCAGGATTTGAACCTGTGCTCTTCAAATCAGAGGAAGACTACTCACATACGACTATCCACTAAAATATATCATTTAAAGTGATAAAAATAGCATTCAATGTAAACCCAAAAAGAAATAAAAAAGTATTAATGCTAAATGTATTCAGCATGTGCAACATTTTTAAAAGAATTCATTATGTCGATTGTTTTTCATATTTTAGTGAGTTCGTATTATATGAGAGATTTTTGAAAAATATTCTGCATAACACTACTGAGAAAATGTTAGCACCAAATTCCGAGCACCGAACATTTCTGTACTTTTTAGAATCTGGTATATTCTGTCATATTCTAGTGCTGATCCCATATGTTTTATATGCATATAGAACAAATATAGAACGAACTCACTAACAAATATAGAGCTAACTTACATGAAATGGGAGTATGTAAAGTTTATCGGAGGTGGGGCTGTCAATGATTTACCAAAGATTCAGCTGTTGGTGATGAAGTTGGTATCTTTCTTTTTATTTATCTTTAAAATATCTGAAGATAACAGTCTTAGTAATCACTCTTAGTTCACAATTCATTTTTTATGAAACTTCAATCGATCAATTGTGCTACAAGTAGTGATTAAACATAATCAGCAAAATATGAAATAATTAAATGACTGGTCGTGCATTATTCTGTCTTTCCGTCATTTTGCAATAACGACGGAATGTCTTTCGATTTGTTTAATCAGCAGTAAGAACGAGGTAGAAATTTGTAAATATCCACAAGTGAAATAGAAATAAAAATGAATTATTTGAAGAAATATAAGGCCATAATTTGGGTCAAGGAAATTCCAAAATCATTGCGTTTCATTTCAATGTTTGTTGCATTTAGGTTTCTTTATGGGTGTTTATGTCTCTGTGCAATTTTTATTGTTAGAAAAACTAAAGCAACTGCTGGTTACATGTTAATATAAAATATACATATATTCAATCCTACAATATTCAACCTCGCAACTCTATACTAGTACCTCAACTCTATTTTCGATACCTAAGATTTGTTTTTCTTTTTTTAAAATCGTATCACCCCGAGCAAAGCGGTAACGCCACTGATGTGCAGGGGGCTACGTAATAGTGAAAAAATTGGAGAAGAGAAAGCCGGAAACCACATCCTAAACAGGGAACAAGGGATGAGCCTCTTAACCTGTTCAATAGACGTGGGTGAAATTAAATTCTTAAAAATAAAACTTTTTCTGGAAACTTTAATTTTAACTTAATTAAAAGTTAAATGATTAAATTTACTATTTCCATTAAGCAAAATACTTCAAACAGAAGTTATATTCATTTAGATTCATTGAAATCTAAAATTTTGTTATTTTTAAAACATTTTCAATATTTCGGCCATTTTTTGAGCGATCAACACATTTGTAAACAAAAGTTAATTATCGGTTTTAAAAATCTTGCAAAACAAAAAACATCTCTCAATCGTTATTTTTGGAAAATTATCAAATTTAAAGTTAAATTAATCTGTTTTGAAACAAATATTACTTGTTTATGGCATGAAATTTAGAATAAAAGTATTTCTTTATCACAAAGGTCTGACTCGTTGAACTTTTAAGTAGGCGATGACAGCACCTGTCAGTCAATCTATGCGTATGGTGACCAAAAGTTGACATAACCCAGTTTAACATTTCGTAAGGGGCACAACTCTTAAAACGTGTGACCTTTTAATGAGAAGTCTCTTATAAGTTTCCATAGTTAAAAAATGTGCAGTTTAACATAATAAAAAATAATTAGAAATTATTTTAAAAATCTTAATTCGAAACGATTTGTATTAAACTTTTGGATTTTCGATTTGTCAATAAATTCTTTTTTAATGAATTCATAACAAAAGACACTGAATAACTGGAAGTAATTAAAAAAGATGTTTGAAACTTTAATTAGCAAAGAAAAAAATTAAAACAATTCTTATAAAATTTCATTATTCATCGAATTTGTTTCTTTTTCAGAATACGATATCCTAAAATTATATTATAAAATCAATTTAAACTTTATCTACATTAAAAATAGCGTAGTTTTAATGCATTTTTGATTTTACTATTCGGAGCAGATTTTCGAAAAAATGATCTTGTAATTAAAAATAAATATTACATGATTTACGTTCCCCAATAAGTCATGCATTTAACTAATAAATAAAAAATTCGTATAGATAATGTATTTCTAAAAACATTTATGCAATTAATTAGAGTAGGGTGTAACAGATGTAAAAAAAAAATGTATTTCTACCAAGATTTTCAGACAATTAATTGGTTGTTGCAAAAAAATTCAAATTAATGTGTCTTTCAACGCCAAAAAACGACTTGCGTAATATTAAGTTTTACTTAATAGTCACATTACGTGAACATAGCGTGAATTGTTGACCGAAAAACAAAGAAGAACTTTTAATTGAATTTTCGAGCCTGTTAGAAAGGATTAAAAAATTAAAAAATGATAACAAGAAAATTTTATCTTTCCTCTTTATAATATCATAAACACTTTGTTTTTATTAAGTTTGAGCCCTCTTAACATCATGCTATGCTGTTTTTTCGGCAATTGAGTGGAAGTACCTACTCTATACGCAACAACACACAAAAAACTTTTTTGCGGTATAATTGCGGGTGATTCTAATCATACATGTAGAGAAAAACGAAGCGTCTACACAAAAAGACGCTTTCAAACTTGAAGACAGCTTGACAACTTCCGTCTTCCACAGAATGTGTGACGTCAATACTTCACTATGACTGACTCCCTACGCTCTTAACTTCAGACACATTTTTAAAACTCTTTCTTACAGATGATGTTTTTTCAGGTGGATTGATCATTGGTACTCATTTTGTTTTTCACTTGCATTCGACAACTGGACAATCTCGAAGATCTTTTTATTTATGGAACCCATACATATGGGAATTTTTTAAACGTAGCTTAGATGTAGCTCAAAGCCTAAAGTATGGGGTGCCCAGTGAAGATTGATCACACTACACAGTTGTTACAAGCTTGCTGACGATTACAATACATTGAACTGTTCCATATACGCGTACATATGGGCTAAGGACAAAAATTGTCCAGTCACCGCCACCACTGTCACGCTAGTGTCGATATTACACCGATCTTAGTGCAATGGGAAAGACAATACTTCAGGTTTGGAATCCCCGGACACAGGCGCCTTCTATAATCTAAAACAGAGTTTTCTAACCTGGGTGATATCGCTAACTGGTGGGTGATTTCAAATGTTAATTGGGTGATGAGCAACTGAACAGAAAATGATGGGCGATTAGAAATTTTGGTGGTCGATATAGGATTTTGAGTATTAAAAAGATATTTCAGCATATACTAAGAGAAAAAAATATTTAAAAGAGATATGCAAAGAACCTGTATCTCCACAAAAAACAGACAAAAAAAAACAAAACAAAAAAAAACAACCACATAAAAAAACAGGGGGCTAATTGGGAATAACTGGGTCACATACCGAGACATAATATGAATTTACCAGCAAACAATGAATATTTTGGTATTTTCTATAGTTTTGAAAAGTGTTATTAGCATTTAAATAATAAATCATATAAGAAAAAAATATTAGTTGCTATATAATTTTTAATTTTATAATTCTGAACAAAATTAGTTTCATTTTATATCAATACTTGCAACGCTGAAAATAATATTGCCCATAGAACTAAATTATATATACAGTTTTAAATGATCATATTTGCTTATTTGCTTTTGTTTATTTTTTAACATGGTAGTAGCAACAGCTGCATGTCAGCGTTATTTGTTACCTCTCTTTTTAATTTTTTTTCACCACATGATAAAGTCAGTTTATAAACCAGTAAAAAGATTTTATCAAACAATTTTTATACGCTTTTGAATATTTACTATACGGTGGAAATTTTTCATGTGGGCGATGAATTAAAAAAGTTTAGGAACCCCTGATCTGAAATTAGGACAACAGATACTTCAATTTGATCCAGGTCTAAAATTTGTTTTACTTTGTTTTTAATTTTATACAATGTTATTAAATTTCTAAAAAAATTATGAAGAAAATGAAATGTGTTTCTCTCGTAGATTTTATACCAAGACAGCAGTATTATTAAAACTTTCTGGTCAGTGATTAATATATAGACAGTTTAATCATATTTAAACTAAATCTCTCTCTTTAACCAATCAATGGCGCTAATGTTAGTCGTAATCCCTAATCGTAACACCACATAAACCTAAACCGAAATCTACACATAACTAAACCTGAACATAATCCTAAATCTAAATCTTTCTCTATCCCTAACTCTAATCCCTAAACATAATCATAAACCTAAACTTAACCCCAAATCATCCCCAGCACAAACCTGACCCCAGCCCTACACAACGTGACACAAAATTTATGTAAATACTAAACCACAATACTAAACCAAACAGGAACACCGAACATAAAACCCTAGACTAAACTCTAAACCAGAATATCAAAACTGACCTAATCATAAGAAAAATATGGCATTTACTCTAATCCTAACTACAAGACTAAATTTAAACTTAACCCTAACTCTATCGCTAAGCATACATCCTAGCCTTAATTAGAAGCCTTATCGAGATAGCTATTTCCAAGCCAGCAGTAAACCTAAACCAAACCCTAATTGTAACTCTAACTCTAAAAATAAAACTTAAAAAAACCTCAGTCCCAAACCTAAACCTTAGATCCAAAGCAAACTGAAACTTCTAACCCAAGTTTTGTCGTGATTTGGAATAGACGTGAATTGTTTTTGTTTGGGGATGTGGAAGGGATATTGCGAGGCATAGATATCTGTAAATGTTTGTATTAGAAAATCCCTATACAAGTATCATAAACAATGTAGAATGTAGCGCTGAAAAGACATTCTAGAACAACCAACACATTTTTGCTTACCTTTTCAATCTGTCATTACTTGTTGCTTGTTTTGTGCAATTAAAGATTCAGTAAATGAATGTAGATCACGATTCTATTCAGTGCATTCCGATCTGTATCGACAATGATCAAATTAAAAGAGGAGTCATCTAATAAGCATCGAAGTCACTAGACAAATTATTACTTTTTTGAAAAAAAAAAAAATAAAGATCACTTCATCTCCTAGTAAATTTATCGTCCGTAACCAACACATAACATAAATCATTAATTGGTTCATTTAATAACTTTCCCTTTCCTACTGAAAATTTTTGACAGACACTAAAGATTTCACAGATTTTACAAATATGTTGAGAAATATTTTGCTATCATTTTACAGTATTCATAAGTAAAAAAAAAGACTTATTAAGTTACGCAATACTTAAAAAAAAAATTCCTAGCACGAAAAAGAAATTTTTGCAACTACACGAAACTATAAAATTTTCAGCGATCATATTTTGTTTGTTTTCATATTTCAGCAGCAAGTTTCAAAAATAATTAACGTAATGAGCAAGAAAAATAAATTCTCAGACCGTCGTTACCTCGACTTCATCAACCCGCCATACTTTTTTACCATTGGTTCCCTCACTATGTCAATACTCCACCTGATATATCTCCAGGTGGATCGTTGCAAGCAGCGGATTTTGTTTCACGTTGAGACAAATAGCGTCAAGGGGATTTTATAAGCAAAACAAAGACGGAGAGAAAACGCACGGAAGCTTGATCGAGAACAAATGTATTTTTTAATGGATGGGATTCAGAACGCTTTCAATGACAACAAAGGAAAGATCTTTTACGCCAACCGTTATAAAGAGAGAGAGAAAGAGAAAGAGAGAGATAGAGAGGGAGAAATAGAGAGATTGAGAGAGAGAGAATTAAGAAATTAACCTTTCTAAAAATTGATTTTTAGAATCAGATATGAGCATATTTCGTCTAGCAGATCGTACAAAAATTTGTTCCCGTCGAGTCTAGTAACAAGCGTCTTTGATGGTAGTATAAATAAAAGACACTGGGAATTTTAAACAATATTAAAAAACCTAACGGATAAACGAGAGAGAATAATCATTGAATCAAATCAAAAGGAAACCATTGTGTCCTTTTATCTAGAAGTTGATATCAATGTTTAATTGATCAACGATTGGAAAATGAACGGTATATCTTTGCAGTTGCGAAATCGAATCGTATATTAATACAGAAAATAATAATTACACTTTATATTGTTTGTTATTCAGTTAAAACGTTTGATAACTTTTCGCTGTTATATTTTATTTTAAAAAATAATAAGACATTAGATGTCCTTCAACATATCTTATTTTCTGATAAACCGCTTAATTTTAAATATTTTATCTTACAATGAAGTACCCGTAAAAAAAGCAACTTAGCGTAAAAAAAGGAAAAAGAAAGAAATTGAGAGTAAATTCCTGACTTTGTAATTTATTTATATCTTAAATGGTATAAAGATTATCCATTCAAGAATAAATATATATAATTATTGGATCTAAGAGTAGTAAGGCAGTAAACCAATACAGGGAAAGTGTAGAAAGAATAACGGACAACTTCATACACAGGGAAAATGCGTTAATGTAGCTGAGCTGATTTTCTTATTACAACAGTGACTCATTATGTTTGCCTTCAGTCAACACATGGATTTTTTTGGCTAAATAAACTAAGTAAATAGTAATATTAACTAACAATAGGGTATTTTATTTTAAAACTACATTAAAATCAGACGCATGAAAGGTAAAGAAATCTCCATAATTCATGAACGTAACCAATTGTTACTTGAGAAGAGGGGGAGAAATCTGGAACAGTCTTTACTTTTCCATAGATATCAGGAATATATATATATATATATATATATATATATATATATATATATATATATATATGTGTGTGTGTGTGTGTGTGTGTGTGGTTTAAAATTTGGTATAATTCTAATAGAAGAGTATTCTATATCAGAGCTAGAGTATTTGTAGATAGAGACAGTGTGGACATAGGCATCAAAATCGCATGATGACTGAAGATTGCTAGAGACATGAAAGTGACAACCATTATCCACTTTGATTCCTATATCAACAATATATATATATATATATATAGAAGCTGGACAAAATAATGGAAACATCTAGTACCATTATAGTATAGTTTGAAAACTTTTATTGTCAAAAGCTTGTCTATTTTCATTTTTGTTGATCTAATATTAGTAGTATTTATTTATTTTTTTTTGCTAAAATTTTTGTTGTTTTTAAAGATATAATTTAAGTAAGTTTATTAAAATCAACAGTCAGGACTCTCTAAGAATTTGAAGTTACCAAATTTATCCTATGATTCAGGAACTGTTTCCGGAAGAAAATGCCATCCATCAAGATGATTCATACTGCTAAAGTTGTAGCTGAAAGGCATTATGAACATTTTAGTGAAGTAGAACATCTTATTTGGCCACCACAATACTCAGATCTCAACATCATTTAACATTTATGGTTCATTTTAGAAATGCAAGTGAGAAATCGTTATTCCCATCATCATCATTGAAAGAATTAGAGACAGTCTTAGCTAAAGAATGGGTAAAAAAATCCTTTGGAAAAATTCATACTTCGTACGAGTCGATCTCACGCAGAATTCAATCTGTAATAACTGTCAAAGGCTGTCCTACTCCATATTGCAATAATATTTGCTTGAAAATTTAAGGTTTTTCCATTATTTTGTCCACCTCTTATATATATATATATATATATATGTGTGTGTGTGTGTGTGTGTGTGTGTGTGTGTGTGTGTGTGTACGTATCTATGTATGTATACCCCAAGTATTTCATGATAACTTGTTGCCTTTTCTATTTCATCTTAACGATATCTGCATTTGCAGATAGAGGTCCATAAATTGAGGATGACAATTTGCACAGTATTCACTCATAATAATCCATGTGTAACCAATGTCATGAATCACATGAAAAAACACGGTCTTGAGAAAAAACAGCAAGATTTGATGGATATTTTATGAAAGCCCCGAGGAGATAAAAAAACAATACTGAGAAGAGACGCTTAATCTCCGTATCGTGCTAATCTATTTTTTATCCATTTTATTAGGTCTTTAGCAACAGTCGCATTCATTCCATTTTTATGGACCTTCTCACCTGTTAGTATTAACGTCTCATAAGAGCTGCCGTATATCATTCATTGTAAATCTTTGTGTCACAGCTGAAAAGAAAGACAAATGGGAAGGAGAGTTAATAGTCTGCTAACGATATTTTGGTTGATAAATACCATCTTCGTAATTACTAATACAACAAAAGTTTACATATTTATGTTCATAAAAAATGCGTATATACGAAGGTAAATCCATAAATCCGTAGCTTATTACTTGCTATATTTATTTTATCTGGACTTTTCATTGCATAAAATTTAAAACAAATGCATTGACAAAGGGGATTAGGTTGAAAACGATAACAAATATTTTATCAACAAATTAAATGCTTTTGTAAACATTAGGGTACGGATTATTCATGTAGCTGTGCTTATATTTGAGTAGATGCTCTGTTTTTTTTATAATTAAACAGTATATCTATTTACATCTACTGGCTTGAATAATCAAGAAATCTTGTTAGGAAAATATGCGTCCTCCAGCAAGATTCAACATTCGAACTGGCGTTTCCTTGGGAAACCGTCATTAGATTAAAGGACTTCTGCAGATTCGATTAAATTTTAAAAAAAACTTCTTCAGATTGAATTTTTTTGATTGAATCATATATATATATATTTGATTGAAAAGTATTTTTAATAGATGCTCGTATATGAGAAGATATCAAGTATCCTTGGTAATTTGTAAGGTTAATTCCACAGGGGATCGTAATCCGATGAGAACTCAATGTTAGAATTTAACAGAGTATTATAATGAAAATTTTGGACGAATTTCCAAATCCATTGGTGGTAATTTGTTTCATGAATATTAAAAAAAACATCCTCAGACCAAAATTTTTACATTATTTGTAAATAATTCGTTCTAAGTTGTTGAATATTTTTATTTTCATATATATATATATATATAATCCGCATACAGACCTGCGGCTAGATTAAACGTTTGATTCAAACCAGGACAGAAACCCGACTGATTTCTAACCAGTTGGAAATCCTACCACCAAGCTGTCGGTGCACCTGAGAGAAAGGCATATTGCATAGCGTGTAATGTTTTTTACACAATGTGAATACGCGAGCAGTCAAAAGTGTTCCATCCAGTAATCGAGTCCAGAGCGTTCAACTCGGTAGCATAAACATAGCATAAAGCCATAAATGACTACTGTTTATGAAAATCCCCTTTCTCTACAGTGCTCAATCGGTTCATTTGGATATATATATATATATATATATATATATATATATCGGCATTTTAAAAATTACAACAATGTAATTGCGCAAATTATGTTCAAAAAGGAGATATTTTAAGGACTCTGAAATTACTTTATCTTTTAATTAAAACTGTATTTATAAGTCAAAATTACGGCCAGACATTATGGTGAACGACTGCCGTGAGTACATAAATTTTTAAAAGATCCTTTTGTGTTATACTTTTTTATTTCAATTTCTACATGTTTCACTGTTGTATTTTCTATGATGTTATACTTTTGAATTAATTATGACTTATTGTTTTTGAAGTAGTCGTTACAAATATTGTATTAAGTTTAGATATTATTCAAATGTAGTGGTTATTGAGTAGAAATATGTATGTAGTTTTATCAGTATTATTTATATTATCTACTTTGTGATTATGTTAATCTTTCCTCTTTGCATTATATATAAAATAATTAGGATATTGGAAGTTTTTCAATGTATTTCGCTTACATCATTTTATAGTTGAAATGGCTAGATGTTAACGTAAGTTTCTTCTCTTAAAACTTCAGCTTGTGGAACTTCCGTTCTCTCGTTTTCAATCAACTTGAATCTTCAAAAATTTAAATGCAATATCAATGATTATTCTTTACTGAAAATGATAACCATCTTAATATTTAGATCAAGTCTCAGTAAGACATGAAGGTAAGTAAGCAATTTGACATTTTTATAGTCTATTTGAGAAATCTAACAAACATTATAATTTTTAGTAATAGTAATATAACATCCTGTATATGAAATAAACGACCACAAAAATGTTTCAACCTATCGAATTGCATTGATTATACCATAATACCTAATACCATTTTACGACACGAAACGAGAAAGGACTGTATAGTGCACCGAAGGAGATAAAAGTGACTTGGTTCACGCAACGTCTAGTATCAATGCCAATAATATGTAAAAAATAAGTGCACAGAAGACAATCCTTTACTAAGAAAGTAGGAGTCAATTTTTAGTTGCGTGTATATATATAACTAAATTTACATGTACTGATGTATATGTTATTGCAACTCTGTAAGTTACTCAATTGACCGAATAAATATGGAGACTGTTTTTCTTAGATGATTTTCAAATTTCCTTTCCTTTAGATTTGTGATAACAGACCAAGCCCTGAACACAGACACGTATATTCACAAACACATAGACAGATATATATGCATATGCAAGTTTTTCTTGATAGGTTCTAATGTATGTATTCTAACCCTTCTTAGTATTTGGTGCGTCTACTTAAAACGGTCGCACCATATTTTAATTACTTTAAGCATTCCTTCTTTGACACTTGAGAAGTATCTAACTTTTTAATTGCATCTCAAATCACTCGACCCCTATCTGTCGAGTAAACACAGTATCCCTTTAAAGTATAAACATTCATTTTCAACCTTTCGTTCTTTTATGTTCATTCCTAAGCTTCCTTATAATTTAATTTACGCCTCCCAGTCTCCACCAAAATGGATTCCTTAAATTGATTGCACTGACTTGCAAATAGGTTCTCGCATGTTCACGTCCAAGAATCGTGAACTACAGAGAGACATATCAACACGCTGAGAAACTCCGAAATACCAACACTGACAATGGAGACAGTGCCCTATTTCTACTTTGATTTTCAGAAACGTTCATTTGTGTTAAAGAAAATAAAAATAGGCAAAAGATTTAATGTGCCTCCAGCTGCGGAATGCCCTGGCGGTAAAAAGTTTGAGTGCTAATCGCAAGTCTGCCTAATTTGCGAAAGATTTCTCACGAAGGTGGTTGTCCAGGGAATGGAAGAGGTGGTAATTTGTTGGCAAGGTTCGAAGGGTAAGGTAGATAGCACAGTCACCCAACCAGTAGTATCCCTGGCTACAATCGCCTCATGAGACCTGATATTGTCATGGAGAAACAGAACACCCTTGCGATTCAACTTCTGCTTCAATGCCTGTTCTGCACACATTCTAACCTCTACGAGTACAGGTCAACAGGAATAGTTGGGCTCGTTGGTAGTAGCTCATAGTCGTCATACCCGTCGACTAGTCCATCAGATACAGAACATCATCTTTCGTGGTCACAACCAATGCCTGCTTGGGTGTGTCATACAGTACCCACTTTTCGTCACTGGTTTGTACTCAATCAAATATGGTTACGTTGCAGTGACGAGAAAGCAACGGAAAAAAGGCTGTTATTCGTTGTTGCTTGCTGGTTTCGGACATTGTGTTGGGTGCTCACTTGCTCAACTTGTACGCCATCCTTATGCAGTGCAGGTGAAGTCTGACTGTTTCATTTTGGCAAGCTCACCATAGTTTTGGCTGTAGTCCTCCTCTATAGCCACCTTCCAGACTCCATCACTCAAAATCCGTAATCAGCCACAATGGGACAGATTTCCCAACCTGGTCATCTGGACCCTATACTTGACGGTGCGTTACAGCATTATCCTCAAAGGCTTGACGTATTCAGTAACGTGATGCGCCTGCGGACAAGCCCACCTTAAAGTCATAAAGCAAACAATTCTGAACGAGTTGCTTCAATTCTACCATGTTTATTCGTCATTGCTCGAGCTATGATTGATGTGTGTGCGCAACTCACCTGAATCCGTCAAGAGCAATGATCCCACTTCAATCAACGGCAAGTGACGCATTCATTTGCATATCAGACATCACTTTTTCCCACACGATGTAAAAAAACAAACAAAAAACAGCTAGGTGTTGTTTTATTGCTTTAGACATATGAAAATGAGTTCAGGCATGTTCGCAGACTTAAGTAAAGTAAATAACATCCACATTTAAAGATGCAACAAGTATATTTTAAAAAAATCTTACACATATAATAATAGTGCAATAAAAAAATGTTTAACCTATAATTGATAAGAACCCTTAAGAAACGTTTTTGTTGAAAATACAGAAATACTATTTAAATTACAATATCAAAGGCAACTCCCTATAATTTTCTCCTGCCATCAACCTTACATTATTTAACAGTAGAAATGAAAGTTAAAAAATTTTTTAAGCACACGCTCACGCGATGTCTAACCGCGCACATCACTTTCGTTTTCAAAAACACTTCCACAGATATCATTGTAGTCAAACATGAGGACATCAGTAAAATAATATTCTTGAAAATGGCCATTGAAGTGGCTGAAAGCACTTGGAAAGTCCCAAATTGTGGAACATTTTACATCCGTTATCTCCAGCATAAATGAAACATATAAGAAAACTGGAAAATTAAATAAAAAATTAGTAAAATCTTCCTTGTTAATCGTTTCCTACAAAACATATTTAAATGAAAGATTGCTGCCCAAACACACACACAGACACGCACACACAGACACACAGACCCCCCCCCCCCCCACATATATATCCCTTGTTTCCTGCTTAGGATGCGGTTCCCGGTTTTCTCTTTTCCAATCTTTTCACTCTTTTCTTTTTTTTTTTTTCAATTGGAGTAGATAGACTAAACTATCGCCCGGTTCACACTCTACCCACGTCTATTGAACAGGTGAAGAGGCTCATTCCTTGTTTCCTGTTTAGAGTGCGGTTTCCGGCTTTCTCTTTTCCAATCTTTTTACTCTTACGTAGCCCCCTGCTCATCAGTGGCGTTATCGCCTTGCTTGGGGTGATATGATTAAATATATATATATATATATATATATATATATATATATATATGTATATATACAAATACAATTATTAACGAGTTATTGGTCAGAGTCAAATTAGACCAGTAAACAGTTGTATTAAAAAGAAAAGATAAATTTAACATGTGGAGCTTTTAAACATTCAAATTATTAAATAGTATCATTTCCGGAACGAAATTCTCTTTGCTAAATAAAAGGTCCGAAATAATGTCAGGATGCGTACACATAAGTAAATACATTTTGGGCTCATACGAACCCGGATGAAAGTATGTAAAATATTATTTCGTTAATCTTGACTAACTCCTCCCTTATTTTAAAATCCTTGTTATGCGTTCTACAATTCATCTCATGCGTTCAAAAAAACGTTAGATAATCAGTTAATATATCACACCTGACGATACCGAAAGTAATGGTGCTTTTAAACATATATTTTCCTGATTTTTTGAAATATTCATATCTGCTGTTTCGTATCCTAATGTAAACAAAGACAATTTATTTACGAAATTTTACGAAATCCGTTACGAAATGGATTAACTCCGACATATTTTTAATTTATTTGTTTAAAAGCATAATTAGGAGTTTATTTGATTACGAGTTCTATATGGTCGCGCTGTCAAATCTTATGACGGTTTTCCTTAGGTGACGCTGGTTCGAATACTGCCGGTGGACGCATATTTTTTAACAAGGTTCCTCGATTATTCAGGCCAGCAGATGCAAGTAAAAAACAGATAATCTACTCATGTACGAATATCCATAAAAGATAATGTTTAAACAAATAAATTAAAAATATATATACCTATGTGTGTGTAAGTTTTCTTTAAATATACTTATATATATATATATATATATATATATGTGTGTGTGTGTGTATGTGTGTGTGTGTGTGTGTAAATTCAATATTTTGCATATGGGTAGCCATTTCTACAGGTTCTTAGAACCTGCTTTTTCAACCCCAACCGGACGTATAATAAAAAATTCTAGTTTGACCGGAAATTAATATTAATTTGGAAAAGGAAGAAACACGGAAGGTTGGTGAGGAAAGGAGGAGGCCAAAAAAGGGAGGAGAGGGAGAATAATAGCACAACGCTAAACATACGAGTGGAGGAAAGCCAGCTTTCCCGAGAGGTCAAGTGTAGTTGGTAGGAATTAACTAAAGTTAAATTCTAACTGGTATCAATAAACTTGGGCTTTATATATATATATATATATATATATATATATATATATATATAGATAGATAGGTATGTATGTATGTGTAATTTTTCTTTAAGTATGATTTGTGTACAAGAGTGTGCTGAAAAGTTCTAGACTCAGTACTTCCCAAATGACAGACATAAATATTTGAATATTTACCACTGAATCCAGAACCTTGAGAAGTGTAACTTTGCTAAAGAAAATAAATAAATTTTTTCATCATTATAGACTTATTGATGTCAACACATAATCCATATAACGCTTAAGGACTAATGTGCACTGCTGTAATGTCCCTTTCTGCTTGGCTACTTTCCTTTATGTCTATTAATGGATCATTTATTTTATTCTGTCTGATTGCACACGACTATGGCGCACTAACTTAAAAATATGGCATCACACTTCCATCCCCCCAAACAAACCGTTCCTTGTCATCCGATGGACAATTCACTCGCATGATTATTAGGCCAAGAGGCACATTACTCAGCTAATCCGCCAAAGAGTTAATGGTGTGTAGCTTATATGAACATTAAACGAGTCGTAATGCAGAATAAAACATCTATCTACTAATATTTCTTCTCATTTATGTACTAATAAATCTATTCAAAATTCAGTTGAGTATTTCGTTTTCTATTTTCGGTTTAATTTTAAAATGTTTTTTTGTTTTTATATCCATCAGAATCGTAAATCATTCATACAATATAAACTGAATTGGAGTGAAACTCTTGATTTCTGTTTATTCTATGAGATCGATGTGATCGTGGGTGTGTTCGAGATTAAACAGGCAACATTAAAAGATCAAGAAACATTAGAAGAGAACAAACATGGGCATATTTACTTACCGCGAGAATTTCATAAGTCAAAAGCCACAAGTCACAGACAACATTTATAATTTTAATATTGTTTATATTCACATTTTATTGCAACATTTGATAAAATATTTTATCAAATGATAATGATAAAATTAGACGTCTCCTTATAAGAAGATATTCAGCATTCATTGACCGAAAAGTTAATGCTACTCTCGGTTGATATTTATAATAATCTTCTATTTAAACAGTTTTTCAAATAATTAGTCTCCTCAAGTCAACAAAATGTTATAGCATTTTCTAATAGTGATAAAAATATCCCCTCTTACTTTTATTAGCATGAGAAATTAATCGTTGGATTATAATACCATGGAGCGAACATGTGAGCAACGACGATATTTTGGAGAGGATGGAAACGAAAAGGAAACTGATACTTAACATTAAGAAATGACAGCTGAAGATTCTGGGACATGTAATGAGGAATGAGGGCTTGGAGAATTTGACAGGGCAGATAAAGGGAATGAGAGATGAGGGAAAGCAACGTATGACATACTTTATGGGCTTTAGAAAATGGATGGCAGAGTAGAATTTGGGAGAGCTATCAAGTGAAAAGGTATTCAGGGGGATGATATAGGAAGATGTGGAAAGCAATGATCGTCTACGCCCCGAAGGGACACGATACATAGAAGAAGAAGCAAATCCACTGATGTTGCTTTTGGAAGTGTTCAAGTGATTTGGATTATTATTTTAAGACATAAAAGATTCATTCGTATGAAACCATTTTCAATGAGTGGTCTGAGAAAGCAGTTGTATATAGAAGATGGTTTAGGTATTTCTGAATAAGTTAAAAGCCATGAGTGACATCCATTTGAAAGGCCCAAGTTGACGAGGATATTTAAGAACATTATTTCATTTTCAGGTTAATATTTTGGATTTGCAGTATCATATGGTATTGCGCAAAGTTAAGCTCTGTCCAATTTTCTGATGTCCTATGTTAAATTTGTTTTAACTAATCTGAACCTCGAGACTTTATTAACTCGTGACTTGCAGTGAGCCTTGGCCATGTCCAGCATGGAGTAGAAAGATTCGATTTCTTCTTCTGTATTTTGTGTTGTCGCTGCATATATCACTATAACAGATATGTTGAGAGGCTTTCCGTTTAACCACAATAATTCTCTCAGATAGCTAGCAATATTCCAGAACGTATTTCTTCGTATATTGATTTAGTATCTAGCCGACTCCTTTTTCATTATTTTCACCACCTGCGTATATAATTCTGTGGTTTTCACTGACAAAGTCTCCGTTGTTTATCCAAGGAAACTTATACTTAGCATCAGGAAGAGACAGCTGAGTTTTCTGGGGCACGTAATGAGGAAGGAGGGTTTGAAAAATCTAATGCTCACATGACGGATAGAGGGGAAGAAAGACAGAGGAAAGCAGAACGAGACATACTTGATGGGCTTGAACAGGTGTATGGCGGAGGAGTTTGGGAGAGATATCAAGAAGAAATGTATTGAGAGCGACAAGGAATAGAGGCAAATGGAAGTCTATGATCACCTAAATTTTTCAGGGTATGTTCCAGTATTGCTGAATTGTTGAATAGTTACAAATTCTATAATGAGAAAGTCGAAGCATGAAAAGGAAAAGCCTAGTTGGGAGTATTTGCATAAGAAATGCAAGATCCGAATCATGAGGTGGCCCAAGAATCTATCAACCATTTCTTAATACAGAGAAATTGCTTAAAGAACAATGTAAACAGATTCCGTCAACTTCAAATTTTCAATTCTTCAGTATTGAGAACATGTGTCTTTGAAACTTCGGATGCATTGCCGCGTTTTTTTCTTTTGCTAAATTTTCAACTATCGCTAACATTTTTAGGCCATATGTAAACGAGTATAAATATAAAATTTAACTGGACGTAAAGTGGGAGATTTGTTTTTTTTATAGATTTTAAATAATAAGCAAATCACCTTGGAATTAATACAATAATTCATATGATTAATGCAGTAATTGCTAAATATATTTGAAGTCTCTCGTATAAACAAATGATAATAAGAAAAAAATTAAAGTAAGCTGATATTTTTAACGAAATCGGTTAATGTTTATATTGATATAAGGTTTTCCTGTACATAAAATGGGGAACATGGGACCTCGAGGTTAGCAAGCTTGTCTCGTTAGACACATTAAAATCTAGTAGTGAGTTCGATCCTCACTGGTTGTCCCATGCTTTCGGCCTTGTTACACATCTAGTCTATGCTTAGAAAATCACCATAAAGTGGGGAATATTATTATGTAAATCATTGATCACCAAAGATTTATTACATAGTAATGTATTAATTGGAAATATATTAAAAATTCAAAAGTAAAAGTCGAATAACTTTAATAAAATATTCATTTCCTACGTCTTCATTTTTAACGGAATGAATAAGTATAAACAACTAATAATTCAGTATAAATAATTGTAAATCTTGATATTTTTCTTATTTACCTATTATATTAATATTTGTGGTGCATTGGATATCGACTCGGAACGAGAAAATGGGGTGCCGTGTTCGAATTCCAGTTAAATTGCTTTTATTCACTTACGCACAAATACCATTGGGAAAGGTATTAGTCCGTCTCTTCCCTTCAGTTATGGGTTAAATAATAGGACAGATTGGGTTCTATAGCCTTGGTTGGCAACCAGTTTACCGCAGAAAGTAATGGCAACCTACTGCGGGATAATCTTCTGCCCAGTTATTCATGTCTCGAAAGAGACATGATCGCCCAAAGCGTGTGTCACGAATGGCACATAACTGACTGAGTGAGAAAAGGAGAGGCAGTCAAGATAATTATAAGAAACGCACATTCAGTTGCAGCTTCTGGAATGCATTTTCATTTTTTTGTTTTTGAAGTTCTATATCATCATTTCTTTATTTTTAAGTTTCCTGCAAATGCTTATTATATGCGTTTTTAAGCATTTATAATGTTTTTTGTTGCACTTCTTAACAAACGCTTAAGACGGAATCATTGTTTTCAGCATAAAATATTGAATCTAACCGCGATAGAATGCATTACTTCACAAAAAGTATTGTAGACACATCTATAATTTACATACTGACGACAACATAACTATTTTTTTTCTGTGATATATGAATAAAGTAACGCTGCCGACATTTGAGTTTGAACACGGATCGCCAGGGAACAAACATAGTCGACTTCGTTTTGATGTAATTAGAGGAATCGGGCTGCTGGGATTACGTAACGTTGTAAAAATAATATATATATTTGTGTGTACATAATAAGCATTCGAGGTAGAAATAGAAAAAGTTCTGACAGTATTCATCGAAGGCATTATTTCTAGTACAGTATTTGAAAGTAGGAAGTTTGAGCAATGTTTATTAAATCGACTTTATCAAACATAACTGAACTCTCCACAATTTAAGGATATCGGAATCAAAGGATTAGAAAGAATTAAAGTGTTTCATTTGTATATTAATGTGGAAATTTATTTACAGAACAGAATAACATCAGTTTGTAAGAAGTGAAATTATTAAATGAGTAAATATTCAAATAGAAAATGTAGTACAGAGTTAAATGACTCCAGAGTTCGTAGTTGTAGCAAAATGTGTGTATGCAGAAAAGATTAATAGAGTAATAATAAAGTTTGTGATCCTTTCTTTCTCTTAGCAGATGGCGAGAAAGTGAAAAGGAATGTAAAGGAATAAATGAAAATTGTACTTATCGACGTTAATTTTTAGAAGTTGGCTGAAGTGTCTAATTGTTGCAGTTATTGTCTTCTTCTACTTTGTTGACGGCGAAAATTGAGAGAACGAAGAAGAAGAAGAGATAAAGGAGAATAACACGCAAGAAGAACAGGGAGAACGAATGTATGTCGAAACGCTATGTCCGGTTCAGTGGCTTGAGATTTATTTTGTTACATCATAGCGGTGTCGTATCTGATTTCTCTTCCCATCTGCTGATTCCACTTTAGAATCTCAATCTATGTACCAGTTTTCTTTTAAGGTCACAATTATATATAATTATAAAAAGTTTTGTGCCACGCGATTTATTATTTAAATTCAAACATTTGTCAGTGTGTATCAAGTATGGCAATTAATTGACTGATGATAAAGATTGGAACATCATAATTATGAAATTGGTGGCACATGTAGATTAAATATTATATGGAGCAGTAAAAAGGTTTCTAAATTCTCAAATTATTCCATTGCAACATTTTAAGTCTTTTTGAGTAATGAGATGAATGCATATCTTCATCCCTACAGGTAATGGACCAAGTAAACAATATCATGAAAGCTAAGTTTTCTTCTTTAATGTCTTTTATGTCTGTAAAAGATGTATGGATAGCATGAAGATTATCAGCGCCAAAAGTTGAATCTGCGGGCTGAATTCGAATTTCGGGTTAGTCTGTTGCATTCACGTTCTCACTAATGTTTCTCCTCCCAGCTACGGGCCGAATAGAAGTACAGGCTAAGCTCTTTAGCAAAGAATGCCACAGAAGAAAAATCCCTATTATCTTTCCCCTAAAAAATAATGGAAATTCACAGAAATACTATGGGCCCTGTTCATTCAGGACGTGTTTCTCCACAACTTCATATCCTTTGTAACTCTTAGTAAGGATTGTTTGTTTTCACCATCCCTTCCAGTTTCTGTTTTGCCATTATTATTATACAAGATCATTATGTTGGTTACACACTGCTTTCCTCTATTCCTCTTGCTTTCAGTATGTCTTGTGAATGTCAAATTCGTTAATCCCTCTTTTTAATTTCATGTGTCCAAGAAATTTTAACTGATTCTAAATATAAACTGTTGGCTTCCATTTTATTTAAAACCTCCTCATTGTGCAAATGTTCAGTTCAAAGTAGTCTCAACGTCCTTCTGTAGAACCACATATTTGTTTCCTTAAGTCTCTTCTTTATCTCAATGGATATTGTCCAGCATTCACTACTAGAACCGATGCTACATAACAGTTCATTACATTTTTCTTTGTTTCTAACAAAATGTTCTTGTTTATTAATACTTTACTTAGTTTTGGGAAGTCATTTTTTGCTTTTCCAATGCACGGCCACCGTTATTTTCGTGTCACATTTTCCGTATCGCGTTAAAACAATTCCCATATATTTATGGGGATAGCCATGATCTATGTCATGAAGGGAGGTGGCACGAAGAAATTGCTTGTTAAATGTTAAAGGAATATCAATGCCTTCCTTTCCGCAATCTGACCTCGAGGTATGGGGAGATTTATTTTTTATTATAAAAATGAAAGCTAAGTAAATGTCTACTTGCAAACAGTAAAGACATTCCTTTAAGAAATGCACTTTTCCGTTTACTATTTGTTTATCTAACTCGTAGTCATGGTGTTATAGGATCGAAACAGGCATTCAATAGGCCCCACCCGTTTGTAATTTATAAACAAACTCTAGCACCTGTTCGGGTTAGGGAGAAGAAACGAGGCAAAAATTTTCTACGCTAAAAAGATGATAAAAGAGGAGGCTTTTGTAAATATTTCCCGCTTTGCTGCTTCAGGGTTAACTGAACATCGAACAGCTCATCATTTCTTACAGACGCTATAAATGTGAACTACAAATTTGCGCCAACGATGTAGTCTTTTAGTAATTTCGAATCTAATCTGGTGTTCCCTGAACAGAAAAAACAGAAAATAAAAAAAAAAAAAATAAAAAAATGACACCTGGTAAATTCTTTGTTATAAAAGAAGGCAATAATAAATGACAATGTAAAATGGAGTCAGAATGATTATGGAATTTAAATTAATTATAAATTTAATAGAACAAAAATAAAATCAAGCAAAAACAAAAACAAAGCATTTACTCAAATATGAGCATCCATTAAAAATAATGTTTAAACGAATAAATTAAAAATAAGCTGGATTTAATCCATTTCGTAAAATTTCGTCGGTTGATTTTTTGAATGCCTAGACAGACATTCTATTTTCTTTCCTACGTTGATGACGAGGCTAGAGAAAGTAGGAGAATTGATAAACGCAGCTTGAAAAAAATGTGAGAGGTTAAGACACTGCAGGTCACCCGGACGCCATCCGGAGGAAGGGATGTGGTGGCCTTTGGCCGTCTGAAGAGAAAATGCAAAATCACGCGTATTTATGCATTTTGACGACCAAGAATAGGATCAATTTGAATATTTTTTTGTCATTTGGCTGGTCAATAAAGAAGATTCTGCAGCTATCTTTGTTTTTTTTAATCTCGGCCACGTTTACATATGGCAAAAATATGTAATCCATTTATCTAATGTAGAGAGATTTTATATTGGTTAATTCGTAAATATAAGTGTTATTTTCCTTAGCTCCTGAAAGCAAAGTAAATTTTGATTTATTAAGCATCAAATATTGAGAAATTTGACACATTCAGGCCACATTTATGGTTTTATTCAAGTGTTTTAAAATAGTTTATATATTGATTTCACGCGAAGAACTCAATGAGATCGTCACTTTTTCTTTACTCATAATATTAATTATAGAAAGGATAGAACAATACTCAGTCTTACAAAACAAATATTAAGTTTTCAATTTAAAAACGTAATCGTGACATTTATTTGAGAGAAGACAAAGATCATGACTTTAGAACTATTTAATACATTGACATTGAAACCTATGAATTTATTAAAATGATAATTTTTATCTTAGCACAAATAAATAAGGTAAAAAAAAAAATCAGGAATATTGTGCTGTGCCGACATTCCAAGTAGAATGAGTTTACCTGGTTGCTTGTGAAATCAACATTTCAAATTGTAACTTTCAACATACAAAAATCGGAAGGGGGCCATTTGATAGTAGAGGAAACTAAACCCACTATTACTGTGATGTGATTCCTTACCATTTCTGTTTCGTTGAGTGTTAGAATTGCCAATTGAGGGGTGTTAGTAATAGATCGATTTGTAAAAGAAATTTAAGCTACTTGAGCGTCCATTGTCAGGTTTCAGAGAGAAAGCAGACGCTTAAATTCAAATTTCGAAAATATTTTGGGGGCCTTTTGATTTGTAGCAAAAAATCTGTATTTGTTTTAAATCCAATAGTATTTCCCTCCAAATACAGATAAATGTATTTGGAGCCTACCTGGGACATTGGATTTGATTTTCGGAGTCGACGAACACCTGCTGTAGGAATCCAGGAAAACAAAAAAAAAACAAAAAAAAAAAACAATCCCTCACAAAAAAAAAAAAATACAAACAAACAAAAAACAAAAAAACAAACAAACTCAGAAGTGATTTGACAGACAAGAATCGAATGTAACAACAAGGTTGTTCCAAGACCTAGGAAAAGTCTTTGGCTGGTATGTTTGATCTATTTTTCATTGATACCACAAACTTTGCTTGGGAAATTGTACCAAATTATTCTTTGAAAATTATTCCGAGAAGTATTTTTCGTTTTCACTTTATGTAGTTTACTTTCGTGAGGGCTTTCTTATTCAGCCATTATAACTTATAATATTAATTGTAAAAAACATATTTCATTTTCATTGATAATTTAAATGCATTATTTGGTTATCATTTGGCATGCAAAGCACTTAATTTGTGTAATTCATTTTTGTGATAAGAATACAGATTTTTGTGTTTTAAACTCGATTCATGTCGTCTATCTTTGTTGAAAGCTCAAACATTTGTTTGAACAAATTTTTCGCAGGGTGTTTTATTAACATATCCTATATTTGAAAAGTCAAATCAAAGACATTTCGAGTGGCTCTGAATGAAATACAGAAGGTACGGTTCAAGTAAGCAGAATGTTTTATTGAATACAGAAAATATATTCACTACAACACCTTCTCCAACAAGTAGCGACTAAAAGGCAAAAACATTGCAAATATAACACAGATCGTTATCTTTTTACGTATACTTAACTTTCTCGTTATGTTTACACCCATCAACTTTCGGAATGGTAACTCCAGTAGAAATTCTCTCTGAGATATTTGTTTTGTTCTTTCCTTTGGTTATTAACATAAGCAGTATAGCCCGGCGTTGCTCGGGTGTAATGAAAGCTTTAAAACTAATCCATGGTCCTGGAGCTCAGACTCAGCCTAAAGAATATTTGTGTGAAGTTTGGTGAGAATCGGATAAAAATTGTAGATTTGCATAAAGGACATACAGACAGAAAAACTGACACACACACACACACACACACAAACATCTTGCCTTTTATATATATATATATATATATATATATATATATATATAATCGATTTTCTGCACTATTGTAAGAACTGCAACCTTGAAACTTCTGAATATCGTTTCTTATGTCTTTGTCTATGAGTGTATCAAATTTGATTAAAATCGGACCACTCCTTCTATACCTGATTTTTTCGATTATCAATTTTCGATATTTATCGGGGGTACCTCGACACAAAACCTAGCTAAGAACACTCGCAGACGCTCTTAGTACAACTGTCTAAATTTTCAAGAAAATCGGTTCTGCTGTTTCGGAGTCTATAGGTAACGGACACACACACACAGACACACACACAGACAAAGTTCCATTTATAAATAAGTTTAGATCTAGAGAACAAAGGTCTTTCAATACAATCACATATATGAGCCATAATTGTATCATAAATATTTTAGGCAGCATATTATATTATATGACGTTGTTGATTCTATGTGGCGCTACGGTAGTGAAGCTAGTTGTTAATTTGAGGAATTGATATAATTTGATCAAAAAAGATCTCAAAAATTGTTGGATTTTTCTGTTAGTAAGAACAATACCGATGATGTAATAAAACTTGTGAATTTTATTAGTGTAACAAGGATCATGGGAGATTATCAGCAGTCAATAATAAAAGTGCGACAATTGAATAATACAAAATCTTTCGTTTCTTTTTCCCCTCCCTTTTTTGGTTGGCCGTTGACAGAAGCGAGTGAAGATACAACGTGAGCATTTGACACGTGTCACGAGCTTCACACAATTCTGGTTATAGAATACATTTCTATATACTGGCCATTTAAGACTAAATTTTCCTTTAGAAATCTTTATCAATAGCGAACTCAATCCGAAAGTAAATTCTGTCATTGACACAGATGAAATTTCTTCTCTAAATATAAAATTGTACTCAATAATGATTATTGTGCTTCTTTCTTATTATTTACTCCAACTTTTCTTGATCTACTTATAAAAGCAAATTCAGTCTGGTTTCTTCTTTAAGCCATATTTATGTCAAAATGTGGATTTCTTTTAGAATTTGTAAACAAAAGGTCAGTATTAGAAGAATCTACCCACAGTTTTCTATTCTGCGATACCCAGGGAAATCATTTAAAGTTACGCCTTCTTTCTTAGGTTTCATCAAAGATCAGCCCAACAGTACATACATTCTAATGTGTATTGGAAGTCTGCGAATGTACGTGACGTGAAGTATGTGGATAACTTTTGTTCAATCTGAGGATCTATTGTTTACGACTTTGTTACGTTTGTATAAGCATGTATCATTCTCAGAGTGGTTGTATATTTACATTAAAAGCAAAATCAAATTTGCTCGACATAGAAAAGCCATTGTTAGGGACGCAATATATATATATATATATATATATATATATATATATATATATATATATATATATATATATTGTGTATTTATAAACCGCGGTTAATAAGGAAATAATTATCAGTAAAAAGGGATATGCGTAATGTGAAAATAATTATTTGGTTAGATGGAAATTAGTTGGAGGCCGAGTATGTACCCATTATGCTTACAGTGAAGGTTTTAAAGATGAAATATATATGGTCTTTACATTTTAAGATTGGAATTTAAGTGGGAATTTATAATAATGGCAAATGAATTCCCACAAAAGTTAGCGGTACAATTATGGTTATTTATAAGGTGTTCTGCGATGGAAAACCCGTATGTGTTGGTCAGACTCTCTGACAAAGAATACTTTCAATTTCGTACTTTTGTAGGCACATGTTGCTTTATTCTGATAACCAGTGTTTGTATCGTTTTCTCCATTTAGGGTGAACCATAACTGCATTTAAATAAATAAATCAAAGAATTATAATGATGTGGATGAAGAACATCTTTTCGTATGGATGAAAAGAAGATCACACGAGTGTTAGAAGCAAAGTAACAATGTCGAATTACCAAAGAAACTCGTTTAGCATATCTATCACTGATGCTACCCAGCCAAGGAAGCCGCTGGTACACAGGACATATTTGCACTGTAGTCAATTTAACTTTATTGAATTCCAAAATTTAGTTCTTAATTGCTGATTGAACAATACCTAATAGGCATTGTTACAGAGAGTGGTATTAATAAACTTGAGTTCATCATCCAGCGCAGATCCTTAAAGCTTTATGAGTAAGGGTCTTAATTAAATTAATTGTACCTTTTACAGGACAGAAAATGTCGCACCTAGTATACAAACCAGTAAATGTTTTCGGTAAACAGAAGTAAGAAAACCGAAAAAAGATCTGCTAACCAAAATATCAAGCAAAAGAAGAGAAGAATTAATCTCCTTTTCTTGTATAAATTTTAGAACTGGATGCATATGATTTAGTGACGAAAGAAAATCGTCCGTTGTCGTCTCGTCATTGAAGAACAAGTGTCATCTATATAACGGAAATAAACTTAAGGTTTATTAGATTTAGATAATACATACGGCCTGATTATTTACGATAAATTTTATTACGAAAATGTGTGCCATTCGGCAAAAAATCAATTACAAATTTATCCTTTGTTATAACGAAATATGAAAATCAGCAAATATTTTCGAAAAAATATACTTTTGTATTTAGAAATACATAAGTTAGATATATTTTTCAGCTTTACGCTTTTCTTTCATTAGTTAAAAAGTTATTCGCACATTTATGTGTTTTAATATAGGAATTTGAAAAGTTGATAATTTTCTATTCAGCTTAATGCATTTTTGTAAAAAAATAATAAAAAGTAAAGATTTATAAGGTTTTTGTTTTTTAAAATCTGCTATATTTTATTCAGTTTTCTGCCTTTCTTTTATGTAAACACTAGCAGTATAGCCCGGCGTTGCTCGGGTGTAATGAAAGCTTTAAAACTAATCCATGGTCCTAGAGCTCAGACACTTTGGACGTTGGCACGAAAGACTAAAGCAATAGTTGTTTCCAGCTAAAGCGAAACTGTAGACTGAAAGAAAAATGAATAGATGTAAGTCAAATTTTGATATCAGATAAGTTTTTTTCGTCGTAAACTGAAGTTTGAAGGCTAAATAAGTCCTCTGAGTAAATGGTATCATGGCTGAGACTAAGAACTACAATTATACCTACTTAGAGCAAAACCCGAAGCAAAAACTAAAATAAAAGGGCTGAAAAAAAGAAAGACATACAGGCAGATAAACAGACACACACACAAACATCTTGCCTTATATATATATATATTATCGGTTTTCTGATAACTTTTATAATTCTATATAAAAAAAAAGCATTTTTATATAGAATTATCAAAGTTTTATGCTTTTAACACATCGCTTAATAAGTCACGGGCTTGACATATAGATGGCACCGCTAATAAAAAATCCATATGACCTTTATAAAGTACTTAATCTTCAAATGGCACGTGACAAAATTTGGGCCTAATCAGATTATTAGTTTACAAATTATAGTTATTTAAGTGAAGCTACTGTTGTCAATTTTCAATACAATAAAAAATTCTGAATTTCGTGTGTTGATAAAGCATTGCTTTTTGATGAGAAAAATACTGTTCAATCAAAGCTCCGTCGGAAACAACGGTTAAGAGGTGATATGCTGACTTTAAACGCAGTCGCACGAACACAAATGATACTGAACTCGTTTAGGCTGATCGTAAATTGAAGTTGCCTGAGATATCAGAAGAGTTGAACATATCAGAAGGCAAAATAATGAATACTATTCACCATTTTGCATGAATATTTGTCAATGAGAAAGCTGTGTTCAAAGTGGGTGCCGCGTTTGCTCACAGTCGATCAAAAACTACATCGCGTCGACGATTCAGAGCGTTGTTTGCAACTGTTTAAACGCAACAAGAAGGAGTTTTGCGTACATATGTGACAATGAATGAAACATTAATCCACCACTTCATTTCGGAGTCAGATCGGCAGTCAGCTGAGGGGACAGTAGCAAGTGAAAGCCGTCAAAAGCGGCCAAAGTCACAAACATCAGCAGGCAAGGATTTTACCTCCATATTTTGGGATGCGCAAGATATTTTGTTCATCGATTACCTTGATAAAGGAAGAAACATCAATAGCGAATATTATATAGCATTATTGGTGCGTTTGAAGAAAGAAATCGCCAAAAACGGCCACAAATGAAGAAGAAAAAATTGATCTTTCACCCAGACAAAGCACTATGTCACAAATCGATCGCAACGATGTCAAAACTACATGAATTGCACTGCAAATTGTATCCACATCCACCCTATTCTCCAGCTCTGATTGCCAGAGACGACTGGCTGTTTGCAGACCTGAAAAGAATGCTTAAGGGGAAAAATTGTCTCCAATGAAGAAGTGATATCGGGAACTGAGGAGTATTTTGAGGCCCCAAAAATCATTCTGTAAAAAAGGCATCGAATTTTTTGAGACGTGTTGGAATCAGTGTATCACCCTAGAATGAGACAATGTTGATGAATAAAGTCGAATGTTGCTAAAAAAATTTGTTTTATTAGTTAGGCCCTCAAATATATTGAGTGATGTGTTATGTATAAAAATATAAAGAAATGCATCATTTTATTAAAATTTATGTTTTTATATGACAATATATCTTATATTTTATGAAGGTCTAAATATTTTAGTATAGAAATGTTCAAAATAGCAAAGTTTTATTCAGGTATGTGTGTTTTTATATTAAAACATGCAAATCTGATATATTTTATTCAGGTTTATGCTTTTCTGTTTATATATATTCACAAAAATCAATATTTTATTTAAATTCCTACATTTTTGTATAGAAATGGCAAAAATGCCTTTTTATATGGAATTATCAAAATCTGCAATATTTCATTGAGACTTATACCTTTTGTATGGGAACATTAAAATGCATCATGTTATTGAAATTTAAGTTTTCTATATAGAAATACGACAATCAGTTATATTTTACTAAGATTTAAGTATCTTAGTATAGAAATATTCAAAATTTCGAAATTTTCTTCAAATTTTATGCAATTTTATTCAGAAATATGCAAATCTGCTATATTTTATTTATGTTTATGATCTTTGTATATAAGTAGTAAGACATTCTTCATTTTAATGAGATTTTAAGTTATTCTCCTACTTATTGTCATATTAACAACGTTTCATCTGAAGTAGGCCGGAGCGTACAACGACCCAAATGTCATAAATGTGGCAATAAAGATGAGGAAAACAGTGTGAACAATGTAAATAATGTATCGTTTTATTCAGAGTTATGCTTTTCTAAATTAAAATCTGCTATGTTTTATTCAGGTTTGTGCTTTTTTGCATAGAAATTTTCTGAAATGCATTATTTTATACAAATTTATGAGGTTTTTATTATATATCACCTGAAGATTGTATATTTTATTGAGGTCTATGCTTTTTATACAAAAATATGAAAATCTGTAGTATGTTATTATCTTATGCTTTTTGTGTATAGATATATTAAAAATGCATAGTATTTATTCAGATTCTGGCTTTTTTTACATAGATTTATCAAAATCTGTGAAATTTTATTCATGTTTCTTCGTATTAGTATAGAAATATTCTTTTGATGCCAATGATTTTTTTCTAGTATTTTTTTTTACCAGAACTCATATTTGACGCTAATGATTTTCTCTAGCACTCCGTGTTACTGGTTCCCATATTGTAGTCATTTCTATGCTTGGTCAGCTTAGGAAATTTTTGTAGCCTAGCATATGCGCTGATTCTTTAAGTTTACGTAGTTTTATTAGGCTTTTTATACTTTTGGCTCCATTACGCTCTTTTATTGCTGTTCGTTTTGGTTGGTGGGTTCTTTTCCTCTTGCACGCCGTAGATTCCCTTACAGACCCTGTAGATGATTTGATTACTTTAATTTAATCGTTCGTGATATTTTTTGTAGTGTTTTGCTTATAATATGATCTAGCATACACCACACTTATGAGTCGGATGTTGGTGGAAATTTGATTCTTAGAAATTTGAGTTGAGTCCCAAACATTGATTCAAAAGTTTAGGTATCCTTAGCATTGTGGTATGCAACATGGCATTGGTTTTCTGACGTCTTATCTGTGTTGACAGAGCGCTGCTCCTGAACGGTTTTCAGAGAAACACAACCCATTTTTGTACGGTGAATCTTCTCTCCCTTTTGAGACCCGAACCTCTGGCCACAAACACATGGGAAGTCCGTACGATCTTCTCTAATCATGATTTGTTTCTCGTTCGAGGTTCGTTTAGATTTATCCTCCTCCATCCCTCTCGGTGAAATCTGAGGGCATTTCTTTTTATTTCTTCTGTAGTAATTATTTAATAAAATTTTTCGTTCAGCGTCATGCTTTTTCATATAAATGCATAAAACCCTCCTATATTCTATGAGAGCTTATGCATTTTTTGTATTAAAATAGTGAAAAGTAAAATGTTTTCTTTAGATTTATGCTTTTTATCTTGAAATATAAAATCATTTTGTTTCAGGTTCATACTTTTTTATATAGAATGTAAAGTTGCAAAATTTTCTTCAAATTTTTCGTATTTCTCTTCAGATTGAATTTTTAGAACAATGTCTCATCAAGTAGTTAACATTGTCTTTGTCAACTACCCGATGGGACTATTTTCTTTCAATAAAAAGTACAATTTTGTAGTAAAAACTTATATGTTCTAATGTAACAGTTTAATAATAATAATAATGATAATAATAATTATAATAATAATAATAATAAACATTATTGTTAAAAACCAGAAGGAGAAAACTTGTCTATTAATTGATATGGCTTGTCCAGCGGATTGTAACATAGCAATCAAGGAATTTGAAAAACTGTCAAAATATAAAGACCTGGAAATTGAAATAGAAAAAATGTGGAAATTGAAAACAAGAGTTGTGCCAGTGATAGTAGGTGCACTTGGAATGATAAAAAATGGAACAAAACAACATATTGAAAGAATCCCTGGAAACCCCAGCTTAAGAGATATACAAAAAATTGTCTTATTAAGTACAGCCCACACACTAAGGAAAACGTTATCTATGTAATGCTGGGGATGATAGGGAAGATAGAAAAACATGAAATGGAGTCATAACAACACGCCACTACCTGCCTTAGGTCTCCCCGCAGACTTGGTTGGTAGTGAGACCAATGCAGAAATCGAAATATGATGAAAAATGACATAATAATAATAATAATATATATATATATATATATATATATATATATATATATATATATATATATATATATAGATAGATATATGGCTTTCTGAACTCAAGGAAAAATTACACGTTTTTGAATCTCTTAAAATTTAAAAGATTTTCATTTTGTTTTAGATTTTAGATTACAAAATTTTATTATATGGTTTATTTTGCAATTTTTTCAAATACATTAGCCATAAATAGAAATAAATTCTCCACAAATATCACATTATTAAAAGAGAAAATATTTGATACGGAATAAATTTATGATTATTAGGAATTTGCAGCCCCCAATATTTATTCAAAGAAGAAACTTACACATTAAAAAAACCACAATACTCACATCACTTTATTCCCAACGCAGACAGAAAGGCGCATAAAATACACAACCGCAACAAAAACAACATTATCCACTATAATAAATAAAAACAATAACATATACATAATACTACTTACCAACTCCACAATGCTCATTATCCAGAACAACTTGTACAATTTAAACAACATCCAAACAGTCACAACTACCTCGAAAACTATTATGGATATAACCAGATCTAACAAAAACAAAACAAAACAAAATAAAACAAAACAAAAAACAAAAATACTAAACAATAATAAACCAGAAGCAGACATATCAAAATAAATTGCCAAAATTGTCCCACAAGGTAGATCGGATAAAGAAGCAGAAATTAAAAAAAAATTTTTTTTAAAAATTTAATGAACACAGAAGAGATCTCATAAATAACATTGGTCGACATTTTTCAACCCAAATATTGTTGGGTAATGGGAACATGTTTCTGGGATATTTTTTTATGCTGAATCTGAAAATCAAGTCTCCTTTGGTTCATCACTATTTCTATTTTGCTTAAATAATGCCTAATTCAGAGATATGCTACGGCTTAAAATGTGGGTGACATAGTTGAAACATTTCGTTTCATGTTAAAATGATTTTCATTTCAGAAACAATATCTAAATAACTTTTAAATTAAATATGCTATTTCACTTCAGATAAGCTGGCCTGAAAAGGCTTGAGTTTATGAGATATATCTCATTGAAAAATGTTTTTGTGTCTTCAATGTTCTTAGCTTGTTAAAATTTTGTGATTTTAGTTTCTTCTATATTTTGCATAGAAGAAAACCTTTAGAAGTCATTCAAGAACTGTGATTTTAGGTTTTATTTGTAGGTTTCACTTTAAGCCTGAAACCATCATAAAATGTTATAGTATCACTTGAATTTAGGGAGGTCTGGTATTGTCATGCAGTCTCTGTATAGCAAGAATTGGAACATTGATAAATGAGGGTTTTAGGGTGCTTGATTTAGTATTTGAGACTAGCAAGAGTAGAGTTTTTTTTATCAGCGCTTAAAATAGTCGCCAAACACCAGATAGGCATCAACTATGCACTTTGCTTACCCATCCTCAACAACACCAGCATCTTGTCTGACTAAAAATTTATACAGGGCAGTTTAACAACTTGGTGCTTTTTAACACAACTGAAAAATGATCTGTTCGCTTTTTGGCATGCCTTTATGTGATTCTGTACGCATCAAAATTTTTACTTCATGGGGATAAAATATAACAGGTAGGCGATTCATTTTCTTCCAATGAAAACTTTTTTCTGAAATGAAAATGCTGAAAATGCATTCTTTAAGTTATTGGGATAATTCCTCTTTCATGATCAGTTATGCTAACGTGAAAACGTTTAAGGCTACTTCTACTTGGCTCTGACATACCACTGTTAGACGAGTATTTTAACCTATTTTAAAGAAAATAGAAATTAGCTGTACTGAGAAAACGTGATGTGATGGGGTAAAATGAACTTGATTTTCAGATTTAGCGTGAAAAATGCCTCAGAAGCATTTGTGTCGAAAAAAAAGTTCGCAAGAGCAATAATTTAACGAATGCACTAATCATACACAGAAATAAATTCGATAAAAATTTTGACCTATAAAATGCCATAATCTTAAAAAGAGAAAATAATTTACTCAAAGAAATATTCTCGAGAGCACCGTCATCATATATCAAAATATTAATCTACGCCCTGGTTTTTCCCAAACTCACCTTTCCTAATAGAAACAATATTTTCCCTGACTACATACAGAAGAAAAATTTAAAAAATCTAAAGAAAATGGTTAATTTCCATCATTTTAACATCTCATGACATAACATTATATTGCACATGAAAAAATTATCTTCAAATATGAAATCTGACGTTTTTTAAATGTTTAATACTTTCTGTTAATGTTATGAATACTGTATGAGCGTTTTATCTAGTTACCAAGAATTTTTTTTGTTTATAGATACGTAAAAAATGGGTCCAGTGGTACACAGCGAATGACCAGATAATAACCAACACCTGGTTTTAAGAGCACACAAGACGATTATGGACATAAATAATCCCAGGAAATGATACAAAACCCAAATTAATTATATAACAAAAGTCCTTCCAGGATTATCCATCTGAACAATGTAAGATACTCAAATGATACAGGATAGAAACTAAAATGTCTTCTACAGGAAGTAGTTAAAGAAAGAGTAAAGAAAGGACTACAAATAAACTACAATAAAACTAAATTCATGGTAATCAGTGAAAAGAGGAACCTCCCAGTCTAATGAAATTTGTTCTAAGCTGTTAGTGTCTACTAATATTTATAGTATATATATATATATATATATATATATATATATATATATTATCTACTATATATAAATATTAGTATGTGTATTAATAAATATGCTTATGTGTATACACTCAAGTATATGTACATATATAAAAATATCATTCAGTGTCAATGAAAGTACTTCAGTAAGTATTTTTCTATGGCAGCATGTAGTCATCAATTCACTTTTTTGTCGAGTAAATTAGGGTTATTTATGTGTTTTAAGATCACAAGTTACATAAAATGACATAAGTTACATCTTTTACACAAATATTACCAATCATTTCACTGTAAAGAAAAGGAATATATATATATATATATATATATATATATATATATATATATATATATATATATATCTTGATGATGAAATGAGCTAATTAAACTCATTGAAATGAGCTATAGTTTATAACCAATTGAAATGACGTGTTGAGTTTTCCTTTATAAACTTAATATCACTTTGGTTAACACCCATCGAGCTCTTTATATGGATTTACCAATTAATATTTGATATTAAGGTAATCTTGTTGGATTATCCTCACCGTTTACGGACTGGACACCTATACCTATATATATGTCATAAATATTATAAACAACAGCAAAAACACGAAGCCTTGTTTGATATGTTGAAACAAATTCTTAAATATTCATTATTCCCTTTTTTATTATTAAAATAAGTTAATCTCAACGCAAATGTATGAATGAAGTGAAGTATTCAATTAGTATTTCTGTACAACATTAAACACAGTTAAATTGTTAATGTGTTATTTTGCTGATAAGGAAATCTTTGCACTTTTGAAGTGCAGTGAGCGAATGTTAAAATGGATTAAGTGCTTATCTTATACATGCAGAATATTCTCGTTCATTCATTTCATGCGTAAACTCTTCAGTTTTGAATAATGTTCTACTATGTTGTTATTGATGTTGTTATTATTTATTTAATCCAAATAAAGTAATAGATTCAGAAATTTGGTAATGTTGACGTTAACTCAAATTTCAAACGGGAAGCATTTTCCTTATTAAGTTCTGCAGTATTTTTAACTGCGTGATAGAAGATACACGACAGGAAATTATAGAACAGTAAATAAATAATGCAGAGAGAGAGAGAGAGAGAGAGAGAGAGAGAGAGAGAGAGAGAGAGAGAGAGAGAGAGAATGATGAGGAAAATAACGAAAAAAAGGATAAAGAGCATTAGATGGAAAAGTAAGAAGAAAGGCAAAAATAATATTTTACGTTACACAGAATCAAATAAGTTTTGCAAATTAAGACAAAGGCTTTCATTGTAATACTACTAATAATACTACTAATAATACTATATGAAAAGCGTTGTAGGTTCTATCGACAACATAAGGTATTCCAACTGAACCCCAAGAAGGTATACAAGAAGATTGGAAAAGTAGTTACCGAAGTAAAAAAAAGCCACCATCTATTGAGGAAGTGCAAAGAATTTGGGAGAATATTTAGAGCAATCCAAAGGAATATAATTCAAATGCAGAGTGGATCATATGAGAACAAGAAAGAATGAAGAATAACAATGTCCCAAAAATGAAAGTGACTAAGTACCTAACTTTTGATTCTATCATCTGTCATTAAAAACTCTTTCACAAACTTTCTCAATTTTAATAAATAATTTTAATGAATTTCCAGGATTGATCACTCAAGGTATAACGTAACTGTTGTGAGACCGATACTTACCGACATCATGGACTCTTCCGGTACTATATTACTATGTGAATGGTAGTATTATGAGAGTAGCGCCACCAGCGCCACTACTGACACTGTCAGCTCTCTGTCTTCGGGTAGAGGGCGCTTTCTGCTTCCGAGAAGAGAGCAATAATCCAGTCGTTGTTCCACCGAAGGGTAGAAGCACGACTGGGGAAAAATAGACAGCCATTTTTTGGCCGGGCCAAATAGCCCGGAAATCCCAGTCATAACTGACCTTATGTCACATGTTGCCCTTAGTGGGAGAGATAGCTAAATAATGTAGCACCAGCAGTGCTACTATTGACACTGTCAGCTCTCTGTCTTCGGGCGGAGAGCACTAACCCAGTCGTGGTTCCGCCGAAACATAAAATCACGACTGGGGAATAACAGACATATTTTTGGCCGGGCTATATGGCCTGGAAGACCCACATAAAAATGACTTTGTGTCACATGTCGCCTTAAGTGGGAAGGTGGACTAAATATTGTAGTACCAGTAGTGCGAGGAGTTCTTTCGACTGTGTCTGTAGTGTGTTAGAGAGCTGAGTACGGTTTTTATTTGCGTCAGTACGATTTTTCTTTGCACACTATACATAAGTACCATTTGGTCTGCGTGTCATATTGCTGAGTCTTACCTGTGAGTACGTCATTTTTGTTTAACCATTGTTGTATTTGTCTTTGTCGCTCGTTTGTTTTTATTGCTGAACTTTGTGGAAAACCTTTTGTGTTTTGAGGTGGGGGGCAATTATGGCTTCGTCTTCCCAGTCTTTAGTGGCTACTCCGGCGGTGGTCGCTTCACCGTCGGTTTGGAATAATGAGCCTACAAAGAGAGACGGAAATTTCTACCTGCAGATACAGGAAAAGTACAGAGAATATTTTAAGGATAATGAACTTATCATCATCCCCGAAGTAGAAAAGGAAGTTGCCACTAGAACAATTTTCCTGCTGACGTCGGACCCAAAAACCCGGATGTTTGTGGGCGTCAGCAGGGAAAGTATGAAGGAGATGCTAAAGAGCCTAGACATTAATCCAAATGTACTGGCAAGAAGATCCCGAGCCATGTGGGATGTTCTCCTTGGCTCGAAGAATGAAGCCAAGAAGTTGGCAGAAACTTGCCTACAAGCAAAGGGAGTGCGCCTACAGACCAAATACATGAGAGCAAGGCACACGTATATTATGATACATGGTGTGCCTCTTGAAATCCACTGCGACCAAGTTGGAGCCTTCTTATCACAATTCGGAACGGTGGAGGAGGTGAACAGAGTAATGAGCAAAGCCAGGATATCAACAGAGGACGTCAGCGCCTACGTAATTGTAGATAGACCGAATTTTTTACGAGTGCCTGACGCCCTCCTATGTAATGGTCGGAAGTTGTTTGTGGCCATAGAAAGTCGCAGACCGCATTGTTGGCATTGTGGAACAGCAGACCGCATGGCCAAACTGTGCCCCACTAGGAAGCAAGTAGGACAAAATGAGATATCAACTTCAAAGGAGAAAGCATCGGCAGTTCAAGGGACATCGGCAATGACGGTGGCACCAACGGTACAGCCTGAAAAAAAAACGGCTTCTACGAAATGGACGGAGAAAGTCAAAAAGGGGAAAAAGACAACCTCCTCTCCTTCAATGCAGGACTCACCGTCCAAGAAGGCTGCTTTTTCCTCCAAAAAGGAGAAAAAGATAGAGCAGCAGCAGCAGCAACAACAACAGTAAGGAAAGCAGCAGCAGCAAAAGCAACATCAGCAACAACAAGGATAGCAGCAGCTGTAGCAACAGCAACCGAGCCAGGAGACAGTTATTCAAGTTAACTTCGGTCGACTGTAAGTCGACTGAAAATCCAAGAAATTTTCCCCAAGTCCACAGTGTGTTAACTTTGGTTAGAAGTACCGGGGGAAACCAAAAAGTTTTGGACTTTATGCAGAGAGCTGCGAATGCTTTCCCTGATATACGGATGGCCCAGATAGAAACACTTATTTAAAAAAAAATTATCAACATATTGTTCTGGGAGGGTCCCTGTCATCCTCCACCCCTCGTTATATAGGGCAATTAAGCTAACCTTTCCCACGGACGTCGGCGGGATAGTCCAAGACGGACGAATTACGTCCGATATTGGATCTGGAAGTCTTGGACAGATCGTTGGGGTCCCTACTCCAATTGATTTCTGTTAAGTTAGCCAGTTTCAACGCGAAGGGCCTCAGGGACCGGAGTAAGGCGGCCCGCCTGCTTGGGTGTGGGCGTCGCCGCGATCCTTTGATTGCAAAACCGATGCCTGTGTGCTATCTAACGATTTTGTCATCTATACAACATATGGGAACCGGCTGGCCAGAGAAGTTTCTTTGCTGGTTAAGCGTACCCTGGACGCGAAGGTGGATCTTGTCCATGTCAGTGCCGAGAGCCGGATGATCGTGAGCGATATTGCAGTGAAAAGCAATGCGTTTCGACTGGTTGCGGTTTATGCGCCCAACGATCAGGAGGAGAGCGTCTCGTTTTTTCGGCAGTTGGATCCCTTCCTGGTGGATTCAACTCGACTCGTCTTAGTGGGGGACTGGAATGCTATCCTGGACCCTAAGCTGGATAGATGGAGGAGAGGTAGCGGGAAGGCACGTGATCGTAGCTTGGTCGATCTCATCGAAGAGTACGGGCTCGTCGATAGATACCGGGTCGATCACAAGGGTGGGAAATGTGGATGTGGGCTAATAGTTGGCCTTCTACCAAGGTAGCTAGCTACCTGGATAGAATGTTAGTTCGTGAAGCAGACGTAGATATTTTAGATTGTCCCACGTTCTACTGGTTAGGCTACTCGGACCACAAACTCGTTTGTGTCCGGGTAGATTTAGAAAATAGGTCTAGAATGGCTGGTTATTGAAATTTCAACGTGTCCTTAGTGCAGCGGACGTTAACTGCGGGAATCATTGGGAATAAGTGGTGGGAGAATCTTAAGAATAGTAACGGCTCAAACTAGATACGGCTGACAAGGTGAAGACAGAGCTAATTACTCCTGTGTGGAGGCTGGTGCGGATCCCCTAGAGATAGCTGTAGATAAGGGGGCTTTAGAGCGGTCGAATAGCGATCGTTACATGGGCCAGGTAATTAGACATAGGTTAAGCAAGATATTTTCTGAAGCTGTGAACATGGGGGCAGAATTGAGCAATGAAGAGATTCGCGAGGCGGCGACCGGTACATTCGAGAGGTTCGCAACCCGGAGGGATCCTGTTTATCGAGTAGCCTGGTCTCCGTGATGAGGAGTTTCGCAGCTATTTGGCTGACTTCCCCCAGTTTTTGCCTGCTGATTCAGCTAGCTGCGAGGGAGAGATTACAGAGGGCGAAGTCTACGCGGCTTTGAAGAAGGTCGGCAGAGGCAAATCGCCGGCTCTCGATGGTTTGCCCTATGATTTGTACTTGAGGCTGTTGCACATCTTTGTCCCGATTTTGACTGTCGTGTTCCACAACTGGTTCCGGTAGGGGTCTATCCCCAACCGCTTTACCAGAGGTGTGATCACGTTGTTGAGAAAAGGCAAGTATGTTGGGAAGGTGTTAGAGGGTTACCGGCCCATAACTCTGCTAAACACAGAGTTAAAGATTTTGGCCAAGATCTTGTGAAATCGTTTGCAATTAGTTGCGGGGTCTCTGTTGGGACCTATGCAGACTTGTGCTGTGAAGGGCCGAACAATTCAGAGTAACCGGCATCTGATACGCACGATCATAGAGGGGATAAAATACGATGAAGAAGCCGCGCTCATCAATTTGGATCGGTCCAAGGCATTTAATAGGGTTGACTGTCGTTACCTGGCGGTTGTCCTGCAGGCTGCTGGATTCGAAACCAACTTCCGCCGCTGAATTAGCCTCCTGTATCAATCCATCACGGCTGTGGTACAGGTGAACGGAAAGTTGTCGGGCGTTCTGGCGCTGTCTAGGTCGGTCCGACAGGTTTGTCCACTGCCGCCCCTACTTTATGCTTTGGCGTTGGAGCCCCTTTTTCGCCGG
Organism: Ascarosepion bandense; assembly: GCA_037127315.1. NCBI lineage: Eukaryota > Metazoa > Mollusca > Cephalopoda > Sepiida > Sepiidae > Ascarosepion > Ascarosepion bandense. The sequence continues at coordinate 190,850 of JBBBDQ010001222.1, forward strand.
CTAAGGGACAGGGCGTGCAGTCCGGCCCTACGTGGAATCGCTGTCCCTGGTGGAGGTCAAGCCAGGCTTTCCGCATTCGCCGATGACGTCACTACTTTCGTGTCCTCCGGAGTGACATCGAGGTAGTACAGAAGGCGCATGAACGGGACGAACAGGTGACAGGGGCCAAGATTAACCGTAACAAGTTGTCCGGCTTGCGGTTAGGTGCCTGGAAGAGTCTTACTCTCCCGGGGCCCTCGACTGGACGGACGGCCCTGTCCGCATTTGGGCCCGAGCTCCAGTTGGAGAAAATTTGGTCAGAAGTACTGGCAAAGGTCGGCGCGTCGGTCGAGATTTAGCGTCGAAGGAATTTGTTCTTAAAGGGTTTGGGTGAGGCGTGTGTTACATACGTCTTTCCCATTATCCTTTACCGGTTGTCAGTACTTCCACTTTGTAAGTGGCGTAGGGAGGCGATCGAGCGTTTGCTATTTTCTCTTCTGTGGAGAGGACGTAAACACAACGTCGACAAACGGGTCTGTTACCAACGTCCGTGTCATGGGGTTTGGGAATGCCATACCTGATTGGCCACAGGGTTGCGTCAAGGTTGTTTTTTCTCAGGCGTGCGATTTTGGAAGATTCATTGCTGGTGGGAATTGTGAGGGACATGTTCCCTAGCCTTACTATAACTCCGCACATCTCGAGGCGGTGCCGTAAGCCTCGAGGGCGATCGAGTTTTCTCCTCGAATATTTGGCGGCCTTGCGAGCCATTCCACGGTCCAGTGACCTTTCACAGCCTAAGAGAGTTTTCTATCATGGGTTAGTGGAGGGTGTCGTGAAAGATTCATTACGTAATGTGCTCCGCTTTTCGGAGGATGAGTATCGCTCGTTCTGATCTTAGGCGCCAGGTACCGATTATCTCAGCAACTCTCACCTGGCCATTGGATCGGAATTTGTTGTTTCTCAATGACTTGGCCTTCATATGGGGCCTGCCGGATTTGCTAGATTGTGAAACGCTGCAACCTTGCCTTGGAAGAAATGGCTTCGCACGCCTTCTACCACTGTTCACGGGTTCGCCCTCTATGGGACCGTGTCGGCGACTTGACTGCTCGTATTGCGCTGGGAGAGCTTGTTTTCTGGGACGAAGCGTATGGTGTTTCTGTCGCTGCTAGGCACGACTCTAATGATGATTTGGACGACGCGAAAGGAGGAAGTCTTGCGGGGTCAGCGTCTTTCACATCAGGATCTGATCAGATATTTTGAGCTGATGCTCAAAATAAGGATTAGAACTGATTGGAAACGTTTGACTTCGACAGACTTCAGCAAAAGGTAGGTAAATGTGACGAGCCTGGTTCGCGTGAGCGGAGCTAACCTTGATTTTCTCTTTTAGATCTGCTGGTTACATCGGGGTGGATTCCTTTGGAACCCACCCCTGGTTAAGGTAGCTCTCTTTTGTGTACCTAGTTAATGTGAATGAATGTGTTCCTAGCCTGTATCTGGCTTTTGTTATGATCCAAGTCGAGATTCCCAACCTCCCCAGTTTATTTTGGCCTCCTTTTATCTCACCCCCCCCCACATTCCCTTAGCGAGTGTGCTTCTTGATTTCGCCGTTTGGTGGAATACAGCGGCCACTCTTTTTTTGGGATGGACGGGTCTTACTAACATTGTTTATTATTTTAGTTCAAAAATTTGTTGTACTTTTTAGTTTGTTTTTGGGTTCATCCTCTTTCCCATCATTTCATCTTTCATTAAATGTTATAAATTATATATTATATTGTATATAAATGAATTTTTCTTGTCATGGGTGATTTCTCCCTTTTTAAGTGTCCCTTGTAAATTTGTGGTATTGTGGTGTATGGAGGGTTGGGAGATAATGGATGGTTTCTTATGGTGATTGTGCAAATTGCAATGAATGAATGGGTCGTGATAGTGTTTAGCTAGGTATAGGATAGTTAAGTGAGTACTAATGTCTGCCCCTCTCTTTTTCGGCCGTGTGCCATAATTGTATTTTTTAATACAATAAATATTGTAGCCCCAGTAGTGCGCAGCCGCGTACGACTACCAATATTGGACAACATTGGATAGTAAGTTCCGCTTACTCTTACACTATTCTTTGTAACCTTTCTGGTTAATATATCTTTCTTTACCTCTAACCCGTGTTCCATGCTTTCCTTCCGTGGCCCCCACTTTGGGTCCACATCAGTGGCGACAGAGGTTTCGAGACACGCACCCACGCCGAAACCCCAAAGCCCCAGTCCCACATCAGTAGCTACAGAGGACTCGTTTAAACCCACTGGTTCCCACATCAGTGTTGAAACGCAATACACAGCTACCTTTTAAAAATAATATTCAAGGTTACTCAAGTATGTGCAAACAATAAACGAGTAACCGAGTATCGAGAACGACTACTTACAAAAAACCCAGCTTGTGCACACAACAAACTGATAAACTCAAGAGCTCGAAGTACTACGTTTGACTAAAGTTCGAAAGAACTATTCACCAAGTTGCGAATTCAGCAAAGTGGTTAAAATTTTATGGAATTGATTTGAATTCCTACAAATCTCGTGCATAAAATTACCCTCCCCTCAAATTCATCGAGGTGAGTTTTTATAAAAAAAACAACAAAAAAAAAACAAAACAAAAAAAAACATGCAAGTTCTCCCAAAAGAAGGAAAAAATCTAGTAAATTTATTTTTTTTTTACTGTCTATTCTTCTCCCCACTCTTCTAAAAAAAAAAAGAAACTTTTTTCTTTGTCAACAATTACAAAAGTCCGCCGGCGAAGGAAAGAAAAGAGAGAGAAAAAAAAACTCTGCTTAATTTCAAATACTTATGCAAATGAACTGTTGAGCGCCTACCAAAAATAATATTTTTTCTCCCCTTTCCTGGCTGAAAATCTTTTTTTTTGCTAGAGGGAAAAATAATAAGAGTGGAGAAAATTTAAATGGTCACACTGAAATTAACGGAACAACAGTATCTCGAAAGATCTAAACCAGTAAGTAGTTCTTAAATTTATTAAAATTATCTCTTCATTTTTTTTTTTTTTACAAAAGAAAACAAATCTGTCTAGATTTGTCTTGTGTACCTTCCCCTTGATACACGAGTTTTTAAAGTAACAGTAATTGCTGTCAATTCTTTTCTGTTTTATGTGATTTTTCATCTCTTTAATTTACATACTATAAAATCGCTGTCATTTCTTTTTCTAAATATGGAAGAATTCAAAAAAATAATTGTCTAAATGTTCAAGGCCCAGATGGACTATCAACAAAAAGCACATGAAAGACAGCAGAGATTGAAAGAAAGATTCCTTAAATTACAGTCGGACCAACTGAAACTTCAACAAGAAAAAAGCGAACAAAGACAGCAACTCTACCAACAAAAATCGGACAAAAGTCAGCAACAATTGTTTATAGAGTTACATAAACAACAAACAGAATGTCAACAATTTACACTTCAGAAAACAGAACTACAGCAAAAACAACTTGAAGAATTACTTGTAAATTTATTTAACGGCTCTAAAAATTCTGAAAAAGATACATTTTCCCAGAGTACAATCTACAACTCGATTGAAACATTCAAATACGTACCAGAGAAAGACAAAATATTCGAGGCTTTTTACAGGCGCTATGAAGATATTTTCAACGTAGACTGTGAACAATGGCCTAGTGAGAAAAGGTACGTCTGTTATTAAGAAAACTGGGAACGCTCGAACATAGTAGGTTCGTAGACTACATATTACCCAAGAAAACTACGGCCCTGAATGTTTCAGAGTCTATTAAGCTCATTTCGGAATTATTCGGGCCTAACATAACCGTGTTTCACAAACGTTGGAAATGCCTGAACACAGTCAAGGACAACCAGCAAAATTATCTAACGTTTGCAGCGTCGGTAAACAAGCTCTGTAATGATTTAAAACTAGCCGAGCTGACTGCCGATGATTTCAAGTGCTTAGTATTTGCACAAGATCTAGTATCAGTAAAAGACGCCGAGGTAGGACGTCGGGTACTTACCAAACTCGAAAACGAACAGGGATTGACTCTCCAAAAATTGGCAGAGGATTGTCAAAGAGTATCGAGGAATCAGGCGTGGCTCAGATTAGAAAAATCAGAAGCAACCCAACCTCTTATTCCCCGCAAAAAGACAAAAGGCAAATCTCATGTTCTAAACCCCGCAATAAACAAAACAGGAATAGGCTAAAGAAACCTCCCGGATCATATTACCATTGTGGAAAATGGCATTGGATGAAATTCTGTCCATCCAAGAAGAAAACACTGCAAAAATTTCAATAAAAATGGTCATAACTTAACTCAGTGCTGGTACGCCAAGAAAACGAAGAAACACAAAAGTAAAATTAGGCAAGCCCAATCAGACAACATAATCGATAGGAATTTAAGAAAATATGTGACTGTCGATATTTTCAATAACTCTATAAAATTCCAGCTTGATTCGGTTTCTGACCTTTCGATCATCAACTGGCGTACGTGGCGAAAGCTAAACAGGCCGACCATATTTAAGATGGATAAAGCAGCAAAATCCGTAACTGGCGAGAATATTAACATCTTAGGTGAGGTGATCCTTACAGTAAAACTAAATGGAGTTCCCAAAAAGCTGAAAGCCTACGTACTAAAACGTTCGGATAACCTATTCAGAACGGATTGGATAGAAAAATTCAATCTATGGGATTGCCCAATGAGCACTTTTTGCAGAAAAATAGAAGGTACAACGTCCAATTCGTAAAATCTCAAAAAGGAACTCAAACAACAATTTCTCTAGTTTTTTTTTCTAGCGGCCTTGGGAAATGTTCTAAATTAAAGCGAAGTTCAAGGTGAAGGACTGTGTAAGACCAGTTTTCAACGGAATGTTCTTTTCGCTGCTCTAGAGCAGATCAACGAAGAATTAGATAATTTTATCAAAAATAGATTTTAACGAATGGGCAGCACTTACGGTCAATGTCAAAAAGAAGTCTAACCAAATACGAGTATGCGCAGATTTTTTCACAGGGCTAAACGATGCCTTGCAAGATCACCATTATCCCCTCCTAAGCCATGAGGAAATCTTCAACAAATTGAATAGCGGAAAAATCTTTTCCAAAATAGACCTCTCAGACGCATGCCTTCAGATAGAGGTGGATGAAGAAAGTTCCAAATTGCTCTGCATAAAGACTCATAAAGGTCTGTACAAATATAACAGACTGGCTTTTGGGGTCAAGGTTGCGCCTGAAATCTTTCTGCAGGCCATGGACGCCATGCTTGGCGACCTTGACTACGCAACAGTCTATTTGGATGACATACTGGTGACCAGTAAAACGATGGCAGAACACCAGAACCATACAATGAACTTATTCGAGAACTTACAAGAATACGGGCTTAAGGGTAAGGAAGCAAAGTGTGACTTTTTCTTACCAGAGATCAAATACCTAGGTCACATTATAAATAGAGACATTCGTCGGCTGGATCCAGAAAGAGCTAATGCGATCAGAAACATGCCGGCCCCAACTAACGTTCAATTGTGACAAAGCTTTCTCGGCCTTGCTAACTTCTACCAAGGTTTCATTAAGAACATGCAGAATTTGAGACGACCTCTCAACGAACTCGTAAAAAAGGATAAAGCATGGTTATGGACCCCTGAATGCCAAGACGCATTCGAGAAAATCAAGAAAAAACTTCGGATCTCTCCCTCACCCACTCCAACCCTAATCTCGACATCATATTCGCAAGTGATGCATGCCCATATGGCATCGGTGCTTGCATTCTCCATAAACTGCCAGATGGTTCGCGAAAAGCCATAGCACACGCATTTACCATCAGAGAAACAATACTCTTAAATATAGAAAGATGCTCTAGAAATAATATTCGCCGTCACTAAGTTCCATCGATACCTACAAGGAAGACGGTTCATACTGCAAACGGACCATAAACCTCTAATAACAATCTTTGGTTCCAGAAAAGGCCTACCGGTATATACAGCGAATAGACTACTTCGTTAGGGAACGATTCTCTTGAATTATAGCTTTAAGATCGAATTCCTAACATCAAAAATATTTGTCATGCGGACAGTTTATTGCGGCTCATTCCTAAAAATACAGAAGTTTTTGAAAACTCCATCATTTTTGAAAACTCCATCATTAAGGACGAATTATGAAATAAAAATATGATTGCAAATACAATTAGAGAGCTCCCAGTTACTTTGGCCGACATAAAAACGGTGTCTCGAGAGGATGAATTCATCCAAAGTATAAAAAACAAAATTCGCAACAAAGACCTAAATATGCCTGAAGTTTTCTCCCTCTGTGAGGATGTTCTACTGTATAATGACCGAGTAGTGATTCCAAATAGCCTACAAAGAAAAATCCTCAAGGATTTTCACATGGGACATCCGGGGAAGAGCAGTACGAAAAGCCTCATGCGCTGTTACGTATATATGTCAAACATGGGCAAAGACATAGCAGACATGATAGAATCTTGTAAGGGATGCGCGCTTTCAGCAAAATCTCCGACCACGACGTGCAAACCATGGCCAAACACAGACCATCCATGGCAGAGAATGCATGAGGATTTTGCAGGGACCCTCGACAACATGTACTACCTTATTGTTGTGGATAGCAACTCGAAATGGCCTGTGGTCCTGCAATGTAAAAAACCAACCACCAACTGCACGAGTTTACATGAGCTATTCGCGCGTTTTGGCGTGGTAGATTGTGTAGTGTCAGATAATGGCAATCAATTCACATCAAGTGAATTCAGAGACTTTTGCAAGTCGTATCAAGTGGACCACATTACGATACCACAGTATCACCCCAGGTCCAATGGTCAGACCGAGAGGTTCGTGGACACACTAAATAAAGCTCTAAAAAGGGCACTAGGCACACCGACGGATAGAGCATTACAACAGTTTTTGCAAGTGTATAGGATAACCCCTAATCTAACACGCCTATTGGACGCTCGCCTGCAGAAACTCATTCCACGGCAAGCGAAGTTCAAGAAAACCGTCTCGCTCCCTAAGAAATACTTTAATCCTAGCGACAAAGTCCCGTTTAAGGCTTACAAAAACATTGCATTACATTCTGGGAAGTAGGCAACATCAAACAGAGAATTGGCGAACTGGTCTATATTGTCCAGGGACCGAAAAACATCTACAGACGACATATGAACCAACTCAGGAAATGCCGTTTGAATGAATATGAAGAATCACCACAAAATATCTGCGAAGAGCCGATAGACATAATATTCGAACATTTCGATCTTGACACGCCCCAAGTCTTTCCGGAAATACGATGCTCGGCGAGAAAGAGAAATTTACTCAACCACTCGACGTGAATCCCAAGAGGAAGAAGTAGTAACAGTTTTACTTTTTTTTTCCTTTCGAAAAAAAAAAAGAAGAAAACTCTTGGAAGTGGGGTGTTGTGAGACCGATACTTACCAACATGATGGACACTTCCAGTACTATATTACTATGTGAATGGTAGTATTATTAGAAGTAGCGCCACTGGTGCTTCTACTGACACTGTCGGCACTCTGCCGTCGGGTGGAGGGCGCTCTCTGCTTCCGAGCGGAGAGCAGTAGCCCAGTCGTGGTTCTGCCGAAGGGTGGAGGCGCGACTGGGCAAAAATAGACAGACATTTTTTTGCCGGGCCATATAGCCCGGAAATCCCAGTTATAAACTAACCATGTGTCACATGTTGCCCTTTCTGGGAGGGACAGCTAAATAATGTAGCACCACTAGTGCTTCTATCGACACTGTCAGCTCTCTGCCTTCGGGTGGAGGGCGCCCTCTGCTTCCGAGCAGAGAGCAATAACCCAGTCGTGGTTCCGCCGAAGGGTAGAAATACGACTGGGGAAAAATAGACAGCCATTTTTTGGCCGGGCCATATAGCCCGGAAATCCCTGTCATAACTGACCATGTGTTACATGTTGCCCTTACTGGGAGGGACAGTTAAATAATTTAGCACCTGTAGTGTGCAGCCGCGTACGACTACCAATATTGGACACCACTGGATAGTAAGCTCCGCTTACTCTCACACTATTCTTTGTAACCTTTTTGTTTAATATATCTTTCTTTACCTCTAACCCGTATTCCCTGTTTTCCTTCCGTGGCCCCCACTTTGGGTCCACATCTGCCCACATCTGACGGAATGTACTTACTCTTTTCACGATGTAATCAACATGTTTCCCCTAGAACAAGAGATGTTGAAGAGGTTCATATTGCAAAGATCATTTACTAATAAATCAAATAATCCTGAAAAACGGCAGAAAAAATGGTAGAAATATCAGCACAGGTTGGATAGATTACCAATCCTTTGATAGTATGTCACACTCTTGAATTTTTAAGGCTTTGGAAATGCAAAAAGTCTCCTTAGTGATATTAAATTTCTTAAATATAGAATGAAACTGTGAAAAACACATTATATCTAAATCACATCTAAAGTACTGCCAAATTCAATTTTGTTTAAATATATACCGTGAGGCTTCTTTCTCCCTGTCACCCTTTTTGTTTTGTCTGTGCTTTCGTATGAACTAATAGAATAGGTGATTAAACACTTTTTTACTTTTCATTTCATAGTTATTACTTTGTATACAAAGTAGAAACGAATATTTAATCGCCTATTCTACATGGATGATATCAAACTCTTTACCAAAGACGACAATGGGTTGAATGGTATCCTCAATAATGTAAAATGTTTCAGTAATGACATTGGTATTGATTTCGGATTAGATAAGTGTACAAAAGAAAGAGAGAATTACAGAAAAATGCATAATAGTTCCACATGTCACAAACATTATGGAACTGCAACAAGAAGAATCCTATAAATAACGAAGGAGATGGATTACAACTAACGCAAATGAAGAAGAAAGTAAGAAAAGAATACTAGAGGCATGCGTGTTTGGTGTTAAATACCGAGTTGAACTCACAAAACAGAATATTTGTCATAAACATTTTGGCTGTTCCTGTGGTGCAATACAGTTTCAACATCCTTAATTAGACCATAGTTGAGAATAAACGAATGAATAGCAAAAACCAAAAGTTTCTCACTGCATGCATCATTCTCAGGCTGATGTTGATTGTTTGTATGTTTTCAGATACAAAGAACACAAACGATTAGTTCAAATAGAACTGCTTTACAAAAATACAATAATCGACCGTAAAAGATATCTGGAAACTACAGAAGTTTGGATGATGATCTGTGTCAAAGAACATGAAAGAAATAAGAAACATTATTCAGTAATAACAAGTTCAAAAGGGAATTTCAAGTGGGTGAAAAAGTGTATGTAAACCATAATGTAGTGACAAAGAACCTAAAAAAGAAAGCAAAAGCAAATGTTCTATCCCAAATGCAAAAACGATGGAAAGATAAGCCTTTTCATGGTCAGTACTCTGTTCGTGCCAAACAAGCTGATGTATACAAACACTGTACTCTTCAATGGTTATGTAGTGCAGGGTTAAAAGCTAAAACTGAATGTTTTATTCTTGCTGCGCAGGATCAATGCTTGCTAACTAGAAATTACCGCCCTCACATATTGAAAAATTATGAAACCCAAAATGCAGATTCTGTGATAAATATACAGAAACAACTGACCAGGTTACACGGTATTGAAACCCACTGACTATAAAACCCGGCATGGCAGAGTGGGCCAATATCTGCATTGGAAAATATGCAACTGTTACCGAAAGAAAACTGCAAGAATTTGCTATGAACACCATCCAAACTTGGTTATAGACATACTATATTTTATGGGAATTTACAATACACACAGACAGAACAATCAAAGCTAATCACTTTGACATCGTGAGCAAAGACAAAAAACAAAAACAAAAAAAAGCACACACAGAATATACCTTCTCATTGACATGCCAATCACTGTAGTGTGTATCGTATATTTTGAGATCTTCAAAAAACTATCAAAGTACAAGAACCTTGAAATCGAAATTTCCAAAATGTGGCATGTGAGTACATCAACAATTCCAGTTGTAGTTAGAGCCCTCAGATTGGTTGGAAAAGATTCCGATAAACTCATTGAAGGGATCTCTCGTAGCCGAGGGCTTAAGGAAATATAAAAAAATTATACACTGAAGTACAGATAACACTTTATTAAGGACTTTATCTATGTAAGATATGTGTGATCTTAGTATTTTTAAAAATTCTCAGTGGAAAATGCCATGATGCCATTTATGACCTTAAGTCTCTGGTTGAGACCCGGAAAGAAATGAGTATACACCAGGAATCAAAGGAAATAATAATAATAATAATAATAATAATAATAATAATAATAATAATAATAATATGTTAAATGTGCATTGAAAAAAAGCACACAATTGAAAATTTCCAGGAATAGATAAAATTCCTAATTTTTAGCTATATTTTTTAAATACAGCACGTAAAAAACTAGTCAAAATACTTCAAGAAATGGTTAATGATCCCGCTAAAATTCCTGCGTGGCTGACCAAAGGAATTACATTTCTTCTACCCAAGAATAGTAACACAAATAACCCGAAAAACTACAGACTAATTACATGCCTTCCGACAACATACAAACTATTAACATCTATTTTAACAAAAAAGACATATTTCTTCTTGGAAAGAAACCATGTACTACCGCTTGAACAAAAAGGGTGCAAACGTGGCTGATACGGAGGCAAAGATCAATTACTTATTAATAGGATGGTTTTGGAAAACTGCTTCAATGCAAAGAAAAATTATAGTACTGCTTGGATGGGTCATCGTAAGGCATTCGATAGTGTACTACATTCCTGGATCTTAAAGACTTGAAATATGTACAAAGTATCACCCATCATCATCAATGTTATCGAACTATGTATGTTGATATGGAAAACAATCCTTTACCTCAATCATATAAATGGAACCTATAAATCTGGTGAAATAAAAATCAAAAGAGGTATATTTCAAGGTGACTCTTTGTCTCCCCTACTATTTTGCATATAATTAATAGCATTAACCAGTCAATTTAACAAGACAGAATGTGGTTATAAAATAATCCAAAAGAAAATAAGCCATCTATTTTACATGGATGACTTAAAGTTGTATGCTAACAATGATAATGAGCTGGAAGGTCTTATGCAAACTGTAAAATGCTTCAGTGAAGACATTGAAATGAAATTCAATTCGAATAAATGTGCTAAAGCTACAGTTTTACGAGGATCGCTACAACAATCATCCTCAATTAGCTTTGACCCTGCTGTAACAATAAAGATTTAGAGCCAGAAGAAGCTTATAAATACCTAGGTGTAAATGAGAGTGAAAAAAATTCACCATAAAAAAATGAAAGAAAGAGTGTGTAAAGAGTGCTATAGAAGGTAGCCTTCTATAGTACTCTTTACGCACTATTTCTTTCATTTTTCACGGTGAATTTTCACTGATATTAAAAACTGATTGAATTAAAAACTGATTGAATTAAAAACTGATATTAAAAACTGATATTAAAAACTGAATTGAATTCTCAGAACAGATTTATGGCAATTAATAGTCTTGCCATCCCAGTGGTTCAATATAGTTTCAACACCTTGAACTGGACTCTAAACGACATCAGAGAAATGGATTCTAAGCCAAGAAAGTTTCTTTCGAAGCATAAGATGCATCATCCAAAGGCTGATGTAGACCATCTATACATACCCCGTAAAGAAAGTGGAAGAGATCTTACTCAGCTAGAATTGTCATACAAGACAACAACTATTGGCTTACTAACATACATAGAAACAACAAAGGACTGGATGATATAATTAGTTAAACATCATGAAAACAAAAACAAAAACAAAAACAAAAAATATTCAATAATGAAAGAAGGCAGTAAATACAAGCAAGATTTGCATTTAGTAGATTCTGTAGAAAAGTAAAACAGAAGCCAAGAACCAACTATTGCGGCAAAAATATGAAAAAGAAAGCCAAGGATCTTGAACAGATGAAACAACGCTGGCAAGACAAACCTGTGTATGGCCAATATACAGAACGTGCTAATAAATCCAATGTTGATAAATACTCATCGATGGTTACGTGCATCTGGATTAAAGTCTAAAGGCTTTATTCTTGCAGCGCAAGACAGGAAGTCTTTTCACTAGGAACTTTCAGGCAAATATTATACATAATAATGTGGATCCAAAATGCAGGTTCAGTGATAAATACCAAGAAAAAATAGACCATCTAATCTCAGGATATTTTGTCAGTCAGTTCAGTGCCATACGTGATACACGCTTGGGCGATCATGTCTCGAAAGAGACATGACTGACTGGGCAGAAGATTATCCCGTAGTAGGTTGCCATTGCTTTCTGCGGTAGGATGGTTGCCGACCAAGGCTACAGAACCCAATCTGTCCTGCTATTTAACCCATAACTGGAAGGAAGAGACGGATTAATACCTTTCCCAAAGGTATTTTCGCGTAAGTGAATACAATGGATTCAACTGGAATTCGAACTCGGCTCCCCGGTTTCTCGTTCCGAGCCCATATCCACTGTACCACAACGCACATATTTTGTACTTGCCCCAAATGAATATAAATATCGTCACGATAGAGTGGGGCAATATTTGCATTTGACAATGTGCAAACACTATGGAAAATTTGTAAACAAACACTGGTATGAACATCACCCAGAACCGGTTACAGAAATAGAAGATGTCACGTTTCTATGGGACTACATCTTCTACGCAGACAGAAAAAAAATGAAGCAAATAGGCCGGACATTATTGTTAAAAACCAGAAAGAAAAAACTTGCCTATTAATTGATATAACTTGTTCAGCGGATTGTAACATAGCAATCAAGGAATTCGAAAAACTCTCAAAGTATAAGTACCTGGAAATTGAAATAGAAAAAATGTGGAAATTGAAAACAAGAATCGTACCAGTGATAGTAGGTGCACTTGGAATATGTTGTCATATCTGGTCAGGCGCCTCAGCTGTTCATTTCAGTATTCTTGACACGCTCCAAAAGAGAATCTGTAATGTTATAGGTCCCGACTTGGCAGCTCGATTCCAGCCACATTCTCACCGGCGGTATGTGGCTTCCCTCTGTTTCTTCTACAAATATTTTCATGGGTTATGCTTCTACGAACTTGTCACTGGTGCCTCAACCACAAGAATTTACACGTGCAACGAGACTGGCAAAAAGGTTCCACCCATTCACAGTCAGGTTAGCCAAATGCAACCGATAATTCTACTCCAACAGCTTCTTTTATCGCACTTCCCGCCTGTGGAACTCCCTTCCGTAAACTTACTTTCATGACGACTACAACCTCGAGAAATTTAAATGCAATGTCAATTCTCATCTATTATCCACTTGACTCCAGTCCTTTCTAGTCACCCCGTATCTTGTTTTTTTCCTTTCTCTCTAGCTTCGTAACTGTCTTCACACCTGTGCTTCCATTCTTCTTTTGCTCTTTCTCTGACACCCCCTGTAACTGGTTCGTCTTTCTCTTCACTCCTCTCCTGCCTAAACTTTTACTCTTATGTAGCCCTCTGCGCATCAGTGGCGGTACCGCTTTGCTTGGGGTGAAACGATTTAAAAAAAAGTCTTTTATAACTATTTCAGTATTTAAAAACATAAGAATTTCGTTAGAAAAGAAAAGAGAGTACTGCACAGTAATATCTGCCCTCATATATGGCAGTGAATTCTGGGCAATCACGTCACAGATAAAGAAGAGGCTAGAAGCAACAGAAATGTGCTTCTACAGAAAGATACTAAGAATACCATGGACCAAACATGTGAGCAACAAAAGGACACATACTTAACATCAGAAAAAGACTATTGAAATTTATATGGCACATAACGAGGATAGAGGGTTTGGAAATTTTGATAACCAAAGCAGAAATTGAAGGTAAATTAACAGGGAAAAACTATGCATAACCTACTTAAAGAGCTTAATTAAATGGATGCCGGTGAAAGGTTTAGGAGAGATAAGAAAAAAGCTACATTTATGAAGTGCTGCAAAGAACAGGAAATTGTGGCGAGCAATGGACACCCGTATCCTACAGAGACATTGCGCATAGAAGAAGAAGAAGAAGAAGAAGAAGAAGAAGAAGAAGAAGAAGAAATGCAATACAATATTTTCTAATGAATATACAATTCCATCTATATTGAAGTGACAGACGGAGACACATATATGGATATCGGGGGATTCGAGAGATGTTACCCTTGCTAGAGGGAGGTGTTCACTGACGTAACCTCCCAGCCCATGCATATGGACAGTAGAGTCCATCCTTAAGAGAGGAAGGTAAACAGGGATTAAGAAGTCAGAGGAAGGAATTGAGGGGTTGAGGGCGCTAGGATGTCAGGAGACTTGTTGTGGAGGAAAGATTCAACGCTACAGACGTTGGTACGAATACCCTGGATGTTAGTGAAGGAAATGTTAAGAGGTTTAGGTGATTTAACTTTGCCTGGTTTAGCTTTTTTTTCTTGAGTTATGGTTATTCATACTTGTTGTTGGTAAGGAGAGACCTCGAGTAGAGGAGGCAGACGGTCATTAGCCGTAACATGCGCTCGAAAGCAACTGGCGCAGGCTGCAGCAAAGTGTAGCCTCGAAAGCCGAAAGTGCTTTCAGGGACACGTATCCATGCGCGACATAGCACCACAAGAACACCTATATTATGCAACTGTTGATCAGAGCAGCCATTCTCGACGCTACGCAAGAGTTAGGTCTCCTCATTACCAGTTGGAAGCAACCAGAAAACTGCCAACCCGGTACACTCACAATGAAGAGACGTTGCCACCGACCACGCACGTCACAGGAAAATCGCTGTAGCACCAATACTGTGGTCTGAGGAGAGAAAAGAGAAGGCCGGAAACCACTTCAATTAACACGGAACAAGGGATAAGTTTCTACGCCTGTTTAACAGAGGGAGACGATGAAGTTCTTTTCATGGTTAGCTACGAAAATGCTGTACTGAAATTGCTCAATTTTAGAAAAAAGATCAATTTACAATCTTGGCTAATCATAACATTCAGTTAATAAAGGTCATAGAAACCCATCAATTTTCAGGTAGGCCGAGCAATTTATGCCAGCCACATGAAATAAATTATTTTTACGAGAAAAAAATGTTTTTGTGTAAACAATTTTAAAATAGAAGTACCGAATTTTACAGTTTATCGCCAAACCCAAATTAACTGATGAATTTTATGGGTAATACATTTTATCAGTAATACGCTAATATGAGTATTAAGGTCCAGTTTTTTACCTAGTCATTTAAATAAATTTCCGGATATTTGCGGTGATGTGAGTGATGATCAGGGAGAACGATTTCCTCAGGATATCAAAACACTGTAAGCGTGCTACTAGGGACGGTGGGACAAACGAATAGTTGCTGGAGTATCAAAGGAAACTTAAATGATATTGACCATGACAGACAATGAAAAAAAAATTACCATAGTTCTTATGTTCAGGAATGTTTTGTTTCTGCTGTTAGTTTATTAAATGATTTGGTGAAAATAATTGTTGGTTTTGGTATGATCAATCGTGTTATTCTTAAAGACTTCGGATCTAATTACTATTGATTTCTCAATATCTCTCAATAAGCAGACCAATATTTGTTGATTTAAATACGAATTGAGTGCAAAAACCAGCTAATAATAATAATAGATATAACCCTCATGGCTCCTCATCTTAATTAATTGGAGGTGTTAACATATACATGTTTCTTCTTAGTGAATTAAACCAATTTGTTTAATTCCTTATATTATTCATTATATAAATATTCGTTGGGGTTCTTAATTTTTTAATTTGTTATTCCCCACTCCCCACAGACAAATTGTACGTATGGGATTAATTAGATTTTCACAAAGTCTTTTAAGCATTATGGTGTTTGTAGTAAGAATAGTAAGTAAGAATGTGATGCTTTGGTGCAAGGAATATTGTATAGTTTACATGGGTCAGTGATTGTGGCTAAGTACCTTACAATAAATTATAAATAGGGACCAGCCTTCCCCTATCGCCATGTGCCATATTTTTTGTATTTATTACGAAAATAAACACTACAGTAAAGGCCCCGTTCAGTACTACAGATTTGCCTGTCAGTTTCTGAGTTTTATCAGTTGAGTATATTCCGTAGAGACTGACGCCCTGTACATATCTGTTCATGAGCGAGAGTAAAGAAAGCACATCATGGCAAGGTTTTGAGGGTTTTATGGTTGAAGATTGAAGATAGCCAAATGCATTTTGATAGGTATGTTTGGTCTGGAAACAGCCTCAACCTGAAACTGAGTTGACTGGTTTTCTAATTGGGTCCCACCTGCCAAGTTATTCTTTGCTTTTATTAAAACATCTCACTACTTAGCACATAATTGTCTGTGATGCATTTACCTGGTATCAGACTGCCTGGTATCAGACTGCCTGCTTCGTATATTTATACCCCAACATCACTTTGTTCGCTTGCTGCTCCCTAACAACAACAATAACAGTAGCAAAAATAATAATCTATTTATGGATATAAAGACAAATAAACCTTATAAAATTGTAAAAAAAGTTATATTGATAAACTTGTTTATTCGCTGAATTAAAATTCTTTAGTGATGTGAACATGTGAGTCAAATTATAAAAAAAGAACATAATAAATACAAAGACATTGAAATAGAAATTCAACAAATGTAGCGTCTGAAAACAACAATAATTTCCATCGTAATTGGCGCTCTAGAAACTATTCCCCAAAATATGTAATCATCCATCACCGATCTGCCTGGTGAACAAAGTTTAGCCAAAAGACAGAAAATTGCACTCATGGGAACTTCTCACAGCAAATAATTTCAATGTGATTTTTTACTTGATAATTTTTTCTATTTGATTTTTAAAACTTAGCAATTTTTAAAGACTTCATTCAACTTTTTAACAGTTCTTAGGGATCATTTTATTTCTTTAATATTAAAAAATGATTTATCTTAACATTGAAATTTTTAAAATCTGATTTTAGCCTTCATTGAAATTTTTGCTTTTTACTCCGCCTTCATAAGCCTCAAACCAAACGTATTGCTGTCGATTATGACATGTTAAATTGCTGTCTTTTGAAGTCTTTGCTGGAAAGTTTGTATAAGAAGTGGATCCCCCCCCCCCCCAAAAAAAAAAAAAGATAAAAGAGAAATCCATCATCACGATCATGGCTAATACACACGCTCGTTCATCTGGTCACCTAACTCCCTGGATTTCAACCACTTGATATGTGAAGCGCAGTTAGACGAAAGGCCAACAAAATGCCTTGTAACAACAAGGATGAACTGAAAGCAATGACAGCATTCACCGACTTAAACAAGATTATTCAAAAGAGTTGCAAGAGATTCCGAAATATTCTGGAGGCTGTAGATAAAGCCAATGTCAATTTTATTGAATAAGTTTACTCTTTCGTATTTAAAGATATTTTTTTTTATTTTGGTAAATATATATTTTAAAACGAGATGTAAACTTTATCATAATTTTTGTGATCCCTTAGACAACAATTTATCCATCGTAACCAGTATATATATAATTTCAAAAGTTGTAATTAAAAAGAAATATGTAAGCAGCGAGACATGTTATAAATGAAATAAAAATCATTATTGTAATTTAATACATTTATAGATCAAATGTAAATTCAAAAAAAGACGGTTGATGCTCTACATACAATGCACACTTTGCTGATACAACTTCACTAAAGAAAACTGCAAGTAAGTATATATCCTTAAAAAATTAATCTTATGTTATTAATTTCCCTAATACATACAAACTACAAAATCATGTTACTATTAAGACTTAGCGTCATATCTTTTACGTTTCAGAAATTTAGGTTTGCGCTTTTTAAAAATTAATTCAGATTATAATTTATATCATTATGAGTCATATTCTTTTATCCTTTTTAGTAATAAATTAATATCACTGGCGATTGCAAACTTTAAATCCTAAATAGATATTTGGGGTACTATTTGCTTCGGGAAAGAATTCAATTTTATAAAAAATTATATGTCCCGAACGAAATTATACACTAATAATAATAATAATAATAATAATAATAATAATAATAATAATAATAATAATAATAATGTGCAAGTATCGTAGTCGTTTGTCGGCGCAAAAAGTGGAATCGACGATCCTAGATCGAATTTCTACCTAATTTGTTGTATTTATTTTCGAATAAATGTTCTTTAGAAAGGCATCAATCCTTACATTTTTTTTCTCCAATTACGGCTTAAATAGCAAGGTAGACTTTGCTCTGTAGCTTTGGTGGCTTTCAAGGAGAATGACAGCTCTGAATTTAAAACAAAATGAACTAATGGGAAAGAAATCCACCATTATTCTCAAGAAAGCATAGAAATTTATAGATGATAAAGAAAAGGAATAGCCATGATCAACTGAAGTAAAATAATAATTATAATAATGAAAAGAAAAAGAAGAAGAAAAAGAAGAAAAGGTCGTAGAAGAAAGAAAGAAAAAGAGCGAACATTTTTTAGGGAATAGGAAAAGAGAAAAATAGGTTTAGAAATAAAGAAATAACTAGATGGTGCAGAAAAGCGAAAAATCGTAAGTAATATTAAAAGAAAGAAATATGAACCAATATAGCAAAGGTAAAAAACTAAACAAAACAAAGCAAAAATAAAAAAAAAAACGGGAAAGAAGGCAAATGAAATTAATACTAACATTTGTGTGCATAGGAATGTGCATCCGTCAATGGATGCGTACGTGCAAAATTGGAAGGGACTTGGGAACTGGACTTGGAAACATTTTATTAGAAATTTTTGAAGAAAGTGACGAAAAAAGAAAGAAAGAAGTGGAAACATGAAATAATGAAGCAATTTGTTTGTTCAAAAATTCCCAGACTTCTCTGATCTTATGCCCAAATTCAGTTCGCAGTAAGACCACTTGTTAATCCCACACCGTACTTCCCCGATTTTAGATCTATCTTATTCCCACCAGACTCGCCCTCTGTGCACCTAGATACCGTTTCGATGCGATTGGCAGTCATGGCGGAAATCGTTTATAAGGGAAAGACACAGATGGCCATTTGTTTAAAGACGAGCAGAGAACGGAAGAAGAAAAAAGATAAGAAATCAATGCGACGGCGAAGAAGGAAGGCAGGGAGAGGATTGCAAGAAGAAGTTTATATATGAAAAGTGGTGAAGAAAGAATAAAAAAGAGGTGTGGGGGGGGAAACGAGAAAAGATGTGGAGGGAGTATAGGGCAAGAGATGAAGGGAGACAAACATTTATAATGTTAGGAACAAGAGGAAGTAAAAAAAAAAGTTGCAACACCAGAACAAGAATGATAAGGAATGAAAAATGAGGGTGGGGAGAGGTCAGAAATAAGCATTCTAAGAGCGTCAAGGAAGATGACGACGATGGGCAAATGGGATTAGAACAGTAGTTTGGATAAAGAGGCGAATGAAAAGATTAAAATTCAAGTAAGGAAAAAAACAGTGATACAATATTAGGATGGGGAAAACAAAGAACAAGATAAAGAATAGAGAGAGAGAGAGAGAGAGAGAGAGAGAGAGGTGGTGAGGGGAGGGAAACGAATGAAGAAAAGTGCAAGTAAAAACTGTCGAGGTGTCGATGGTGGTGAAGATCAGTTTCCTGTCTGTCCAAACTCGCAAGCTAAATGAGATATTCTGTATGGCTGGCCACTTGTATCTGAGAAGGCCTGCGTACTACAGCAGATAGCTAATCCCTAGTGCAGACGCCCGCTCAGGCAAATTTGTGTCTGTTCAACATTCACAGAGCCCACTTGTGGTTTATAATGCAACTATGCTGAGCGGATCTCCTGTGAGAGAATGCGTTATCTGGCGAGAACAACAGTCTGAACAAGGTCAATACACTCAAACCCTCGGTCACTATGACTTGTGATTTAGTGCTAGCATAATATCAATGGCTCCCGAAGGGTCCTGTCTACCCAATTCCACTCACAAGGCCTAGATTCAACTTGTAGTATGGTTTTCAGCATTTTAGCTCAAGTTTCACTTGATTTTTTTAAGCAAATGTCATTAAGCCCAAGAAATAACATTCTGCTCAAATTTGTTACACACACTTTAGGAAAGCCCATCGAGAATGCGTTATTATTTTTCCAGTATCTTATTGACTCGTTATGAAGCAAGTTTAAAAGTCGAGACAGTAACAAGTCAAAATGATGTGAAGACTAGTGGAATAGTTTTTCATTTGGTATGTTTAAATAGATTTTTACTTCTATGTGATTTGTTTATGGAATGATTTGGCATGTTCAAAAAGATTTATTTATCTATGTGATCTATGATTTGTTTATGAAATGATTTGGTATGTTCAAATAGACTTCGTATTCTAGGTGATCTATGAACTGTTTATAGAATGATTTAGTATTTTCAAATAGAATATGTAATACGCTATTTGGTTATAAAATGATTTGGTATGTTCAAATAGATATCTTCCTCTATGTGATCTGTGATCTGTTTATGGAATGATTTCGAATGTTCAAATAGACTATGTGATATGTCATTTGTTTATGAAAAGATTTGGTATGTTCAAATAGATTTCTTCCGCTTTGCTATCTGTGATTATTTATGGAATGATTTGGTATGTTCAAATAGTTTTCTTTCTCTATGTGATCTGTGATTTGTTTATAGAATGATTTGGTATGTCAAATAGATTTCTTTCTCTATGTGATCCATGAGTTGTTTATAGAATGATTTGGTATGTTCAAATAGATTTCTTTCTCTATGTGATCTGTGATTTGTGTATGGGATGATTTGGTATGTTCAAATAGATTTCTTTCTCTGTCTGATCTGTGATTTGTGTATGGAATGATTTGATGTGTTCAAATAGATTTCTTTCTCTATGTGATCTGTGATCTGTTTATGGAAAAATGCATCTTGGAGTAGATAGACTAAACTATCGCCCGGTTCACACTCCACCCACGTCTAATGAACAGGTGAAGAGGCTCATCCCTTGTTCCCCGTTTAGGATGTGGTTTCCGGCTTTCTCTTTTCCAATCTTTTCACTCTTACGTAGCCCCCTGCACATCAATGGCATTACCGCTTTGCTAGGGGTGATATGATTAAAAAAAATACAAACCTGGATGAAAGTGTTAAGATTCCTAAGTAACTCCTCTCTAATTTAGAAAATTTTGGCAATTTAAAAAAATCCAGTCACGTGTTTGTAAGTAATCCCTCTTGTATGTTTGAAAACGTTGGAAAATTAGTTATAAATTGCCTGAGGATACCGAAAAGTTGAAACCTAGGTTGCGGAAATAACTCATTTCCAAATTATATATTTATATATATATAGGAACTTCGTTTTCGTTAATCTTGTTTCAGGCCAATGAAGGGAACTAACCAAAAAAAAAAAAAAGAAAAATTTAATTTAACTTTCGCTTTACTCAGTAGATAAATATTCAAATTTGAAGCTGGATTCTCTGCGCAAAAGTGCCTATTCAGGCTTATAATAAGTCGCAACTTAATAATCACATTCTCCCGTTCCTCATCGCTCTACTAATGGGGTTCTGTAAATCTCTCCATTACAGCTAGAGTGTCTAACCCAACCCCACTCTCGATCTACACAGGCAGATATACAAATTTAATTTTTTATGTATATGTGATGTTACAACAAAATCAATATCAGATTGTCGGTGACCAATCCAGATACCTTGTGGCGATGTTACCACTGAAATAATAATAATGATAATTAAAGAGAATATGCGGTAAAACAGGAAAAAAAAAGCAAGTGAAAGAGAGACTATCTTTGAATAACCAAGATGTTGATATGCTATAAAAACTTTGAAATATTAATGTACAGAAAGTTAATCTAGAAATACAATTTTTTGTAAGTATACAAATGATATCAGATTAGTGGAATAGTAATAATTTGGATTTTTAAAAAGAAATGGATTTTGACACTATATGAATCGAGGTTAAAATTAAGGATGTATTGAACTACAACCTTTTTTAAACAAGATATCTGTAGTTTACAAAAAGAACGTCAGAATAATTAATAGCAAGGTGATAAAACAATAGCGTTTTGTTGTAAAAAAGTAAATTGTTTATTCACGGAGAGTTGAAAATGTATTTTAAATGTATGTCATGGAGGGGTTGGTATGGTCGAACCAGGGGAAGAAGTCAATAACCAGGTGTATTTTAAGACAATCGGCTTCTATTTAAGCGCGTTTTTGCGCGAGCACAGAGAAAAGCAACGAGGAACGAGTTGATGAGATGAGATAAGACGAGAAGAGAGTAGGAGAGAAAGAGTGGGAGATTGAGGAGTTGGGATTCGGTTGTCTTCGAATGCAGTCGAACTGAGTTGAGAGACGCCCGGAATTAAAAGGAAGCGTTCGCTGTGTGTGTTGCTGATACTGAGGCGAAGAAGCGAAATAGCGCCGCTAACATCTAAATACCGCTACGCCTACTAACACTAATACTATTACTACCGTTACTACTACTGAGAATGGGAACGTCGAAGGTTGTAATAGTTGCGCTAAACACAGACCAAAAAAGGGTTAAAAGAAGGCCGCATCTCTCCTTTATCGAATTTATTCGAAGTATTTGTGTTTTATTTGGTTATTGTACATATACAAAAGAAATTCAACAAGAATTGTTTTTTAGAGTGTTTGTTTTTGATATCTAGAACTTTTGTCCTTCCAAAATCGTATCGACTTGGTTATATTTATTTTTCTTTTAACCTGATTCTAACCCGACGAATACGCAGGTGTTCCAATGGGGAGCTTCTGGGTTTCTATGATTTGATGGCCGCTCTCCAGGAGTAAAATATCGCAACGTGGCTTTAGGGTGGCATCAAATTGACATTAGGAACGGGAAACTTGTGTCTAACCTGTAATACTGGACCAACGGCCAGTCTGGTGGAATGAGTCGGTCTAGTGGGATGAGGATACAGTGTTACAACCTCATTCCATGGTCTTGTGGGTGAAGAGAGATGTTAGCAATCCGGTAGGATGAAAAATATGATCTATAAAAAGGGCGGAAGAACTCTCAGAAGTCAACGGTCAGCTAATTAAAGGCGGTGTCTCGATAAATCACCGTGGAGAAGGCAACGGGAAACCACTCCACTATTACTGGCCATCCAGATGGAACGCTCTACTCAATTTTAATGATTCTAATGAGACTAGCTTGTTAATCTTTACACCACGTCGAGGTCCCCAACGGAAGATGAAATGGGGAACGGAGAAATAAATATTTTCTAAAAAATATTTTTAAAAGTTTGAAGTAGAAAATAAATAATAACCAGTGACGAAAACTTCAGACTTTTTTTAAAATTTCTGCTTCACTGAAGCGGTTAGAATATTTTTTTTTATTCGTGAGATTTTGGAAATATCGGCGAATTCACATTTCGTAAAAAATCTCTCAATTCTCACAAAATGAAGTGCAAGTACATATTTACTAACGATATTTCGAAATATTTGTCCATTATTGTTAAAGTTTTATTAATAGCATTTAAAAATATAGCATTTAAGGAGAAGCGTATGCTGTAAAATAAATTGATTATCAGCTTAGTTCAAATCATCCAAACAATACAATAAAAAGAATGGTCTATCTTTCACAAAACTTAATGTAGTAAAAACTGTGATGCTTAACTGATAATTTATTTACCTCTTAATACTTTATTGCAACAAATGTCCTTTGAACAACGGTTTTTTAAGATCAGATTACTCTTTAAGATCTCTTTATCAATTTAATTTGTATTGCTTCAAATTTCTCTTGCCCTGTAATTTGATTTATGCAGGGAAACATAATAAAAGGGATTAACTTCACTTTAATCTTTTCTTTTTAATTTCTAATTATATTTTAACTTTTTTTCATGATTCCGTACTTTTCTTTTCAATAAAATTAATTTAAAACCATATAACACATTAATTGTCCACTTTAAACATTATCTAAAATTACTTGTGGCAAGCGAAGCGAGATTAAGTTTGAAAGAATGTCCTACTCAGTATCAAGCGCCCAAAATAAGCAACGTGTATGAAGACCAGTGAAAGTTTTTATGAGATGGTATTTTGCTTGCCCCTACGAGCAATACTAATATTAATATTAAATGGTCGTACTAAATTGCCAACATTTTTATTCTAAATAATACAATGATATGATGCATAATTTTTCGTTACTACATTTTCAGAGAAAAAAGAAATTGCTAAAAAGTTCTTTGTTTGAAATATAAGCCTATCAGAATTTTGGAAATGGGTCAGGCTGAGAATATTTCAGCGCACTCTGTATATCAGATGTAAAACCGACATACGCACGCACGCGCGCGCACACACACACACACACACACACACACACACACACACACACACACACACACACACACACATATATATATTTAGTAGACATTTCAAATTCAAAATTGGCAATGAATGTAACTTTAAGTTTTAATTAGAAATTTCCTCCCGTTTAAAGTTTTCTAAACATCCATCTGTACTGTTATTTGCTACTAGCCAGTCAGAAGGCTACTTATACCCTATGATAAGATAGAGAAACAATATTTTAGTGCACTTCATCTTGTAGTCATGTCACAGCAGATGTAAGTAAAATAATTTAATTACTTGCCGGAAGTGTGGTATACGACATGTTTGATGAACTTTGACCAGTTTATGCTCTTAGAATGACATTTCAACCTTGAATTAAAACCTAATTCTCACGATTTCCGTCCACAACTGTTTAGATATTGTCTCATTTGTACCTGTTTGTGCTCTATATATATAAGTATATATATATATATATATATATAACAAGTATATATATATATACTTATATAGATACAGTTTATATATATACATATATATATATATATAACAAGTATATATATATGTATATATATAAACTGTATCTATATAAGTATATATATATATATATATATATGTGTGTGTGTGTGTGTGTGTGTATGTATGTTTGTGTGTGTGTGTGTGTGTGTATGTATGTGGGAATGTTGTGTATTTTTATTTTAAATTATGCTTCTTTTTCTGACTAAAAGACTAATTCAAGTAAAGGTAATTTGTTATCCGTTGGACTTCCCACTCTTAATATATTTTCAACACATTTAAACTTCCGTGTTGGGTCTTCGTTGGACTAAACCTCCTATCGGCAACGATAACAAAATTCATAATGTCCCACCCCAACATTAGTTCGTTAATTTTTTCACCCATCCTAATCTGCGTTAAAAAAGGACACAAAAAGATATGCAGATCACTGTTCTTTCCAAAGTAAATATTTGGGACTTTTATATTTTAAGGTTCGTGCAGAAAGGAGGACTTCCTCTTTGTGATGACGATACATGTTTTCCTGGCGTTTTGTTATCAATATAATGTGCGAATCACCTACTGAGTTAAAAAAAAAAACTGGAAATCAGCCCCACCAAATGTGTCATCCTTTAGAGCATAGCATCAGGGTGCACTCTGACATCTCACCTTAACACAAGCGGAACTTTAATTTTAATATTGACGTATCACTATTAAAATGCTTACCTGCTGCGATCTTTGTGAGTTTAGAATAAAAGTAAATACGGAAAAGCGTAATTGCTTATCTTATTTTAAAATATCTTAAAACGTACAATATGAGAACACAATTTGTTAATCTTGGCTTAATATAAAGCCACAAGAAGGGAGCACTCAATACGGATCAAACTTACAATTTAATGGTCAACATAACATGCTCGTTATCCATTACCTCATCTACCTATTCGCCCTTTGTCAAAAATCCCACTGCAATATGAAGACACCTTTCTTTTGAGATAGTAAATAGCAATGCAAATACAAAAGGATGTATACTTGTATTTTATATATTATGCAAAAATTTGAAAAATACGTCACAAAGAACTGTTGCAACTGCTTCGTAAATTTTGAATATTTGGGAAAGATATTAGAATGATCTAAACCCTATATTAGCAGCAAAACGACTGCATGCGGATAGAAAATGAACTCATTCAATATACAAAATAGAAAAGGGTGTAAGACAAGGATGAGTCTTCTCGCCGGATTTATTCAACTTATACAGAGAGGCGATTCTGAGAGAATTAGAAAGCCTATAATGATTCATCATTGGCAGCTATAATCTTAACAACGTAGGATATGCAGATGACACAGTTGATAGCAGATCCGGAAAGGAAACTAAAAGAGCTCTAACGAAAAGTAATGGAGGAAAGCGAGAAGAAAGAACTAAACATTAATTGGAAGAAGACGGGATCCAGAGTTGTTAGCAAAGGCAACAGAACAACATTCAAATTGCAGATGAGTCATATCAAAAACAAACAAGTATAACAAATTAAATACATGGGAAGTGCATTATCAAAGTATAGAAGTGTGATACTGAAATCCAAAGCCATATAAGAATAACCAAGATGCGTTCCAAAAGCTCATCGGAGTATAAAGAAACGGAAAAAAATTCGTTAGAAACAAAGAAAAAGTAGGGAACTATTACGTAAGATAAGTCCTTTTAGATGGCAGTGCTTGCTGGGCAATCTCACAGATGAATTAGAGGCTTGAAGGAATAGAAACGTAGTTCTACAGAAAGATGGTGACGATACCATTGGCCGAACATGTAAGCAACGACAAAGTTTTAAAGAAAACTTTTAGAGAAAACAAAAAGGACACCTCTACATCAGGAAGTGGCAGTTGAATTTTCTAGGACAGGTAGAGGAAAGAGGGCTTAGAGAATCTTATACAGGACAGAGTTTATGCAACACATAGGCTACTTAGTGAGCTTGAGTAATTGGATGGCGAAACAAAGTTCGGGAGAGATAAAAAAAGGACAAAATTTATTAAGAGTTACAGAAAATTTTAGAGAACAATAATCGCCTACGTTCTAAAGAAAAACCAATAAAGTTAAAATATTTTGGCAATGTATCTACTTGAAAACTATTGCGATCACTTGATGACCTCCAAGAGTTAGTAACATTTAAAACCGAATTTTGAGTAAATATTAATTGCACATTAATGGCATCGGGGGCTGCCATTAATTTTATAATTCTAGAATGAACGGTGCACACGTTAATCAGTAGCAATAAAATGAAATCTTCCATTTATTGAGAGTGAAATGAACACACAAATCAAATGCCGCAAATTATAACACGCGCGACCGAACACACATGCCATGCATACCCGACCCAGACACGTTGTTTTCGTGCTTCACTTTTAGAAACTACCATTTATAAATCTATTTATATATCTATCATTCGCTGTGCATTGAATACTGTTACTATGATTCTGCTATTCATCTTGGGGTTCTCGACAAAATCCAAAGAAGGATTTGAAACGTAATCGATCCCGATTTGTCAGCTCGACTTCAGTCACTTTCTCACCAACGGGATGTGGCTTCCCCCATTCTTTTCTATAAATATTTTCACCGCTTCTGCTCTGACAAGCTTCTTTCCCTGATGCCCCAATCATATGAATTTATTTACTCGTGCTACTAGAATTTGAAAATAGGTCCCACCCACCCTTTCATCCCATCAAAATAGGTAAGTGTAACCGTCACTTCTGCTCCATCAGTTTCTTTTCTCACACTTCCCGCCTGTGAAACTCCATTCCGTATACTTACTTCCCGAGTAGCTATAATCGCCAAAAGTTTAAGTGCAACTTCCATTTTCTATCTCTTTGATTCCCACATTTCATTATCCTTTCTTCGACATCCCCGGCGGTAATTTCTTTCCTTTTCCTTTTTCTTTGCTTTCTCTCACTGTGACGGTACTGCCTTGCTTGAGATGAAACGATTATAAAAATAAAAATAAAAATAAATACCATCGGAATATTAATTAATATTATTGCGGTATCAGTGGTATTACAGTAATATTAGAAAATATGAAATTCATAATGTATAGCTTCTCTTTGGGCCAAGTCTATATGAACTTATAAAATTCGAGAACTTATTGACACTATCGACACTGCTAATAATAGAAGAATACTGAAGAGTTTTATAAAAGCTAAAATAATTTTTCAAATTCATGAAAAAAGACTTATGTATTTGATGATTACTTTGGAGTCCCGAATAGACGCACCCTCCAACAGATGTTGATATCTTTTAGATATTTCTACCCAGGATATTCTTATTACGACCCAACATCTTATCAATAATATGATCACTTATTTTATTAATTCATATTTTTCGTGTGTAAATAACAATATGTAGAATGTTCTGAAGATGTGAAAAGTATACAAGGTAAAAATAAGGAAAAAAGTACAACTTGATGAGCATATTTGTAAATTTGAGGAGGAAGACAATTTGAATTTAAACGGAATCAAAAGAAAACAAAATCTGATGTAAAAAGAAAAGGAACTAAATTTTTTCTACATGGCACTTGCTGTATGGCTGTTGGGTCGGTATGGAATCGTAGTAAATGTCATTCATGTTTGCCAGTGAAAATGATAGGATTTTGCCGAATTGTCATATAATATATTGGTCGTTGTGAAATTTTTCCAAGAACTGTATTTTGCACTGGGCGATGCATGGAGAACTCACTGGGTAGGAAACACAGGTGTCGAGCTAGATTTTCTTTTGACTAACGGGGTCAAAAAGAGTCGTCAGCACCTGAGATGAGACAGAATGTATTGGGAGTTCCAGGTGTCAGGGTTAACTATTTAAGTGACGTCAGCTGTCACAGAGTTAGAAAGTTGAATCTAGAAGTTGAAAAGAGAAAAGAGAAGGGCTAGCCATTCTGGCTGGCTTGCGACCTTGATGCGTGTGTGCTCCGACCAGACCAAACCCACTCCACACCAAGTCCCCGAAAGGCAAATAATTGTATATTTTATATACACGTAATGATGTCTGTCGATTTTATCATTTGTGAAAAAGGAAGTCATTTTGTTTGCAGTTTGTCCTGTCATTGCGTACTGTGAAAAAATAATTAAAAGTTGGTCTGATCAGATTCTTGCCGAATGGATAGCAGTTTATGGTGCGTCATTTATGAGGGAAAACAGAGTCATTGTGTTTGAAATTTATATTTCGACATTTGATCATTGAAGAAGATACGCAAATTTAGGTTTGTGCATATTCTCGCCAAATGGTTTGCAGTTTGTTTTTGACGAAGAAGCAGCGGTTTATTCCCCGACATTTTGATTCAAGCAGAATATACCGGCGAGAGTAAATAACACACTAGCCGTTTGTTACTTTTACTCTGATTTAGATGCTATCAGCACTGACGATTCTCAGTTCATCAAAGCACATTTTAGCGTTTCTCTCATCACCTACTGTTCCAATGCTCCCCTTGTATTTAGAACTCGCGAGTACATACCCTCTACCATTAAAACATGCAATCTGGTGCCATCTTTCTATTAACTATTTGGGATATTTTTGTCGATTGTTTCTTTTGACTCGTCTAATTAGAAGAAGCTAATAGAGGGTCATTTATTCCATCATATATACGGCATCGCCTACTTTGCCGTTGGCAGTTCATTTCGTTGTCGTAAATGATCCACTTTTAAGCGTCTGTAATAATTAGTTTAAAAACAATTATCTTATTCTTTACGTATAATTCGTAATCACACGGAAATACATTCTTATTATTTTCCGCTAATTTTGAGAATATTTTAAGTTCCTGTTGATATATCAAAAAAAAAGTAAATTACTGAAAAGTAATTGAAGCTCACTTGAAGCGAGCCGAATGTGTAATGCTTCTCATGCCAATAACATTTCCACCGAGCTTCTCTACGGCATATGATTTCATTTAATTTATTGTGTTCCTCTCGAATTTATATTTAAACTGGAAACATCAGGGAAGAATGTGCACCACTTCGGGGCCTTCCTATGAACGGTTTCACTTGCACACCGCCCCCCTCACTAATGTAAGGCCCCATTATAACGATATACAAATATGTCGTAGATGTACAAACTCAAATGTCTAACGGTGAAATGAGATTTACGAAAAATTTCGAAAAGTGGGAAACCTTGCGTTCTGAGAATACAACGTGAGCCTCATTACGCATTCACGATCAGTCCTGATATTTCTTTCTTCTCAGCTCTTTATGTAATATTTTGCTAATGATGTTGTCTAGCATGCACCACGCTTCCGATCCGGATGCTAGTGGAAATTTGATTCGTGGCAGTTTGGGTTGCGTCCCATCCGTTAATTCAACAACTTGGATATCCTCCGCACTGTCGTATGCATCCTTGCATTGGTTTTCCGACATCTTATCTGCGTTGGCAGAGCGCTGCTCCTGAACCCTTGTCAGAGAAGCAGAACCCATTTTTGTAAGGTGAATCTTCGCCCCCTTTTTGGGACCTGAATTTCCGAACAATTTTAAGTTCCTGTTGATATATCATCAGTTACGATAGAGTAACAACGACTTCTTTCATTTTTGATAAAGTTAAGTAAAACTAAACGCTCCAAATGTTATGTAACGGTAAACAACGAAATTAAAATTTTAGCAATTTAATATTTCCTAAAACATAAAACCTAATTGTAAGCATTTGTCTATACTTATGAGATGACATTATTTACATTGCTCGGACTATTGTCTTCATTTTTATTATGTTTACGACTTTTCGGCTGTTGTACGGTCTAGCCTTGTTCAAAAGCTAGGAGTTTCGAACCGAATAATTTATTCCGATCACTCGGGTATATCATTCTCATTCCATGTGCTATGCCACTTTTGGTAGTGATGTAGTTATCTCAAGAACACGTGACCCTGTGAATATAGACGTTAGCTAGTTCCAATGACTTCACCCAAAGATTTGTGAGTTCAATACCAGGCTACAGCAGTGGTGAACAAATAACTTAGAGAATGATATATCCCAGTGATCGAAATAAAGTGTTTGGTTCGATAGTGTTTGGTTTGACGAAGACAGAAGCGTACAACGACCGAAACGTCGTAAGCATGGCAATAAAAATAAGAACAATATTCCGGACAATGTAAATATTTTTCAATTGGAAGCAGCCATTATTTTCAACAGGACATTTGAATGGGATTTAAAAATGAGAAATATATATTGTTTGTGATAAAGAAGAATGAATTCTACAACATAGCAATAAAATTGTCAGACACAGAAAAATAACTTAAAATATTTCCAAACATTGGAATTAAATTTGATTAAACGAGAGTAGACAAAATGAAACAACCTAAGAAACAAAAATCTGCTACAGAAGATTTATAAAAAGTACAAATACACGAGGAGTATTCATAGTATAATGTTCAGTGCACTTCCTAGACTGGATATATATGAAGCTGAAACATAAATATTTTATGAATCAATCTTTAGTAACGTATGATGTATTTGCATCATGAATCGAACGCAAATAATTGCATTAATACTTGCAGAAAATAAAAAGAAATAGTTGCATTAATATTATGTGTAAATTAATGTATATTATCTTTTCATGTCTTGTAATTTCTCTGAGTAAATTAATAAGCTTTAATTTTAATTTCAAAGGGATTAAGAACTTATATAAAAATAAATGACAAACACAAACATTGTCTGTCTCTCTGTAGATTAAGTAAAATTTGGTAAACATTTTGTTTCTTATTTCTTCATTTACTTAGAAAAAAGAAAAAAGAAGAAGAAGAAAAAAAGCAGGGATGCGACATTCCATAAATACGTTTACTCAATAAATATATTTTTTACAGTAATAAGGAATAATACTGGAGTAAAATAACCATTAATTGCTTGAAAATTAAGATATATTGAGAACAATATTTTAAAAGGGTACTATAAAGAAAAAGAGTTGTTAAAATGTTCTCTGTATAGGGAATCTTTCACTGAATATGCAGATTTTATGCAAAAGGCAGACATTTTTGTTTTATCATCTGCTTTTTCTCTTAAGTGTTTGCGAACCTAGCAGCGACCGAGAAAACTTAAAGATTTATTCGCGTTAAAAATGAGAGCAGGGATTTAAGGCAGCAAAAGTAGTAATCATTAAATGTTTTCACAAATAAGCATGAATATACATCAATAATGCTTATAGTGCAATGTGAGACAAGTTGGCCAACGCTAATCTACCGTTCTTTATAAAAGAAGAAAAGAAAATAGTAAAGTCTAAAAAGAACGTTGAGAGAAAAACCGACAAAACGAGAAAGACAGATGAGAAATTGAAAGAGAAAGATAAAAGAATAGATAGAAAGAGTAATAAGGCTTTAAGGAATGTAAAATAAAGACATGTAAAGAAAGATATAAAAAATAGATGAAGATAAACCGAGAAATGTAAAAAAAATGTGCTCTTAAAGATTATATATATATATATATATATATATATATATATATATATATATATATATTGTGTGTATTTTGCCAGCATTTTTTCATTAATGCAGGTTTCATTGAATAATATAGACAAGTTCTGTTTATTAATTTTGTGTAGGATCCGTTCATACCGTCTGATATACTTGATGGTGATATCGTTGAAAGACAACAAAAAATCACAGTAACTGTTGATTTTTTTATCGGGTCTAAGCTTTCGGCTCACATAAGCCATTATCAAAGAGTAAATATTAACACACAGTAAACATAGAACATTTAAGCTATTAACAATAAAGAGAATTAAATTGAAAATATAAGTCCATCCCTACCGTGGCGGATGGCCGAAGACAGTGACAAAATAGTGGCGTTGTGGTCCCTGATCTGATTATAGGCATTTGAGTACGTTATTGGAAATATCAAAATTGATTGTATTCAAACCAGGTTTAAATTGTTTAATGTAGATTGCTTCGAGGATTTTTAGTTTCTGTTTATTATTTTATTTTTCACACAGATATATATATATATATATATATATATATATATATCTCTGTGTGTGTGTGTGTGTGTGTGTGTGTTTTTAACGTGATTTTTGTATTTATTGTTATTTGAATTAGTTCTGACTTCATGGAATTTCTAAGTTATTGTGGTGGTTGTAGAATGTTATATAAGAGTGTGTTGTTTTGATTTAAGGTATATTGTGGTATACGTGGGTTAGTGATTGTGGCTAGCTAGGTTAAATTATAAGACAAAAGAAGACCAGACTTTTTCACATTCACCCTTTTGGTTTATTTTTTTACCCGTTTTTGTATTTTTATACAAAATAAATATTGTTGTACATTTTTTCTGTCCAATGCTTACAAATAAAATAGATTCGTATCCTGATTGAGTTTCAATGATTGTATTTTACAAGAGTGAAGGATCCGTGGCTCAAATGTAAATAGAAAAAATACGTATAAAATTTTGCATTCGTTTGTTAAATCTGTCAGAAGTATACATGGCATATTTTATATTTTGTGTGTGTGTGTGTGTGTGTGTGTGTGTGTGAAAAAGAAAAAAGGAAAGGCTGTCAAAGTGACGAAGATTTATTGAAGAAAGTGAAGCATCAATCAAGTGTAGAAGGAAGAAGAATAAACTTATTAAACTATTAACAATAGAGGGAATCGACATTATCGATTTAAATCATTTAAATAAGATGTAAAAGTAACATTTCTATTTTCCAATGTGTTCCTTTTTACTATTTTTTCTATAGAGTTCAGTATACTATTGCTACTATTATAAGTTTATCTCTACGCAATTCATAATCATAATATTGGAGACCTTTTTTTAAACCAATGGTCTAGGATCCTCACGGCTTCATAATAATAATGCGCAAAGAGTAGCCATGAATGGCTTCTGGTAGACGTTGCTGTACCTTGGGGTAAGAACATCATGAGGTGAAAAAAGTGAAAATACAGAGATGCCAAAAGCTGTCGCGGCAAATTGGAGAAAGGTGCCAAGTAGACACCCAACTTGTCCCTTTTGTGATCGGTGCTCTTGAGTCTATTCGGTTTGGAGATACATGACATCATTGAGAGAACGCAGGTGGCAGGATTTCTTGGAACAGTTCATATGCTGAGTAAAGTGTTGCATTTCTAAGGTACGGGTAGTAAATGAGATATGATCATTATCACCCAACCATAAAGGTTGGACAGGAGTTCAAATAATAATAATAATAATAATAATAATAATAATAGAAACTAAATAATATAATATAATAAAATAATAATGTTAAACGACACTTTGGTGTATAAACAACTTGAAAATTGTGTTACTAAAACCTTTTTCACGCCGAAGAAATTATTCGCAATCAGATATAACACTGAAATTTTTAAAATAATTTAATTCCAAACAAGCGGAAAAGCCACTAGAATACAAGCAGTTATTAAAGTAAAAGAAATAGAGGAAGAACAATAAAGTAACAGTATTCAGAAAACAGAATATGATTGACATTGCTTTTAAATTGATTAAGTTGACAGGAAAGCAGCAAGCCGGAAAAGAGTTCCACAGAGGAGAAATGGGAGAGAACTGTTAATATAGAACTTACAGTTACAACTAGCAATTTCAACACTAAAATTATGCGACCTAGCTGCCAATCTAGCATTGCGCTTAAATTCATGAAGACGACGTTATCAAAGAGGAAAGCTTATCAGAACAATTATTGTGAAATTATTTACAGAAAAGGCACTTAAGAAAGCTACGTTACGGCGGTTGGAAAGTGGCTGAAGCCAAGATTCTAAATCAGCTGTGAGATGATGGAAACAACGACCTATTACCAACAAGAATACAAAAGAATGTTATCATTAGAACAAACTAATAATAGGGAGGTAATATCAAATAAAGTACAACAACATAATGACACATGTCGAGAAACCATCTGTATTCAAGTTTATAAACCTGTCAACATATTGTCAATCTAAATATAGAATTTAATGTATTGTGTATAATCCTTTTGGCGAAATAAGAATTCAAATGAAAAAAAAGCATTTTTTACCATTATTATAGAAGTCAGCAAGAAGGACAGCCTAAGAATGCGAGTTACGAACTAAAGATGTCAAAATCATGCAAGTACAGAAATTTATATATCTGGCAAGTATTTTAGCAGAAGACAGATAATGTGATAATGAAATCCAAAAAATAACAAATAAGAAATGAAATGTTATGTATGATATATAAATACTGGACAATCTCATCACAGATGAAAAATAGACTTGAAGTAACAATGATGTGGTTTTACAGATGAATACTGGGAAATATTATGGACAGAGTATATGAGAAACGAGTAGGATTTAAGGAAAATGGGAACAAAAGGGAGCTTATATTTCGAATCAGAAAGAAAGAGTTAAAATTTCTGTGACGCATGACGAGAAAAGACGACTTTGGAAATTAACATTCATATTAACAAGACAAGATGAAAATTGTTGCAATCCATAATCCGCACATTCTGAAAAATAAATAATTTCTGTTCGCTTCATTAATGCTTATGCGTAAATAAGCATTAATGAAGAGAACAGAAATCTCTTTCTGTCTAACACACACATACACACACACATGCACGATTTATGGGTATCAGAGAGGAAAGAGTGTGTGTGTGTGTGTGTGTGTGTGTGTGTGTGTGTGTGTGTGTGTGTGTTAAATTAAACCTAGATAACCTGAAAAACATATTTTCAAAGGCGCATTAGCATGCCTAAATACGCATTTCAAAAGCTAAGCAGAGTATTGGAAAACAGAAGATTTCGTTAGAAACAATAAAAATAGTACCGGACTGTTATGCGGTATCTGTCCTCCTATATGGCAACGAATGTTAGACTATCTCCTTAGAGATGAAGGAGAAATTCGAACCAACAGAAATGTGGTTTTGCAGAAGGATGCTGAGTAAAATATGGCCCAAAATGTGAGCAACAAAAAGGTTTTGGAGAGGATGCAAACGAAAAGAAAACTTACACTTACTATCTGAAAGAGACAGCTGAAGTTTCTGGGACACGTAATAAGGAAGGAGGGTTTGGAGAATCTAATACTCACAGGACGGATAGAAAGAAAGCGAGATAGGGGAAAACAACACGAGAAATACTTCATAGGTTTGAACAAGTAGATGGCGGAGCAGGATTTGGAAGAGATATCAAGAGGAAAAGCGACAAGGGATAGGGGTAAGATGTGGGCCACGATCACCTACATCCCGAAAGGACATGGCACATAAAGAAGAAAGAAGAGATTAAAAGTTAATGAAAAATTATGTGTACTTGCTGGTGAAGCAAGTGTGGAAAATTTTTGCTGCAAACATATGCCATTTGTTATAACGCTTGATAACGAGCAGTGAAACAGAGCATTGCAATGAAAAAACACCGGACTGTAATAAAATGCAATATGTTGATGACATCGAATCTTAGAGTTGCGCTGATGAAGGTAATGTAGTAATGTTGATGACAGAATATTTAATTTATTGATAATGTTAAGTGATAGATGAAGAAGAAGAACATGAGATAAGAACAACAGAAATAAAAAACGAAAAGAGCAAAAGACAATGTAAAATAGGACTTTAGTTATTGCAAAAATATCTGTCCAAATTTAAGCTACAGATGTTACATTGCGAACAAAAACAATAGGAAATATTTTCGATAATAATGAGGCATAATTGAAAGGGAAAAGCAGAAAGAGGAAAGATAACGAAAAGTAAGATTAAAATAGAAATAGATAATAATTTCTATTATTATAAAAAACGATAGAAAAAATTAAAAAAAACGTTCGCTAACAAAATGTTACTTATATTACAATTTTTTTATTCGAAGATTGCCCTAACATATCTGCTAGGCTATTTCTCTTACCGCTCGGAAAATTAAAACCTTCGGTCAATTTTTATATAATTTATGTTTCCCCACCACAAAAAAAAGTTTAAGATCGCATGAAAAATATAAAAAATCGTATCATAATACTTTGTCTGTCATTTTTAGTAAAACCTGCATATATGCACACACGCATACACACACACACACACACACACACACACACACACACACACACACACACACACACACACACATATATATATATATATATATATATATATTCAACATTTGTTCTATGAAAATTTTGCATGAAAAATGAGGTGAGATTTGATGAAATAGATGATGCATTTCACCAATTTATGGCTTCATCAAATCTAAAACGAAAAGATAAAAGTATGTATGTGTGTATTCATATATGTTTAAATAAAAATGAAAGAAGGGAAAGAACTGAATCTACAATTTTCTTACATTCAAACCATTCCGATAATGAAAAAAAGAAATTTAGCTTCAATCCGAAAAAAGCTGAGATAATTTAAAATCTTTCAACTTGAGCTAACGTATTAACAACTTTTTTGAAAGTCACTCTTTTTCATTTTTTTTTTCACGGGAAACGTCATCTTAGGGACAAATAAATTACTTTCTATATTCAAACATCCATATATATATATATATATATATATATATATATATATATATATTCAACACAAGAAAATATCCCGGTTTATTAAACGAGACAGCGCCATATATTGACTCCCATAAGGAAACTGGTAACCTAATGCAATTACATGTATTTCAAAGATACATACTGACAGTCACTTTCACACTCTTAGTAGGCGGTTAGAAGTTTATTAAGAATGTATTTTTATCTCCCTTTCCATCTGTTACACATATTTCTTGATATAAATATATATATATATATATATATATATATATATATATATATATATATATATATAAGTATATGAATTCATTTATTCTGAGATAACGTTAAAATTTCAAGTAAATATCATTACAGCTGTAAAAGATATCAGAATCACACATGTTCTCAGCAGCTTATGTTGAGGGGAAACACGCCTCTTAGTGGTAAAACAATATCAGTTGCATAATTCGAATAATATTCATAATCTATAAGATGTACTATATACCGTATTATTCGGACTACCTTATTCATCTTGGTGGTTAAACTCAAAACGTTTCGATTATTCTACCCTCCGGTCGTCTTTAGATGTATGCCATCTTGATCGCCTTCTTGAAATTTTAAAACGGAACATTTTTTTAATAAATGTAAATGTCAGTTAATAGGGCTGATAATACTAGTATTATCCGCACTTTTTGTCATTTGTCTGTTTTTACAACTGAACTATATGAATTTTCAGCTCTACTAGACACATATAGATACATTATAACCAACGCTTTCATCCACCATGTTTATCTTGAACAATCTAGTAGACTAACTGAATTTTAAATCTATTTTTTGCTTTCAAGATTTGTATGCGAAATAGTATGAGTGTCTTAACTTAGGTGATGGGATTTAAAAGTGTGCTTTTTTTCTCTATCAAAGGCACTCAGACAGAATTAATCTCAGATGATAAATCTACGCATGAAGTTGCAGTTTTTAACATGTGTGCTGGTTCTTTTAGTCGTCTTAACCCCTATTATCTTGACGTTTTCCTTAGGTTTTGATGATCATCTGGGTGGGTATAATATGGTATACGATCAACCATATCTGATTTCAAGGTCTCTCCCAGGACTATATTTGTTTGATATTCTTTCACTCTTAGTTTTTAGATAACATTTGATACAACTGAATTGTTATCCTTGATTTACACTATGTATATTCAGATTATTGTCATTATTCTTGTTATTTTTATCATAACGCTTCAGACGTTGTGTCCTCCGGATTTCCTTAGGTGAATATCGATCTGGGTAATCTACGGGGACTTTCAAACTGAACCATTTACTTACATTGTTCTCGTTCCACTGTTCATGGATAGAGATAATGTCTAGTTATTATGTTATTTAGTACTTTTCAGTTATTATTTGCCTGTTTCAATTGAATACAAATACAGAGATTGAATCACTATGTCAGCAAATTCTCAAACCACCGCTTTTACCCATTAGGCCGCGATCCCATCCCAGAAATTTAGAGCTTTATACTTTGCTGCTGATTAATCTTGCCACTCCTCCTGCTGCTGTCAGGTTTTGTCTGTTACTGAAACAGAAACATTGTTTCAAATAGTCGTTCATTTAATTCACTAAAACATTTGATATAAAATAAATGCAGGATTCTCAAAAAGCAAAACTTGGAAATGAATCCTTATTTCTTGTATATTTTGCCTATTTTTTCTTTCATTGAACCTTTGCTACTTCTTTTATTAATTTTCTTTCTCTTTCTATAAATCCAAATTTCTACGCCTGAACGTGTAATAAAAGAAACCTAAAATGAGATCTATTTCGTTCTATTTCGCTCATATAATCTTTACTAGAAATCTTGTCCTACTGACGTCCTACCGATTTAATCCTCTACCCATTCTCAGTAAGGATGATTATGTAGAATAGTATGAATATTTTCTTTTCATAATGTCGGCTATGTCGACTCATGTCCTCACAAGACTCTAAGGAAATGAACGTGAACCAATTCACGATTTCATTTCACAATGGTCCATTTTTCTATATTTTAATCTCACTTGAATCGGTAGATAATGTTTTCTTTTAGAAGAATCGACAACAATCAGGAGCGCTCGTAAAGAATGTTCCTTTTCAGAATGACCAATGTTATTTTTACATTAAATTCAGTAAAATAGCTAAGACTGTTCTTGATTCGATGAAAGATTATTGTCCTTAACATCAAGGCAAAGATTAAAATTTGGGCGTCCTGGCTCTCGTGATGTACTCTTTTGTAAACACATCATTAATTCTTTTCCGGCTAAAGTGCAGAAAGCCAGAGGAAAAGAAAATTACTTTATTGTCCATTCATAGATAAAGTCGCTATTCAGTCAGTTAATTGCCATACGTAACACTCGCTTGGTCATATTCCTCCAATAATACATGACTGACTGGCTAGGCAGGAGATTTTTCTGCAGTAGATTGCCATTACTTTCTGCGGCAGACCGGTTGCCAACCAAGGCTATAGAACTCAATCTCTACTGGTATTCATCCCATAGCTAGAGGGAGAAGAGGTGGGTTAATACCTTTCTCAAGGGTATTTCGGCTTAAGTGAATGAAATGAACTCGACTGTAACTCGGCTCTCCGATTTCTCATTCCGAACCGAGATCCATTACGTCACTACGCACTAGTTTTACTTAAAAAAAACAAACAAGTAACGTGTTTATAAAGTTTGCTTTATTCACAAGTGAATTCGAGATTTTAAAAGAGTAGACAATAAGAGATTTCATTTGAAAAAAATGTTATTTCAGCAAAAACTTATTGATATTATATTACGAGGAATTATTTAGAATAACATCCTCAAGGTTATTGCTTTTAATCATAATTTTTCATTCGATGCTCTTAGGGTCGTCTTTAGTGACATACTAAATATACGTGTGTGTATTGTGCGTGTGCGTGTATGTGTGTGTGTGTGTGCGCGCGCACACACACACACGCTATATTACCATATTATAGACTGTAGTTCTAAATATTTCCTATGTAAAATTATGGTTTATTCAACTCCAGAGTTCAACCATTATTAACTTCTCGCGAGCATGCAAGAGGTTCAATAATTCTTCCCGTTCAGATAGGTGCTTATGTATATTTTTATGTGTATAGATATAAAGCGCACCTGGTTCAATAAAGTTTTTACATGTTGAGAGCAGTCATTCGCATATTGTGAGGCGTGAATCTACACCTAGTGGCTAGGAATCTACTAGGTGGAACTGCGGATGCACTTGACTTCTCTAATGGTTTGTTGTCACATTTACTAGTAAATGTATTTTGAGATCATGTGGTGGGAGCCCAGTACATATTATGTCAATTATACTCTCCCATAACAAAGATACTGAATTCGATTTGAACCATCTGGAACGCGAAAACCCCCCATATATATATATATATATATATATATATATATATATATATATATAGAGAGAGAGAGAGAGAGAGAGAGAGAGAGAGAGCGAAAAATTATTAGCTTCAAAGACTGCATTATGAGCTTCGTTAAAAATGTCTAGATGACCCATTGGGTAAAAGCCTTGGTTAGATCCAGTTACTTGACCCAAAGAGTTGTGAGTTCAATACCTGGCTACAGAAGTGGTGAATAAATAACAGAGATTTGAGTTAAAGAGAGAAAACTATTTAGCATCAGGAAGTGACATGACTCATGGAACGAGAATTATATAGCCCAGTGATTGAAATTTCATGCACCTGAAGAAGGGCGGTGCGTACAACAGCCGAAAGGTGAATATGCCAGTAAAAATGGGGACAACAGTCCGAACAATATATATATATATATATATATATATATATATATATATATATATATATATATATAAGACAAAAATCTTTCTCTCTCTCCTGCCCCTTATCTCATGTCGACATCACTGAACATTGGTGGGTGATGTTGCAGATATTAAATTGTCTGCACCTAAATTAAATTTCAGACAAAACCTTCCACCCTCCCCTGATCCTTGCCTCGTGCTTTTCGTCTGATGAAAATTATACTTCTGACGCGAACTCAGTTCAAACAGTGGTTGACAAAACAGTTGACTAACATTTTTGCCTGCCGAAATTGACTATTCCTCAGATGACGTGATTCAAAATTTCTGTTTAATAAATATTTGCTCTGTAGCTAAATATATGGGGTCTTTTTGTGGATCATTTTTAATAGTTTATAATATTTAATAATATATTGCTAGGAACCACTTGCATTATCTACCAAAGAAAGTTTTCATTCCACGAAAGAAAGTTTTCATTCCACACACACACACACACACACACACACACACACACACACACACACACATATATATATATAACAACAACAACAACAACAACAACTTCTTTTTCTTCTTCTTCTTCAAATCTTTTTTACACTCCAACATCTTTCTTAATATTCTTGCTGCCTTCAGTATTATGTTGTGCATATTTCGAATTTTAATAATAGTATTCTGGTGCTGTTGTTGTTGGTGGTGTTATCATACATCTTATCGTCAGTAGCAACCTAATATTATTTCATATTAGATTTGCCTGGATATTTTAAGACAGGAAGCGTTTCTTTGAAGAAACTCTAGCACATTCCATAAATGTCTGATTACCGTTCACCCGCATAAAAAACCCGAAAGAATACTCTAAGACTGGAAATGACTCGGAAAATATAGAACGCCTTCTGCTATTAGATTTCCAACAACTGGCAAGTATGTATATAATAAGCAGCTAAGCTCATATATTCAATGTGTTGCCAATATGAAACATTTCTTTCTGTTGACCTGTCTCAGCAAAAAATATGATTCATTACCAAGCAGAAAAAAACACGGGTGCACTAACATACATCAATAAATTGAATAGTACACGTGTTATTCTGTTTTCAAGTTATACACGCATACACAGAGATAAATCTTTCTAGGCTTTCCAACATCGAATATCTACTTGAATCAGTATTAATCACAAATCCCACTCCGTCATCCATCGTTTCTAGCTGCTTCACCCTGTCTTTCTATCTGTCCTGTGAGTATCAAATTCTCTAAGCCCTCCTTTTTCATTACGTGTCCCAGAAATCTCAGCTGTCTCTTTCTGATATTATGTATAAATTTCATTTTCGTTTGCATCTTGTCCAAAACTTTGTCGTTGTTCACATGTTCGGTTTATAGTACCCTAAGCATCCTTCTGTAAAACCACATTTAAGTTGCTTCGATTCTCTCTTTCATCTCTGAGGAGATTTTCCAGCATTCGCTGCCATTTAGGAGGACAAATATCAAACTACAATTCAGTTATTTTTTATTGTTTTCAATGGAAAAAAGTTGCACAAAATCCACAAAGTAGAAAACGACGAAAAGAGTATAAAAGACACAACAAAACGAGGGTCACAAAACCAGTTTAAAATTGGATCAACGTAAAACAATAAAAACATGAGTAAAAAATAGAAGAAAAACAAAACCAAACAATGTAAACAATGCATGCCAAAATATAACGGTGAAACATCTCAAACTTTAAATAAAAGAGTGTAATGCACATGAAACAGACCAAAAAAAAAAAAAAAAAGAATACACTAAATACACTTCCATACCACTGAAATAATTGTGGCCACAATTTTGACCTAGAAAGCGTTCAAATTGCGACCAAGAAGGTTTCGGTATCATATAAGTTTATAACTGAAACGAAGATGCATGGGAAATGTTATGATCTACGTGACACTTACGATTCATATACAGCCGGATTATTTAATTAGATCTACATTTCTTTCTAAATTTGTACTGACTAATATAGTATACTTATACCGTGAAAAATAAACTGAGATTAATTCAAATCTAATTTCTATAACAACGCAGTTAAAGAAAAACAAATCCGACGCTTAATGCGATTTACATTTTGTCTCTTTAATGTAGATAGTGTGTAAACATGTTTCTAGTTTTATATTCTATGCATACATACATAAGTATTTTTAAGCAATTAATAGATTTTCATATCCAGCATTGTTCATTATTGTTAT
Source organism: Ascarosepion bandense (assembly GCA_037127315.1). Classification (NCBI taxonomy): domain Eukaryota; kingdom Metazoa; phylum Mollusca; class Cephalopoda; order Sepiida; family Sepiidae; genus Ascarosepion; species Ascarosepion bandense. Next base: position 233,872 of record JBBBDQ010001222.1, read on the forward strand.
AAACATTATATTTAATGGATACACACGTTTGAGTAAACCTCCTTGCTTTTTAAAAAAAATGAAATCAGTGTCTGTTGGCCTAGAGATTAATGTAATAATTAATAGTAAAATAAAATAATTATGAATAAAAATATCTATTAACGGCTTAAAAATCACTTTGCTTACGGATACAAAAATAAAGCTTGAAAAATTGTCATGTTTTAAAATATAAATACAACCTAAAAAAACTAAACACTTGACTATATATGATTTTTCTTCCTTTAGATTCCTTTTGACGAGCTTCTTGATCTTGTATGCACCTTGTCCCTTCAGGACGTAGGTGATCATGGCCCTTTACATCTTCATGTTCCTTAGAGCTCTTAATATATTTTGTCTTGTTATTTCTTCTAAACCCTGATCTGCCATCTATCTGCTTAAGCCCATGAAGTATGTCACGCGCTGTTTTCCCTTGTCTTTCTTTCTCTCTTCTGTCCTGTGAGCATCAGATTTTCCAAGCTCTCATTCCTCATCACTCATCCTAGAAATTCCAACTGGCTCGTCCTGATATTAAGTATAAGTTTCCTTTTTGTTTTCATTCTCTCCAAAACATGTTCGGTTTATGATACCCTCGACATCCTTCTGTAGAACCATATTTCTGTTGCTTCGAGGCTCTCCTTTAGCTTTGAGGAAATTTTCTGTTATTCACTGCCAGTTAAAAAATGAAAAAAGAAATGTCTACTCCCACGCATCTACGTGTGCAACGTTTATCGTAATAATATATTTACAAAACATGTTTTACATTTAAAGATCTTTTAAGCCGGAATTTATTCTTAGTGGGTACACGATTTTGAGTTGATATCCCTGTTTTTGATGTTTTTTCTTAAACAGTGAAATTAATAACAACCGGCCTAAGCCAAGAGGTCCAACTAAAGAAAATTATGCCTGATGACAGAAATCGAACCTGAATCCCTTTATTCCACTACAGAAGCTACTCCCAATTTGGCAAATAGAAATCGACCAAATGGAACTAAATTTGAATTATTTATTGAAGCAACTCACATTTCACATTGGGACTTTATGTATCTCTATCTGTTAGCTTCCTTTTCGTAGTCAAACGTAAACGGTATTTTATAAAAATAAATTTTTAATCCGACATTACTTTTTATTGTCATAAACGTTACTTTAGTGAATACAGCAACTCAATCCTGTGTTCCAATTATCTATCTATATAATATATAATATTATATAATATATAATATATATTTTCATGGTAATGATTTTGACGAGATTTCCTCTTTGATACCTACACCTTATGAATTTATGCACAGTAGTTCACTTGGCGTGAAGTTCTCATCATTTACAGTTGAAATATATATATATATATATATATATATATATATATATATATATATATCCGAGTGGGTACAGAACGAAGAAAGAATTTTTTCCGTCCAAAACATTAATTTAAACATGATATATATATATATATATATATATATATATATATATATATATATATATATAAGCTTATCTATTTTAATGAGCTTTTTTTGTCGCTTCACAAATCTTGAATGAGGAACAAATTTTTATGTTGTCTTTATTGGACTGAATTACTTGGCTTTCACCAAAATATTATATGAATCCTATGTATAAAAGTAGAGTTTTATCCAACTGAATGTTTTAAATATTTATATTTTATCATTATCTGATTTTGAGGACTAACTGACAATTTAGTGTTTAGGGACCGGCTTCTTTTTGTATACAGATTCATTCCTACAAGAGGACTTCACCCATAAAATGCTAATGACAAAAGAATGAAAATTGTAATCTAATTCCCTGGAATCTATTAGTTGAAGGATACCTTCGGTCACGATACAAACTAAACACTTGATTACATATGATCTTTCTTTCATCGCTGTGTGTTAATAAAAGACCGCGTTACGTCAAGTAAGGGAAATATCTCTTTAGGAAATCTAAAGTTGGTAATTGTTTCTACGCAATAATGTGGCTGGGTTGGGTATTGCGATAATTTTTAGAGTTGTGAGGAAAACGTAACCAGATTTTTTGGTAGGGGTGCGGACCGAGAAGGAACCTGTCAAATTAAATATGCATTTCATGTGAGATTTAAATCTTCCGTTATAAGGCCTGTTAAATTATGTGTGGTCGTTTGTATTGATGCCTGCCTTTTCGCTCATTTTGAAATAAAAGAATCGTTTAAAAAAGGAAAAACGGCTGCACACTGACACTTCTTGTGGGGTTGAGATATTCAAGTGGCATTAGAATTTCTCTTTAGAAAGAAAGTTAAAACAAATTCTCTATTTACAAATGTCATCAATCTGTATCCAGAAAACTGTTCAGTTCATATTCTTATATACGTTTTTGAATACATTTTTTAAGACAATTATCACTCATTAACCGTTTGCGACGAACGACAACATTTTTATTTCGCTCAAATTTTCATATTCTATTAGTACTGGGTAAAGTTCTTGTATAAATTTATCATTCATCGAAATCTTTTTTTTTAAAACAATAGTATCCTAAGTCTTTTTTTTATAAAAGCAATTAAAGCCTTTTTTAATTAGTTTTACTGTATATACAGAATGAGTAGCAGTTTTTTTTTTAAATAGATGATTTGCATTCTCCAACGAGCCCTGCTTAAAACATTTTGGTTTAAATTTTAATTTCTCAAAATTTCATGAAATTAAGTAAGTTGGGAGCAACATATGTAAAAAAAATAAAAAAAGATTATGTAGATTTTCTATAAAACAAAACTTCAAAAATATTTTTATTCATTTGTGAATAAATCCTGTTGAAAATCTAATTAAAAGCCAAAAATTATTTGATTTTAACAAGAATTTCAAAATCAATGTGTTTTTCATCGAAAAAATAACAACCAAAAACAAAAAAAAACAAAAACAAAATCCGCAAAAACACTAATTATATACATTACATATAACAGGTCGGGAAAAAAATTATTTACTGGGCCTGGAAAATTCTTTAAACTACGTTCGCTGGGATGGGGTAGTGAAGACCCTGGATCACACATTCTTTCATTGCAGTATCGTAGTCACATTTGACAAATTTGTTGGTTCGCAGGCTACGCGGAAGATCTTTCGAGGATGCTACATATGGGGACTTTAGGACTTCATGGAGATTCTGAGTTGTTATGGTGGATGTGGTACGTAAGAATGTATTGTTTTTGTGCAAAGAATAATGTGGTATGTTTGAGTCAGTGATTGTGGCTAGCTAAATTTAATTATAATACAGAAGAAGACTATTCTTTCCTCTCCCCTTTTTGGCCTTATTTCATATTTTTATAATTTTGTAGAATATATATGTCCTTGGAGTGTTTCTTACAGTCATCACGGCGAGTGCTTAATGAAAACTTTATATTTTAGCCGTAAAACATGAGTTATAACCATAAACAAATGAGTAAATACAAAAGCAGAAATAAATTGGTTTAATAATTTTCAAAATAAAATAAGCTGTACTTTTATATGATTTCATATTAAATATTTTGTCTCTCTATTAAAGAGAAAATATAAAATGAAACGCTACATTCAGATCTACTCGTATAAATAATATAACATGCTACTGCATGTCACCGATGAGATCTACCAGGAGGTGCTGAGAAGCGTAGTGAATCCCTGGATGGACGATATTGCTGCTAGATGCTCATACATCTTCCAGCAGGACTCCGCTCCTACACAAAAGACCAAGACGACCCAGGCGTGGCTGCTCAACAATGGTCGCCTGACTTGTGACCACCATCTTCACCCAGCTGCAACTCCATTCTGGGGCGTGATCGAGGCCAAGACCAACAAGCACGTCCATAACACGGTCGACTCTCTGAAAGCTGCCATCGTGGAGGCGTTCGCCGCTATGGACAAAGCATGCTCGTCAAAGCATGTGACTCATTTCGCGCCCGCCTTAAGATGGTCGTCGCCGCCGGTGGCGGTTTCATTGAAAAAAATAATATAGTATGTAACTCTAACTGTTGCTAAATAAACTGTCGGTTCTCTGCATATAAAACTTTTGTTTTTAATGCCTATTTTGTTTTCTTTTACTGAAACACATACGGTCCCACCCTCGATCCAAAACTTGACTACTGTGTCTAACACAGCAGATAAAATTAGATCATGAACATGATCAACATTTTCGTGGGTTGACAACACTGAAGATGCCTTAAACTGTTCTGTATCTTGTGTCTCAAAATCTACGGACTGGAAATTTGAACATACTTTCTCACTTTAGTATGGCGGAGATTTGTCACTTAATGTTTACATCATACGCTTTGCTTTTCTTTTCGAGATTTCTTCTTCAGAGGAAAATCATTTTGACGGCTCAAAAGGACTTGAAATGTTAACAAGTTTCTTTGATTTTGCTTGGTTCAGTTACGTGATACACATTAAATTGTGGAAAAATCATGGAAATAGGCATTTATAATAGAGCACGCTCTTCAAAGTAATTGATTTTGTACGTGCCGCTTATGTGCGGCACAAGGCCGATAGTATCGTGTAACTGCTAATGATCGAACTCACTATTCAGTTCTAATAGGTTCTAACAAGAAAAGCATGCTAACCATTACACCCACCTCCGAACTTTTAGAATAAAGTTGTAAAATGATTCTCAGATTTAGGTTGAGCAATGAACTTTTCAGCATCTCCTCCTCTCAACGAACCAAAAATGTTATCCGGACTTATTTGTGTCAGTTGTGACCAGTTTACATGATATCCATCATCTGTTGCACAAAATTGCCTTACCTCATCCAAAATACATTCTCGCCCAAGAAAACCGGGTAAGTTACAAACTAATCTCGAATTACAACACTAAGGAGAACAATAAAACACAGAAGAGGAAATTGAAAAACGGTAACATTGTACCAATAAAAAGTGTGATTGCGTGAAGCAGATGTGGTAAGCCTGAATGTGATTGGGTAAAATCTAAAATGAAATAATTTTCTTGTATGTTCCACTACAATTTTCTGCTTTGTTTTTCAGTAACTTCGACAACTATGACGTTTACTTTATAAATTTTAATTTCTGTTACTGGCTTGCATTAAAAAAGTGTTTTAGCTGCAGAATGATTATAATTAAAATTTTGTCCATAGTGGCTAATTGACAGTTCTACCTTGTGCAAATGGTACAAGCGTGACAAAATTAGGGGAAATATAAACAATTTAATATTTTTGTTATGAATTTCTCAAGTTAAACTTTATTTAACAGATAATTAGAACATATATTTATAACACCATGAATACCATAGCAATGGTATTGGTTAAATTTATTGCTTTCTCCTAAGAAAACATTAGGCATTCCTTGACCGAGTAGACAGTGCTACTTTTGGTTGAAATTTTTCTTAAAAAAACTTTTTCCATGAATATAGGCTTCTGAAGTCGAGAAGTTATTGTTATTTCTATAAGTCATGGGAGGAGAACATCCTTTATAAACTTTTGTCTAAAATAGTGTGGAACATAAAAATCTTGGTTATATTATTATTTTCTCTTCGAGTTATATGTTATATCCATTACAGTTGTTGCTGCTACTGAAAATTATCAAGGGATGTAGTTTATATTATTTAGTAAAGTTATTTTTTGTGACTTTGTAGCGCCAGTCTACCACTTCCGACGAACGATGGTCTTCTCTAAAACTCACAAGCTTCATTTGCTCGAAGCTATTTTCAAACTTCCAACTCCAAATTTTCTCTCCTGAACCTAGAAAACTATCTGCAGTCGTTGATAATATTAAAACAGAAACGCTGATTAAGAATAATCTAAGTCGCATGGCATGGGACATTATAGAGATATTATACATATACACATTAGAAGGGATTTAAAAATGCTTGGATACAGGAACCTGTGATTCTCTGCTCAGTGGCAACAAAACAGCGTTCTTTTTTTTTCAAAGAAGAACGCTCTCAAGTGATGATGAATTGATTGTTTACAACAATTTAGAACGAAAAATGTCCTGAGGACAGTAACAAGCCAGTCTGCACCCGAAGAAGGTGATTCTGCGTAACTGTTAGGATTAGAAAAACATTGTAGTTACAATCTTCTCCGAATTTTGATGACAGAATTAGACGGAAATAGGAAAAGATCAGTGTGATTTTTTAAAGATACCGAAATAAAGAATGCCCAGAATGATATCAGAAAATGCAATACAAATGCAGAAGGATGTATAAACATGCTTTATAGATTATGCAAACGCGTCTGATAAAATACGACATAAATAATTATTTAAAATAGTAGGTGAGCTTGATTTAATTTAGAAAAGTATCAGAATAATTTAAGACTTATACTGGAAGAAGGATGTCTGCATAAGGATAGAAAATTATTTCAGCAAATACACAAAAATAGAATGGAGCTTAAAACGAGGTTGAGCCTTCTCACCAGACTATATTAAACTTGAGGAGATATTGAGAGAATTAGGTATTCAGTATTGTTTGTCACAGTCTTAACTAAAACAGATATGCAAAATAAACTGTGTTGATAAAAGATACAGAAATGAGACTCCAGGAAGGAAGAAGATGAAAGCGAGAAGAAAGAATTAAATCTCAAATTTAGGAAAAATAGAATGTAAGCTTGCAATTATAGCATTATGTATGGTTGTAAAGGACAACCTTAGATACGAACTGGGAATTGGAGAAACTAAATTTAAGCAAGTACAAAATTGTAGATATCTAGGAAATCTTTTAAAAGACAGAAAACGCGACATCAAAATCCGCAGACGCATTTGAATAGCAAAAAATGCCTTTTAAAAGCTAAGAAAAGTATTAAAAACATGAATTTTGTTAGTAAATACTGAACTGTTTGGCAATATCAGTTTTATATAGCAGTGGATGCTGGAAAATGTCCTTACAGATAAATTAAAGACTTGAGGCAACAAAAATTTGGTTCAACAAAAGGATGCTAAAGATGCCATGAACTGAACATGTGAGTAACGAGTTTTATGAAAAATGAAAACCAAAAGAATTAGAAATAAAAAAATTGAAACACCTAGTGTACATAGTGAAGAAAGAAGGCTTGGTGAATTCACAGAAAATCTTGAAGGTAAGAGAGATAGATGAAAGCAAAAAATCATCTACCTAACGAAATTATGCAAATAGTTGGCAGGACAAGAATTAGGGGAGATATCAAGAAGACAAACCTTAGTAAGAGCCACAAACGACAGAAAATTGTTATATTCAAATTCATCTTCGAATTTTGGTGTTGTATTTTCTGTTCTATGTTAAAAGACTTTCAAAATAGTTAAATATTTGTAATTGCTTGATTTTGGTAATTTCGATTCGTAGTTCACATCTTGTGCTGTTCCTTTTACTGACAACCATTTATTCTGTTGTCGTAGTCTCGTTGGGCATGTTTGTTGATTCGCATGCTGCGCGGAAAGTTTTTCGTCCTCGAGACAAGTTCTGTTTCTAGCAAAGTGGTACCCCTGTTGATGAAGGCTGAACACTATGTGTTCTTTTGCTTGCTAGGCGTAATGAGAGTTGTAATATGGACGACACGTCAAAAGAAGTTCTATGGGAGTGAGAAGATCTCCGCTTCGCAGCTAATCATGGTGGGTGAGTCTTGCGCACAAATAACCTTGGGAAAGTTATTGATCTATCTCTTTTTCTTCTAGCTATGGGTTAAATACTAGGAGAGATTGGGTTCTTTATCCTTGGTTGGCAACCAGTCTACAGCAGAAAAAAATAGCAACCTACTGCAGCAAAGTCTTCTGCTTAGTCAATCATGTATCGAAAAAAGAAAACATGATCACCCAAGCGTGTATCATGTACGGCACATCTTGGGATGTTCCTTTTGCTGACGGCCATATATTTTGCCTCAATTTTGTGACTGAGAATAAAAAACCACAGGGAAAAAAAGAAAAAATAGAAGAACTTACAGAAATATTTAAAATAAGAAAACTTTCTTTAACATATCTAGTTTCTTCTTTTATGTGCCTAGTATTTTCAGTTCAAATTCTCGTCGAATTAATTGCATTCACTTACACAGAAATACCCTTGCGAAAGGTTTTAACCCGTCTCTTCTTCCTTCCACTATAGGTTGAATAGCAGAACAAATTGGGTTCTGTAGCCTTGATTGGCAACCAGTCTAACGCAGAAATTCATGGCAACCTACTGCAGGAAAATCTTCTGCCCAGCCAGTCATGTTCCTTTCGAAATATGATCGCCTAAGCGAGGACCACGTATGGCATTTAACTGACTAGATTCTCGGAACATCGGTGATACCTCTAATCACAAGTTCCTGCCTTTCGTATTGCATGTGTTTTTAAATATTTCTTTACTCTGTCCTGTTATCCATTCACACGCACTTGTTAGGTAGTTCAATCGACGATGGTTCGTTTTTCTCATTACATATTCCGAAAATTTAAACTCGTTTTGATTGTAAGTACATGTTCCTTCTTTCATTAAAATATCCTCGTTGCTCGTATATTCAGTCAATTGTATTCTCACCATTCGTCGGAAAAACCACTGTCGCATTAAACCTTGTTTTCATCTAGGAAGGTATTGCCCAGCATTCACTACTACATAGAAGATTAGATAATATATGGCAGTTCAGTAAGCTTTTCTTAGTTCCTTATGTCATTTTCTTAATGTTTTGCTTAGACATATTTCGCTTTTCCTATTCCCTTCGGAATTCAATGTCATATTTTCTGCTGTCTGTTAATTTAATTTAGAATAGAATCTCCTTTTGACTCTCCCACTATATGCTTATATGTAAGCGTGTGTTTATGCATGCATATGTACGAACGAAAATATTTCTCAAACTGTTCACAAGTAGCGCCTAACTAGTTTTTCGTTAGTGTCTTCTTTGTTAAGCAACTATTGTTTAATGCATAATATACGCAATATGACAGTATTTAAATATTAGTCGAATAAACAAAAAGTTATGGGCGGAGAAATGACTCCCCAAATGTCATTATAACGTGATAGGTCAATGACAAAGGACAGTGGTGCTTGTAAATATGACCTCAACTAAGAGTTATCGAAATCCTATTCCCAAATAATAGGCACAGATATTCGTGTTGGTCCAGTCAGTTTGCTCTTCTCTTTAAAAACATTTGCATTGACCGGACGCATTTTTTGAAGATATGAGTCAGTGAGTTGAAAAGGTTGGCTTCATCTTGTATCGTTTGCCATTAATATCTATTGTCTCTTTTAGAAATGTTACCGAAGAGAACGAAGAAAAACTTTGTTGACATTATAGCCTGTTCAATACGGTTTCACTGAGTAAATATGGTTGAATACAGTGACAATAAATGACCATCACAAAGACTGGAAAAAAATTCCAATTTGGGTCTAATTTATGTTGACAAAATCGAAAAGCAGAAAACCTAAATTGAAGAACAGCCATAAATGAAAAACAGCTGTGCATAAATTCTTTACAAAAAATAGAAATATTATAACATGTAACGTAACATACATTATATAATCTTTCTTCTTGTTTGTACTTCTATACACACATACATGCGTTCAAACACACACACACACACGCACACATGCCCATAAACATATATAGATATTATCAGTTGTTACATAACACGCATATACAAAAGACACATAATATATACACAGGGCGTGATGCGTAAATTGTAGCCATTTTACATTTTTCATTTCGCCCCTGAATATTGTTTTTTCTTGTTTTGTCGACTGCGCAGTAGAGTCAGTTGGGCACTATCTGTGAGAAAAAGTGTACCACGACACAATTCTTTCCGACAAAAATTCGAAAATGCCATGCTGTAATGTTTGGCAGTCACACCAGAAGCTCAAATACAAATATTTCAGAACGTTTAGGTGTTGATTTGAGGGCAGTGAAGAGGATTCGCAAAAGGTTGGATGAGTCTAACGGTGATTACGAAGGTGTTTGGAGTTATCACTAGTAATGGCGACGTTATGCCTCTATCAATCTTCCCACGGGGCCTAAGACTCAATACAAAGGCCTACATCAGGTGCTTTGAGGAGGTATTGCTGCGCTGAGTCAAGCTGGTAACTTCTGGAATACCCTATGCCTAGCCACAGGACTCTACCTTATGTCACACAAGCAGGAGAACTCAGTCATAGCTGTAAAACAATTTCTGCAAATACATCAACTCTTACATCTGGTCACCTAACTCCACAGACTGCAATCCTCTTGATTATCAGTTGTGGTGGGGGGTAGTTGATCGGAAACCCAATAAATCTCCTTGTAACACCAAAGATAAATTGAAAGCAAAAATTATGACAGCATTCACAATTTAAACAAGGAGACTGTCCAGAGGAGATGCGGGAGATTCCGAAGTCGTCTGGATGGCGATTTTATTGAATAAATTTACTCTTTAGTATTTCAAAATATTTTTGCGTAATTTTGGTAAATAAATCTGTTAGAATGAGATGTCAATGCAATTTTCATTTTTTGTGTAATTTAGATGACAATTTATCAATAGCACCCTGTGTGTACATAAATTTTGTGTATATGAGAGTATGTGTGTGAGCAGGTACATGAATATATAAATAATTCTACATGAGTTTCGTACAAATTTATTACACACACACACGCATGCTCGCTTACACATACAGAGTTTTATATATATATATATATATATATATATATATATATATGTGTGTGTGTGTGTGTGTGTGTGTGTGTGTGTGTGTGTATGTGTGTGTGTTCGTGTGTGTGTGTGTGTGCATAAGTTTGATTGCAAGGTACTGCAGTTCAGTTTTCCATCCAAATTTCCTTGTTTTCATATAATACTTGTAATTCTTCTTGTAATTCGTTTCTAATGAAACTTATATAAAAGGAATTGCTTCTAAAATACACAATTATATATATATATATATATATATATATATATAATTTTAACGTGTGCTATATTTCTAGGATAAAGTGCTCAATATCAGAGATAGAGCGTATGTAAATATAAAAGAGTGAACATTGAAATCAACACTTCAAACAGACTGCAATGTCAGTAGGGCATTTTGGGTAATCCTTCTAACGGTTATTTTGGCTGGACTGGCTTGATTATTTATTTGAGTAAATCTACTTGACTTGGCTTATTCTTTTGTTTTTCGATGATTAATTTATTTATTTGGATTTGTTATTTATTACATATTTTATTACTTTTTATTTTTTATTATTTTGTTATTATTTTGTTTATTTATTTATATTATTTTATTTATTATTTATCTATCGTAATGGATGTTATATCGTCGGCGGTTTGTTAATATGTTCATAATTTGCTCCTTATAATTAGTTTTCTATTTTTATTTAACGTAGCAAAAAATTGTTTTCATATCTGCATTTTGATATTAGTTCAGATCGTTTATTTAGTAGTTTGTTTTAGTCAGGGAAGGTAATAATAGCTATTTTTTTCTCCAGGCAGAGAATTGATTGTTGTAGGCCGATGTTCTTTTTCGTATTTTCCATGTTATTTTTGGGGTGATTTGGGTTTTGTTTTTGACTTCCCAGATGTACTTAAAAATATTTATATATATCAAAAAGTCCCAAAGCTTAACGAAATGCTTTTTAACGACCGACATATTTAATTTATTTGTTTGAATATTATTTTTTTTATTAGAGTAGATATTCTGTTTTTAATCAAACAGTATTTTTATAGATTTATTTCTACCGGTCTGATTATTTACAATAAATTTTGTTACAAAAATGTAGGTACCTCCACTCCATTCTCGATACCTATGTTTTAATTGAATTTTTAAAAATAAAAAACTTTTCTTGAAACTTTAATTTTAATTTAAAGTTAAATGATTAAGTTTGATATTTCCACTAAGTAAAATACTCTTGTAAATTTTAAAGAGAAATTATATTCATTGGATTTTAAAATTTTTAAAATTTTTAAATATTTTCAATTTTTTGGCCATTTTTTAAGCGATCTTCTCATTTATATACAAATGTTAATTCTCCGTTTTAAGAATCTTGCAAAAATTAAATATACATCTCTCACTCGCTATTTTTGAACAAGTATCAAATTTAAAGTTAAATTAATTGATTTGAAACAAAAATTTCTCATTTTTAGCATTAAATTTATAATTAAAGCATTTCTTAATCACAAATATCTGACTCGTTTACCTTTCACGTAGGCGACGACAACATCTGTTATGAATCAATCTGGAAGTATGGTCACCAAAAATTCTCATAACCTAATTTAACATTTCTTAAGGGGAACAACCCTTGAAACATGTGACCTTTTAATGATTAGTCTCTTATAAGATTTCATAGTAAAGAAAATGTGCATTTTAACATAAATAAAAAAATTTGAAATTATTTTAAAAATCTTAATTCTAAACGATTTGTTTTAAGCTTTTGAATTTTCGATTTTTACATAAAGTCTTTTTTTAATTAATTAATAACCGAAGACACTGAGTAACTGGGAGAAATTTAGAAGATGTTTAAAACTCTAATTAGCAAAGAAAAAAATGGAAACAATTCTTATAAAAGTTCATTATTCATCGAAATTATATTCTTCAGAATATAATATCCTAAAATTATATTATTTATAAAATCAATTAAAAGATTATCTGCATTAAAAATAGCGTAGTTTTAATGCATTTTTGATTTTACTATTCGTAGCAGATTTTCGAAAAAACTGGTCTCGTAATTAAAATAAAAAATGAAATGATTGAATGGGGTAGTAGATGTAAAAAAATATCTTTAGCAAGAATTTCTAAAAATAAATAATTTAACTAATTTGTGAATAAGTCCTGAAAGTTTCATTAAAATCAGACATTTCGTTGATTTTTGCATGAATTTTCAAATTAATGTGTCTTTCAATGCCAAAAATCGACGTGCGTAATATTACGTTTTCCTGGATAGTCACATTACGTAAACATAGCGTAAAAAAAAGAAATTTTAATTGGATTTTCGAACGGATTAAATTAAAAAAATAATGACAACAAAAATTGATCTTTCTTCTTAATAATAGCATAAAAATTTTGATGAAAACCCTTTGTTTTATGAAGCTTAAGCCCTTTTAACATAATGATAGGCCTTTTTTTTTGCAGTTGAAAAGAAGTACATACGACAATGTGCGTTACTCGGTAGGATTCAAATATGTGACCCCTAACAGCAAAGGGGAAGGTACTAATTGATCTAGTACGTCGTAAAGCACGAATGATTCCACAGTCTAAACAGAGTTAAATCAAGCCTTATATAACACAATTTTCGATTCTATGTAAATAACCATCTCTACTCTGAAAGTGTATTGTAATGTCAATAAATGTAAACATGCAATGTTACAGAAAGTCTCGAAGATTAACGAAATGGCTTTTAACAACCGACATATTTAATTTATTTGTTTGAACATTATTTTTAATAAATACTCGTATTTGGGTAGATATTCTTTTATTAATCAAACAGTATTTTTATATATTTATTTAAACCGGCCTGATGATTTACGAGAAATTCCGTTACGATTCCTGCTGAGTGACATACATTTTCGTTTTTTCATTTTTTCTTTCTAAAAACTTAGTTTAAGCATTCTTTCTCCTTGGACATTTTACTGCAAATTAACATAGTTTAGAAGAAGCTTTTAAGAATATTTGCTTCAATTCTGATCACAACTCATATATATATATATATATATATATATATATATATATATATATATATATATATATATGTACTAATTCGGAATGTCAGTCGATTACTCTACATTGTTTTCAACTCTTCGGTATTTTCAGGTGTTATATATATATATATATATATATATATATATATATATATATATGTTAAGATATAAAGCCTGGAATACCGAAAAGTTGAAACCAAGGTGGAGTAATCAACTGATATTCCGAATTAGAATATTTAAAATCTTTTCATGCTAAATTTTTATATTTTCTTCAAACACCTTTTAATACACCAGTTTACTGGTCTTATATAGTTGTTATCATTGTTATGTTGTCATTTTTCATCATATTTTGATTTCTGCTATGGTCACACTACCTTCCACGTCTGCGAGAAGACCTAACGCAGGTCGTGGTGTGTTGTTATGGCTCCATTTTTATGTTTTTTCTATCTCCTATAACATCCCTAGCGTTACAGAGACAAAGTTCTTCTTAGTGTGTGGGCTGTGCTTAACAAGACATTTTTTCGTATATCTCTTAAGCTGGGGTTTCCAGGGATTCCTTCAATGTGTTGTTTTGTTCTCATTTTTTGTCATTCCAAGTGCACCTACTATCACTGGCACGATTCTTGTTTTCAATTTCCACATTTTTTCTATTTCCATTTCTAGGTCTTTATATTTTGACAGTTTTTCGAATTCCTTGGTTGCTATGTTACAATACGCTGGACAAGCCATATCAATTAATAGGCAAGTTTTTTTTCTCTGGTTTTTAACAATAATGTCCGGCCTATTTGCTTCAATTTTTCTGTCTGTGTAGATGGTGTAATCCTATAGAATGGTGACATCTTCTATTTCTGTAACCGGTGCTGGGTGATGTTCATACCATTGTTTGTTTACATATTTTCCACAGTGTTTGCACATTGTCCAATGTAAATATTGCCCCACTCTATCGTGACGATTTTATATTAGTACAGAACATCCTGAGATTAGATGGTCTATTGTTTCTTGGTATTTATCACAGAGCCTAATTTTGGATCCACATTCTTATGTATAATATTTATCTGATAGTTCATAGTGAAAAAATTTTGGTCTTGCGCTGCAAACATAAAGCCTTCAGTCTCAGACTTTAATCCAGATGCACGTAACCATTGACTTTATCAACATTGGATTTATTAGTACGTTTTGGATATTGGCCATGCAGAGGTTTGTCTTGCCAACGTTGTTTCATTTGTTCAAGAGCTTTATCTTTGGCTTTCTTTTTTGTATTTTTTGCCGCTATAGTTGGTTCTTGACTTCCGTTTCGCTTTTCTACAGAATCTACTAAATGTAACCCTTGTTTGTATTTACTGCCTTCTTTCATTATTGAATATTTTTTCTTACTGTTTTCATGTTGTTTGACTAATTGTATCATCCAGTCCTTTGTTGTTTCTATGCATGTTAGTGAGCCAATAGTTGTTGTCTTGTATGACAATTCTAGCTGAATAAGACCTCTTCCACCTTCTTTACGGGGTATGTATAGACGGTCTACATAAGCCTTTGGATGATGCATCTTATGCTTAGAAAGAAGCTTTCTTGTTCCATTCGTCTGATGTTGCTTAGAGTCCAGTTCAAGATGTTGAAACTATATTGAACCACTGAGATGGCAAGACTATTAATGGACATAATTCTGTTCTGAGAATTCAATTCAGTTTTTAATATCAATCGTAGCTTTCTATAGTACTCTTTACGCACTATTTCTTTCATTTTTTATGGTGAATTTTTTCACTCTCATTTACACCTAGGTATTTATAAGCTTCTTCTGGCACTAAATCTTTTATTGTTACAGCAGGGTCTAAGCTAATTGAAGATGTTTGTTGTAGCGATCCTCGTAGCACATTTATTCAAATTGAATTTCATTCCAATATCTTCTCTGAAGCATTTTACAGTTTGCATAAAACCTTCTAGCCCATCATCATTCTTAGCATACAACTTTAAATCATCCATGTAAAATAGATGGCTTATTTTCTTTTGAGCTATTTTATAACCACATTCTGTCTTGTTAAGTTGACTGGTTAATGCTATGATATGCAAAATAGTAGGGGAGTCACCTTGAATATAATACCTCTTTTGATGTTTCTTTCACCAGATTTATAAGTTCCATTTATATGATTGAGGTAAAGGGTTGTTTTTCAATATCGACATACATTGATGAAATTGATGATAACGGGTGATTCCTTGTACATATCTAAAGTCTTTAAGATCCAGGAATGTGGTACACTATCGAATGTCTTACGATAATTTATCCAGACTGTATTATTATTATTTTTTTTATTATTATTATAACACTAGCTAACTGCACCTCAAAAGCTACTGAGTTTCGGTGTTCAATAATACACCGCTATTAAGCAGTAAATGTGGTTAATTTACTTGGTCATATATATATATATATATATATATATATATATATATATATATATATATATATATATATATATACGGTGATTTCAAATAAAAAACTTAAAGAAAAAGTAAAAAATAAAATAAAAAAACAAAAAAGCCATCATATTAGAAGATTATATTGGGGTGAGAAGCTATTATATTTTTTAAGAATTGTGTGTAAAGGCACTTAATATTTGTGGCAAAGTGTAACCATAGCAGAAAAGACGTGTCAATAATTAAAAAGGAAAGTAATAAGACAGTAGCTAATGCATCATGTTTAGGAGAAAAGAATTAAGAAATAAAATACGAACAAAAAAATAAAATATT
Organism: Ascarosepion bandense; assembly: GCA_037127315.1. NCBI lineage: Eukaryota > Metazoa > Mollusca > Cephalopoda > Sepiida > Sepiidae > Ascarosepion > Ascarosepion bandense. The sequence continues at coordinate 250,155 of JBBBDQ010001222.1, forward strand.
CGTTTTAAAGGGTTTTGAGAAGACCACTGAAGTGGCTGAAAGCGCTTGGAAATGTAATAATTATGGAACATTTTCACATTCTTTGTCTCCAGCGAGAAAGGAAACAAGTAAAAATACTGGAAAAATTAAATAAAAAATCAATAAAATCTTTGTCGGTCGTTTTCAACGAAACATGCTTAAAAGAAAGATTGTTGCCCATATATATATATATATATATATATATATATATATATATATATATTGTCATCTCGCAGACAGATCTGTTTCGCTGTATCACAGTTCATCTGTACGGTTAGACTCCGATTGCTTTTTAAGCCAAGATTGAAACTCGACCGAAGTGGCGTCAGTCGGCTATTCTACCTCGGGCTATGGGCGTTCGGGGGAAGAAGACAGACTTTTTTGCGTATATATTAAAAATCAGTAACGTAAACACAGTGTTCAGACCCTATTCCTTTTTGGTTTACGATCTTTCGAAAACTAAAAACAAAAACGAAAACTAAAAAAAAATCTAAATCAATAAACACGAAAATTAAGAATTTAATAAACAACACAGATGCACTCATGAACAAAAGTAAACGTAATAATAATCAACAACAACTAAGAATCAATAATAAATAATGAGTAAAACTAGACCAGCCACAGTATAAAATATCTACAAATAACCACATTTGGATTCACAATTATTTCTAGCCTCTAGAATAATTTAAAAAAACCGTTACCGTCCGCCCAATTACCTTTAGGATAATACACTATATATTCTACACATAATGTATCATTGAATAGCATATAATTAGTCGAGCTAAAACACATGGTCTGACGATTACATTTTAAGCATAAAACTTATTTAACATATATTCATGTTCCTTTACAATCTTCTTCATTGTCAACGCATTAAATTCAGTTCAGAAATTGGATATTGGTATGAAAATTTTCAGTTTAAAGTTCAGGTACGTGTCACGCTCAGTATCATTTCTTTTCATTGCAAAAGAAGACGAGGAGAGCCATGATCGCTTACGATCTGAAGGTAGATGCAATTAAAAAAGTATTAATAATTATATATTGCATTGAGCACTGTTCTCTCTTTCTTTTTCTTTGTCTTTGTTTTTCTTTTTGTTTACTGCCTTTCTTTTCTTCTTTCCTTTGCAAGTTTCTTTCTACAGCGGTTACTTTACACAAACGACACTCCTTACTGTTGTATTAGAATTTTTATTGTTCAAGATAAGGTCGAGTATTTTCGTCACCTTTCTTCTGTCTTTCTACTCATTTATGTAAAAGCTGAGTTTGTGGACATGCGACCAACCCATTTAAGTGCGGCAAGATCCAACCTCGAGTTGATTAGAAACAAATAAAGAAAAGAAAAATAAACTAGAGGCTTTTTTCTAAAAAGAAATGAAATGAACAAGAAAAAAGTAGGATAAAAATGTACATTTTTAATACTAGTGTACAATTGCGTTGTTGTGCAGTGGATATAGGCTGGGAACAAGAAATCAGAGAGCAGTTGAATTCGTTGCATTCACTTACGTGCTAATACTTTTGGGAAAGGTATTAATCCATCTCTTCTCTCTCCAGCTGTGAATTAAATAGTAGGGCAGATTAGGTTCTAGATCCTTGACTGGAAACCAGTCTACTCCATAATTAATGGTAATGGAAAATTCTCTGCTCAGTCACTCATGTCTCGAAAGAGACATGATCGCCCAAGCTTGTATGACGTATGGAACTTAAATTCCATACGTGATAAAGACGATTGTGATAACTGACGATTGTTAGAAAGTTTTAATACTGCAACGAAACAAGCCTTGAAACAATCGATAGGAATTGATTAAAGCGAAGATAAAAAACTTCACAACGAAAATGGAGGTCAATGAACTTTTTAATTAATCCGTTTCTTTTATATTTTTCAAACGTTCAATGACATCTATGATTTATTGATTACTCCTGTTATTATATAAATCCTATTTTGCTCAATATCTTTAAAATGTTATATGTTTAATATCACAGGGAAATAGAAATATCTCTTGGGAGAAAAAGAACAATAAAGACAATGATGACAGAGCATATTTCAAGACGTAATTGAAGCAAGACTATCATTTAATAGACAAAGGTAACTGTGTGCCTAACTTGTAAGTCTTGAACAAATAAAACTGAAATCGAACAAACGTAGGATTAAAGGAATTGTTTAATTTGAAATTGTGTGTGGTTATGCCTCACTCATGGATATATACAGAGTACGATGCGTTAATTGTCGCCATTTTTTTTTTATAATATATGTTATATTATATGCCAACGTTTGCGTTTAAGCATGAAACAGTCTGACGAAGCTTGGTGTTGACTTCAATGCCCACATTTATATTTATATACTTTCTATCCTTAATATTGAGAACATAAAGGTAGCATACCTTAAAACTATATTATTTCAATTTTTTCTTTCATTGCATGTCACTATTTAATATTTCTAACAATCGACTTCATTCTCATTCATATATATATATATATATATATATATATATATATATATGCATGTTTCATTAAATAATATAGACAAGTTTTGTCTATTTATTCTATGTAAATTTTTTTCATATTAATAGCATTAAATGATGAAAGAAAATTACGATATTGATACAGAATTTTTTTAATAATCCAGTCTAAGCTTTCGGCTTACATACGCCATTTTTGCAGATGTGAAATTACATTATATATTTAAACACAGACAAACCTTAATGACAAACTGTTTTTGTTTACATGGAAGATTTCCAAGCAACAACAAACTCCTACATTTAAGATGCTGGAAGCGAATGTCGCATCACAGCTCATGATGTATATATATATGAATGAGGTCAATTGTTAATGAGATGCAAAGAAACAAATGTTTTAAAACAATATATTGATATTTAATAAAGGTGAGATAAAGAATTCACACCTAAAATAGAGGACAATAAATCTTTTAAATTATTCTGTTCCCTTTATATTTTTTAAACGTTCAATAGTATCTATGATTAATAGATTACTCCTGCTATTATTTAAATCGCTGCTTGCGCAATATCTTTACGTGATAAAGATTTCATGTGATTAATATTATAGCGAAATGAGAATATTATTCGGAAGCAAAAGATTAGCAACAGAAAGATAAAGACAGTGACGAAAAAGTCAATTTCAAGACTAAGTTGGAGCAAGACGATCACTTAATAAGCAAAGGTATCGGCGTACATCGCAAGAAAGACTTGACTAAATACAAACAGCAAATCTAAGAAACGTAGGTATAAATGAACTGATTAATTAAACTGTTTATTTTGCTTAGGGATGAATTTTATCTAAATGCAGATAAATCTTTTATAGATTATTAAAACGAATAAGGAAAGTAATCACTCATAAATTTACTAACTAAAGTTCATTTTTCCTCCCTTCCCTCTACAGATGGGAGAGAAAATATATAAATAAATACACATTGATAATTATTATATGGTTTGATTTTCCTTTTAGGAGCCCGCCTTTTGTCAAGAAGATTCGTAACATCAAATCAACTTTGCAAGAAAAAATTGCCTTGTATTTTTAAGTCTGTAATTAAACATAAACTTGTTTAACAGATAAATATAAATAATAAACCATATTAGGAATTATTCAAATTAACAAAAGATCTGTTTTGTTTTCACCATTGATTTTAACTGAGAAAGAAATATTTTACAGATTAATTATCATTGATCTTTTGTAAAAAGTTAATTATAATAAATCACTAATACTTTCATTATTCAACTCTGCACTTTATTCCTGTTGCCTTTTATAAAATGACATTTTTTCTATTATACATAACATATATACCAGTCTTAGATTGAGCTCATGGACCTCTACTTAAGAATCTCCTACTCTATAGCTGTATTATATAAGCAGTCTTATACCGAAGCCTAGGGTCTCTAAGTCTGTAGTCAATATATATATATATATATATATATATATATATATATATATATATATATATATATATATTCTTGTCTAATATTGATTCCAACGACGTTTACTCTATAACCACTCTATATACTTGTCTTGGAGTGAGTTCAAGGTATCCTACTAGTAACTAGAGTCACTCTTTGTATCAGTATTACATTTAATCCCAGTAAATACTCTACAAGGTGAGATGAGTAAATTGTCACCATTCTATATTTTTAATTTCGCGCATGTTTGTTGCTTGTTCCTGATTTTGTCCACTGCTCAATATGATAGTGTTGGTTGGGTATCGAGAAAAAGAGCACCATGACGAAATTCACTCCGCCAGAAAAATGTACACTCGGTACTGCTTACATATTACCTGAGAAAATGTAATCTCGTTGCAGCTTACATATCATCTGAGAAAATGCACACTAATCACTGCTTACACATCATTTGAGAAAATACGCATTCGTTACTGCTTAACATTCACCTGAGAAAATGCACACTTGTTTCTGCCTGCACTTCCTCTAAGAAAATGCAAACCCGATGCATCTTACACATCATCTGAGAAAATGTACAGTCGTTACTGTTTACAATTGATCTGTGACCATTCACACTAGTTGCTGCTTACATATCCTCTGAGAAATGTTTACTCGCTGTTGTTGCACTTCATCTGGGAATATGCTCACCCTTCACTGCATACACTTCACCTGAAAAAATGATCACCTGTCTTTGAGAAAATACATACACTTTGCTGCTTATATTTCACCCGAGAAAATACACACAAGTATCGATATTAAACTTTTTTATTTATCTATATTAACTTGATATTAAATCAGCAAAATAAGAGGAAGTTAAACATGAATCGTTGATTTTATGGAAATTATGAAACACATATTCGGAATGAACTGCTGTGTTGAGAAATGTATATTTTTAAAAAGGAAGACAGAAAATAATCTGCAAGAAGACAGAACATGAAAAGGGATGGATCACATGATTCCTTGAAAGAAGATACAGCCAAAACTATATGTGATTTTAAAAAAAGTTACAAATGAATCAGTCAACTTCTTTAAATAATGCATTGGAACAATAAATTGTATTTTATTTATGGTTAAGGAAGTCGACTGCTAATTTTGCTGTATCCCAATTTCTGTCGTTATGTTGTAAATGTTATAGAGCCCGTAATCTTTCAGTTGGATGTTCTTCCGCATCCAATAGATTTTCTTATCTTGTCTTCAACACACTATCAATTGTTTCAATCCATGGTATCTAAATTTCTGAGCCTGCTTGATTTTAGTATCCCCGACCTGTAGTTGGCATTTAGGGATTCTCTTTTTTTATGATTATGCATTCAATTTTCTTGAAGTAAACTTAGTCCTTTTTTCTTGTTTTCCCTTGCTACCTTCTGTAAGTGGTTATGTATTTTCCTTTCCGTGTCTGCTATCAGCACTCTCTCATCTGCTTATTTTATAGTTGAGATTGTGGCCGCTTATGAGGAATCCTGACGGGATTCTAGTTCTCTCAGAATTGATTTGCTGTACAAGCTGAAATACATCCGGCGAGAAAACACGCCTTTGTCTTACATCCATTTCTATTTTTCTATTTTTGTATATCTGCTGAACTTATTACCTGTTCATATGCAGACGTTTTGCTGCCAGTATAAGGTCTTGATTATCCTAATGTCTTTCCCAAATATGTCTAAGTTGTCGAGCATCTCTACCAAGTCGTTGTGGCGTACTTTGTCAAATGCTTTTGCTTAGTCTATAAAACGCAAGTACACATTTTCTGCATTTTCAATGCTCTTTCTGATATCATTATGATCATAAATATTGCGTTCCGTGTTCCGGAGTCTTTGACGAACTCGCACTCTTCTTGTCCTATCTTTGGCCTGATGTTGCTGCGCACTCCATTCATCAGAATTCGGATGATGAGTTTTGCTATGTGGCTCATTAAGCTGTTTGTTCGGTGAATTTCACTTTGCTTTGAGCCTCCCTTCTTAGGTAGTGTTATGAAAATAAATCTTATTAGATCAGCTAGTATATTGCCATTATTGTAGATTTCATTTATTATTTTTGTAATCCTGTCTATGTCGAAATGATCTAAGGCTGTCAACATCTCTATTACAATACTGCCTGGTCTAGCTGTTTTGTTTCTATTGAATTTGGCTTACATTTTTGGTGAGTTGGTATTTCTGACTATTGCGGTTGGTCTCTCTTGTAGAAAAGATCTCCGATATATTCGTCCCATCGCTGAAGTATTTTTCTTTCTTTAATATGAATGTTCCTTAAACAAAGAATTGAACCAAATCCAGAATCGTTCTTTTATAAAAATTACACAAATTGTCTAAAAGTTAGACAATATCAAAAGAAATGAAAAATAACTATGATAAATTAATTATCGATAGTTTGCAGGATAAAAGGTTCAAATAATTTGTTTAGATTTTTTGGAAAAGCACACAAAAACATACATATGCATCTAACGCCGAGCAAATTATTAGAATATCAAACCCCAGAAGAGAACGAAAGGTCCATCGATTTCATTGAATTTAATGAGATTAAACGATTTTTATTTATCATACATAGCAAAACAAAAGAAGAAATCATCATCATCATCATCATCGTCGTCGTCATCATGAACTTAAAGGCTCTGGTTGGTGTCGTTTCGAGTTTTTGAATAAAATGTGAAGAGTTTTAAGGGTCAATTCTGGATAAAAAAGGTTTACATGGGCAGCATGGTGGGGAAAGCAGTGAATGTGTGATTCAAAAGAATGAAAGAAAAGAAAGCAATGAGAGTAGAAAGATTTGAAGAGGAACGTAATATTTAATGATTGACAGGAAGAAAAAGAAGACTGTGCCGTTCCTGTGAAATAGGCGGGTTGCGTGTGCCAGAGTCGTAGATAAGGGTGGAGTGGGAAAAATGGGACGGGGTGTGGGGTGGCGGAGCCCAAACTGAGTGGGCAGAAAATGATGCCCAATATAAAGGGAGAATGTTAGAGAAAGGTTCAAACGAGAGAATGAGGTGGAGTAGCAGCTGATTTTGAGGGTGGAGATTGTCTTTGGTTACACCAGGTTATGGTACATGAATAAATAAAAAAAGAAGTAGAAAAAATAGAAAATGGATGAAAACGAAATAAAGAAAAGAAGAAAAAAGAATTTAGTGAAAACTACATATAAAAATTCAGAATTATTGCTGATCCCCCTTATATTTGAATCTCCAGTATTGAGCACACTTCTCTTCATAAATATAGCAAATACTAAACAATATGTATTTGTTTCTGTGTGTGTGTCTGAGCGAACGCGCTCGCGTAGTTGTTATCAATGTGTTGAAAGGAAAGTGTGTATATATACATATATATATAAGTGTATGTATATAAGTGTATATATATATTTTTTCTAAACATATGCTATTAAATATAAGAGACAATGAATGTCTATTATGTTCAATCATGAACCGTTCTAAACGTCGTATTTTTGCTTTAATTTCAGTTGAAAATAAAGACAAAAACCCTCCAACATTTGGATAATTTTTTATTAATTTGTTTCTAAGCTTTCGGCTCACATGAGCCATCTTCAGAGAGGTTATTTAGACGGTAATACACACACACACACACACACACACACACACACACACACACACACACACATATATATATATATATATATATAAGGATGTCAAATCTATAAACGGAGAGGATAACCCAAAAAAGATCTATTTAAAATATTAAAGGACTCGAAAATGTTAAAGAGATAGATCTATATAGAGAGCTCAATAGATATTATCGGAGCAATATGATACACATAAATGAAAATTCAACACATCAACAAAAGTCGTTATAAACTATAATTTATTTCGACGGATAAGTTTTTAGTACCAATCTCTTCAGGCGCAAAAATACAAATGGTCTAATTCTATCAGAACATTAAAGCAACTGGAAGTCAAGCGGCATGACCCAGAAAAAATTTTCTTCGGGTGTTCTAAAGTTAGTGTCATAAATGATGAGGGAGGAGAAGTAAACTATTCATCGGTCAAGTGTGGTGATTAGTGGGATGTGTCACCACAAAGTCAAGATACATACCCACACACATATCGAAATCTGTTTGTCTTCAAACGGATCTCGATATGTAAAGTCAGAAATTTATTCGCCTGAAGAGAGTCGACTTTGAACTCGAAACACGTATATATATATATATATATATATATATATATATATATATTATCCTACGTTTATTGCACGACTCATGCGTTATGCAATATATATATATATATATATGTGTGTGTGTGTGTGTGTGTGTGTGTGTGTGTGTGTGTGAGAGAGAGAGAGTGAGAGAGAGGGAGTGAGAGTGCGCAGGCTCGTGTGTGTGTGTATGAGGCACACCCGTGCGTAACATCGTGGTTATCGATGTGTAGAAAGGAAAGAGGGATTGCTGTCCTGTGTTTAAATTCTAACCGGGGCCAGTTGAATTTTCTTTGGCACAAGTACCATTCGAAAGTTAATATTTCCACGTCCGCATTTCGTTGGGAATATTTAACAACGTTGATTGGCAAGATTAGGACAACTCTGAATTACAAACTGGCGGCTAACCTAGAAACCATGAGGCACTTTATTCCACAGGGTTGTCTGTAGGACTTTATAGAAGTCCGATAGATAATAATGCAAATAAAATCCTATACGAAGACAAAAGAGACATTTTAAATACAAAACGCATCGGTTGCTCACCATAACGAGACTGACTACAATTTTTCCAATTGAAAAAGAAAATAAAATGTCTAGAAAGTGCTTTAATCACTGTTTCAGCCGCAATTAATTTACATCTAGGTTCTTACAATGTTTTACGATTCTTCACAGACTGTCTATTATCACAATGTGGGATATTTAATAGCAAAGATGAGAGAAAGAAAAGAATATCGATGAATTCGGGTCAGTCAGTTAAGTGCCATACGTGATACACGCTTGGGCGATCATGTCTCGAAAGAGACATGACTGACTGGGCAGAGGATTATCCCGCAGTAGGTTGCCATTGCTTTCAGCTGTGATACAGCGAAACAGATCTGTCTGCGGATGAGTATATATATATGAATTCGGGTAGATTGCAAAAAACAAAAAAACAAAGAAATCTTTAAATATTTAGACACTCCCAGCATCATGTGCTTGTGTAATCACAACAGCATCAACCAAGCAACCCAGTCCAATGATGTGTTAGCGGATGAAACGTGTCACAAAAACTTTTTTTAATTTGCATCTGCGTGGTGCAAGTGAACTTTGCAAGTGGCAATGATGTCTTCTAAACACCTTTTTTTTTAATATATCGTCACTTAATGTTAATGACTTGGACCGTGCGTTTTCTGATCAAACGTTCTTTTGAAGACTGTTGAATTTGTCATTGTAACACAGAGAGCCTTTTCGCGCTCATTTTATGTTACTTTGGAATCACAGTATTCCGGATAGAAAATCGATACAGCTATTGGTTGAACATTTCATTGCTAAAAATTCAGCGCTTAAAAGAAAGTCATCTGGAAGACCTCAAAACGTTCGAACTTCTGGGCGATAGAAAACTTTAGGAATCGTCTGCAACAGTGTATGGCGAATAGAGTTCATCTTTTGGAGTAAGTCATTTCGAAAACCAAATGAATAAAAACTTTAACGCTTTGTTTAAAAAACAGTGAAAAAAATTAATAGCAGTTATCTTGGTCTTTTTAATAACGTTTAAAGTGTTTGAAGTACTCTCTCTCTCTCTCTCTCTCACACACACACACACGCATATGTATATATATAGCGAGTGATAAACTTGTATTTAAATGTATCTATATAAATACTTTTGAATTCATACAGAGTTTATGACTTTATATAATGCTTGCATAAGTCTGTTCGCAGCTTTAATTCTTTCTTCAATCGTTTAAATAATTTCTTCAATCGTTTAAATAATGTAGTAACATTTTTAACTGAAGCCGCCTGTTTATTTCTTCGTTGCAACATTTTGAGTGAGACATTCATAAACTCACGTGTTTCAGAAGTCATTCGTGAGGTTATTATTTCGAAAAAAATCGTCTCCTTACAGTTATCGTCAATTTCAGAAGCCAGCATTTCCGTCGAGGAAAAGGAAAATAAAGATAAAAATGTCTGCGTATTCGTGTGCATGTTTGTGCGCGTGTTGTAAAAAAAAAAAAGAAACAGATAGAGAAAGAGAAGGAATTTGGTGTTCAAATCCAGGTAAGAAAGCAGAGAGCAAATAAATTAAGCGAATTGCTCTCTTAAATTAAAAGTCGAGAAATTATTTCTTATAATTCAATTTCTGTGTATGTGGGTGTATGCTCGTGCATATAAAGTGATAAACTCTGTATGAATTTAAAAGTATTTATATAGATACATTTAAATACAAGTTTATCACTCTCTCTTTCTATGTGTGTGTGTGTGTGTGTGCGTTTGAGAGAGAGACATAGCGAGACAGACAGAGATAGAAACTATTTTTATTGATCCAAGTTAGCCACTTGAACTGCAGTTTCGGCATTGTTGTGTATCAAAAGGTTGGGGGTGTCTGATTAGTAAAAGATTTGTATCCTATGATTGTGAGTGTCTGATTAGTAAAATATTTGTAATACCTAATGGCCTCAGAAAACAAAGAGGAAGAGATCATGTCCGAGGCTTCTTCAACGATGAAAGCAAGGAGCAAGTTTTAGATCAGTGTGAGCAGCTAGTAAATCCAATTACATCAAACCTGGAAATCGATGGAAAGAAGCTCAGATGGAGGTAGGATCAGGCAGTGAACTCATCTAAGAGACTGAGTTGAATATCTTATTGATTATTCTGTAGAGAATTATGAAGTTGACTTGGAGGAGAAGTAAAGGGGCTTATCGATAGAATATGTAGAAAGGTGTAGATTCCAAAGAAAGAAATCAATTGAGAGCTATCTTATTGTTCGTTGTTGAGGGATAAATATTCTTCAGCATTTATACCAGGCAACTGGCAGACTATCTCCTAAGATAAATATCTCGATACGGAAAGGAAAGATACAATTGTACCAGGCACCTTCCTGTGTTGATCGAGATAACTATGACGGAATTCATTAGTAAAAATATTTTGTATATATTTTCTGTTTCACTTTATTTATTTATATTCAAATGTTCCCACTTTTACAGCTACTTTTCCTTCCTTCACCTTCCTCCTCCATCTTTCAATTTCTCTCTCTCTCTCTCTCTCTCTCTCTCTCTCTATATATATATATATATATATATATACGAGGAAAGACAAAAGGATCTTTTAATGAAAAAGATTTTTTTAATCCTTTTTTTAACTTTCGAAATTTTGGCTAAAAATCTTGTTTTTCTGTTTTTAATACGGTAAATTTGAGCGTCTTTTTTTATGTCTATTTTAAAATTCCTGAAAAAACAGATAATTGTCGGATTTTAACTTTTAGGACTTATTTACAAATGAAGTAAATTAATTTTGATACGTTTCTCTTTTCGGAAAATCTTGGAAAAATTATTTTATGCATCTGTTACCACAACCTTCACTCGTTATAATTTTATGTAATTTCAAGAATTTAAAAAAAAAATTATATTAGCGATAAGGATAAGTCCTCTGAGAATTTCAATCATCAAATCTTTTTGGTCAACTAGGACCCCTGTTACAGAACCTGATCTGAATCGCAAAATTCACTAAAACTAAGGAATTATTTAACTGGGAATGCTTTTAATTGCTTTTATGAATAAAATATATTGTGGGTCTTACGAAAGAAAAAATTCTTTCGATGAATAATGAAGTTTTTCAAAAATAAATTAAATTTCTGGAAATTTTAAACAGAATAATTTTGAAATTTTTATATCATTTAACATTCTGTATGAATTAAAGCGATCTTAATGTTGTCAAATAAAAGAATTGTATTTACTAATCATAAACGGAAAAGCTTACTACTATTCAGCGTTCCCCTAATATATTAAAAAAATCATTTTTAATATATTTTTATCTGTATGAAGGTACCGGTTTTTGTAGATATGGACGTCCATATGCGATATTATCAGAAAATAAGAGCGGTAACTATAGTAAATTTAACATTTATTTGTAAATTTCTAACTTTTCCTCAACAACAGTTTTCGGAAATAACACTATAAAACTGTGATGCTTAATATATAAAAAAATATTAAAATGCTTCATTTAATTTTTTAAAAAGATTACTGTGTAGCTATATATATATATATATATATATATATATATATATATAAATATATATATATATAGTATATTGAGGCAGCAAGTAATTTTCTGTTAAATATAAGAGACAATGAATGTCTATTATGTTTAATCATGAGCCGTTCTAAACGTCGTATAACTTGCTGCCTCGATATACTAAATTTAAGTTACATGATGCCGCAGCATTAAATGATCCTAACACCAAGAAATTTCAATGGAACCTCATAAAGCGTCAAATGCACACAGCCAAACAGGAATTACAACAAATCAACGCTGAAATTGTACATATTAAAGGAATCTTACAGTCTTCTACCACAAGTGAAAAATTCAAGGAAATATTGGATTTATTATACAATACAACACAAAAGGAACATGAATCCAATAAATAAGTCATCCAAAAAAAGCTAAACAAATTATATAAAGAAAAAATACTTTTACCAAACATCAATGACAACTTCATTAACCTATCGGATTACTAACTTACTCCAGATGAAATAGAATTCCTTAATCTCGGACCAAATTTTCATGTCGCACAGAAACCTAATTCAATGTTTAAACAAATGGAAATTGAAGCTTTATACCAACAAATACTTCAACTCGAATAGGACAACGATATTACAACACAGGTAGGCTTAAAAGAATTACTCAAAGCTGAATCAATCAAACACCGTTACCATAAAGATCCTAATGATATTATAAATACGCCTCTCATAAAAGCAGCCACACATCTCAAAAATAATAAAAATTTTGTTATCCGACGTGCCGATAAAACCAATACATTTGTTATTTTAAACAGACAGGAATATCCTCCAAATTACAGGCCATTCTGGACGATCACAATAAATTTAAAAAATTAACTAGTAATACCACAGCCCAACTTAAAAAACATATTAAAAAACTTAATACTGCAAACAATGCTGAAATAGGATCCTGTAAACTTCAAAAGATTATAGGTGACTATCAGCCCGGCTACCTTTATGGAAATGTAAAAATCCATAAAAAAGATCATCCCCTCCGACCTATCGTTTCTCAAATACCCACACCAATATATAACCTTTCCAAAACACTTAACAAACTAATTACTCCCTATCTTTCTGGTAATAATAGTATTAATTACACGGACGAATTGTTACAGATTCTCCATTCCGTAAAACCTAAGAATCAAATAATTGCATCTTTGGATGTCCAAAACTTATTCACAAACGTTCCTGTCCAGGAAACAATTGACATCATTATCCGTGATGTATACAATCATGCTACTCTCTCATCAATCAATATTAAACCCACTATATTAAAAAAAACTATTATTAGCATGCACCACACAAGTACCCTTTCACGATCCCTTAGGCAATATTTATATACAAATAGATGGTATTGCGATGGGATCTCCTTTAGGTCTCCTCTTTTCTAATTATTATATGGCAAATCTAGAAAATAAAATAATTAATGACAACAATAAACCCTCTATATATGTAAGATACATAGATGACATCTTTGTTTTAGCTAAGAATATCGATCAAATTAAATATCTTAAAAACAAATTTGAAAGTCACTCCGTCCTTAAATTTACATTAGAACTTAATATTAATAACAAAATCCCATTCCTTGATGTATTCATTGATTCTAGCACACATGAATTTACTACTTCTCTATATAGGAAACAAACTAGCATAAATTCGTGTCTTCTGAATTATAATAGTGAATGCCCCCAACGATATAAGTTAGCTGTTATAAAAAACTTACTTCAACGCACACAAATGATATCTTCTTCCAAATCTATATTTTATAAAGAATTACACAACATTAAGCAAACACTAGTCAATAATGGATTTCCTAACACCGTTTTTGATCAGCAAATTAAAATGTATCTCAACAAAATGAACAATAGCTCTAACAATAATGATAATATTAATAATAATGGTTTACATCAAAATAAACATAACACTATTAACTTATACTATTGCAATCAAATACATAACAATTATAAACAAGATGAAAAAACTCTCAAAAACTTAATATGTAGAAATGTTAAACCAGTGGAAAGTAATAATCAAATTAAACTCATTATATATTATAAAATGTTTAAAACAATTGACCTCATAGTCTATAATAACCCAACAAGCACTAAACTAAATTCTCTACAAAAAACCAATGTAGTGTACCAATTTACATGCCCATTCAGAGATTGCATCTCTGATACTAATAAAAAACTTAGTACATATATTGGTTTTACTGCAACCACGCTCTCCCGTAGACTTACATGTCATCTTTCTGATAAGAGTACTATAAACAAGATTTCTCTGAAAAACATAAACATGTAGGTAATATCAGATAGATTTTGGTCAACAATACGGTGATCCTTACTCATACACACAGTAAGAGGAACCTGCAGATATTGGAGGCCATGTACATCAAATCTAAACAACCAACCCTCAATAAAATCAACTTTAAAACCGGAAATAACATATTACATTGCTTTTGACTATATGGTTTTGTTGTCATTTCGCGCTATCACGCGGTGTGACGTCTAAAACCGCCTCGCAAATTTAAGAACTGCGTGTATTATTTTTGGTCACTATTGCCGATGCCAAGCGGAGTTTTATGTCAACACAAAATAAAATCGTCGGTGATGGTGGATGTTATAATATTTCAGTTTAAACAACCTCTCTGAAGATGGCTCATGTGAGCCGAAAGCTTAGAAGAAAATCAATAAATAATTATCCAAATTTTGGAGAATTTTTGTCTTTATTTTCAACTGAAATTAAAGCAAAAATACGACGTTTAGAACGGCTCATGATTAAACATAATAGACATTCATTGTCTCTTATATTTAACAGCATATGTTTAGAAATATATATACAAAGGTTTTATATTGTATTTGTCATGTTATTACAATTATCTCTTACTTAGATATATTCATTTCTTGTCGATAAAACAACCACCTTCGTGTTAAGAATGTTAAGAGCAAGTAATATTTGTTTCAATTCGGAGTAAACTTTAAATCAGCTAATTTTTCTCAAATAACGTTTCAGAAAAGTATATTTTAGTTTTGAAAGATTTTTCAATAAAGAGTATTATATTGTGTTGACAATATGAACGTTTCTTATAAATTTTATTGCTGAAAAATTATTCCATTTAATTTAAATTCGGTTTGTAATATTGAAAAGTAACTTACTTATTGGAAATATTAAATTTAATATACTAACTTGAAATTATAATTAAAATTAAAGCTTCAAGAAAGATACTTTTTATTTTTAAAATGCTTCTTTAAACTTAATTTTGAAACGGTAATATCTAAAATGAAACGCGTCATTTTCTGAATAAAATTGGATGTGAGTTGCTATGATAACCGGTTACTAGCCTGAACTGCCCTTGTTTTCGTTGGTTAAGTTAAAAAATTGCTGTTGTCAGTATCTGTTGATGTCGGCGTTGTAGAAGCGATTCTATAACGTAAAATTGTTAAGAGCGGATTGATGCATTGGAATGATGGTAAATTTTCCTTTTTGTTGCAAATATATTTTGCAACAATAAATCTATTTTATCCACATCAAGTGGATTGATATATTATTTCTAAATTTTTTCTGTTGAATGTGTTGGACATTGAACTCCCACCCCCAGCGATTGGGCCTGTTTCTCTGTTTTAAGAAAGTTTAAAAATTTGAGCCACTATTTCAGTTGAAGTGAAAAGAGAATAGCCAGAAGAGGGAGTTTGATCTGTTATTTGAAACAGTTTATCCATTTCGTTGGAGAACAGAGAATATTCGGAAATGAGTGTCATTTTACTCAATTTGTAAAGAAGCTGGGTGCTCTTATACTCAGCGAGGTTTATTCGTTCTTTGAAGAATAGAGAATATTCGAAAATGAGTTTCCATTTCACTCAAGTTGTATATCCGTTTCTTCATATTTAAAGAAAGTGGGGTGAATATTTGGATTAGTGCAAAGTTACTTTTATAACCGAAAAGACATTCTCCCATCCAGCGGGTTTTATTCGTTTCGCTGATGAACAAAGAACATTCTGATACGAGTGGTTTCTTATTCAACGTGTAAATATGTTTATCTATTGTAAAAATGAATCTTGCGACATTAATTAAAAATATTCAAACCAGAATGCTTTATAATTTAATTTTTCCAGATGAAAAATTATTTATTCCTTGCGTGTAAAGAATATGACACAAAGTGTCTCTTCTAACATTTTATTTAAAATTTATGTTTGAAAATTTCTTATCACTAGCTTGTAAATTTATCGCAAATTTTAATTATTAAATAAGAATTTCAGATAAATGATATTTTTATTTGAAGTATCATCAAAAAAATTCTATTTAGTCGTAAGTTAATAAAAGAATTTTGTTCTCAGAAAAAATACCTATCAGTACTGTAGCATTCTTTCTTCAAATCTAAGAGAAAAAATTTAAAAAATGCTTTTTTGAACAACATTTGCTGTTTGGAAACCAAGAAGAAAGAACTTATTGTCATCATTGGTAAACCGGCCCAAACCCCCCTTAGCAGTAAGAAAAAAAGAAGAAAAAGAAAAGAATTTGAACTGTGAAAAAGTTTTTTTGAGTAAGATAATGGTGCATTGAGAATAATTTTTATTTGTGAAAAAAAGTTTTTTCCAAGAAAGCATTTTATTATTATTTCTTTTTAAAGTGTGAATTATATTTTACATTTTTGTTTTGCTATATTTTTGTTGAAATTGACAGCATATGGATCGATATGCATTTCTTGGATAATTCAGATTTTTAATAAAATTGTGTTCGTAGGACTGAATTCATCTTTTTTAACTGAATGGTAATATATATATATATATATTCATTAAAAAATAATCAGTTTGTCTGACGATCGCAAAAGCGTGAAACCCAGGGTTACAAACTCACACCTATCTATATGAATAAGTCTGCTCTATCACTGATATTGAGCTCTTTTAAATAAGTACCACGCATATATAATATGTAAACAATATAATATATATAACAAATTGCATATATATATATATTGATATTTATAATTATATACATACACTTTTCAAATATATATATATATATATATATATATATATATATATAGAGAGAGAGAGAGAGAGAGAGAGAGAGAAAGAGAGAGAGAGTGTTGAGTTATGATAATGTTTAGCGCTAAGATTCTTGTTTTTTTAGCCGTTTTTCTGATAAAAAGTATTTTTGTAAGCAGGTTTTTATGGGAATGTGCTGGATATCGGGGTGGATATAAAGCGTTGATAGTTTTAGCGTAAATAATTTGTCACTTTAATTGAGCAGGTTCATGCCGGCTTCAAATTTCGTGGGGGCACCGTTATGATGTCTTCACTCATCAGGGCTGGGAAAATTCTTTGCACTAAAACTATACACACACACACACACACACACACACACACACACACACACACACACACACACACACATATATATATATATATAAATATATTTACTAATGGAAATATATTCTACAGTTAGATATTTACGTTAAAGTAGTGCATAAATATTAATTAATTATTATTATAATAATTAATGCATACTGCAACTTGATACCTAAATATCGGTGCTAAAACACTATCATCAGGCAGTAAAATTATTTGTTTTACTGCCTGTTGATGGTGTTTTAGCACAGAAACTTTATAGCTATCATGTTGCAGTATGCAATTAGTATTATAATAAGAATAATTACCATATATATATAATTATGTGTGTGTGTGTGTGTGTGTACGTGTGCGTGCGCGTGTGCTTGTATCGTATCTTCTTGTATATAATGCAACTTAAGTATAACAGCGAACCCGTGTTTCTGAAGCGAAAAACGGAATAATTACACTCATGAATAACCCTGTAGTACAGCCATCCCTAATGGTCTTTTAAAAAGTTGGGCCATAGCATTTATTAAAATGTCAATGTCGTGTATATATATATATATATATATATATATATATATATATATATATATATATTGCTGTATATGCATGCTTGTTATCAAAGACAGAACACTTATAGACAGTGTGCAAGTAGAAATGAACAGTGAATGCGACCTTTAGATCAAGTAAAAAAATATATAGAAGCAAAGAATGCTGACAATACTTATCTATATGCTTGTGTGTGTTTGTGTGTGTGTGCGCGTGTTCACTCCAGATTTGATGAACATAAATACACAAATGTATCTATCGAAAGAAAAAGAACATTGTGTATGCACCTATAAATGTATACATTGATGTATTTGCCGAGATTACTGCCTCCTTCCATGAATCGCCTCATTCACGCCTTCCTTTTTGTTCATTATTTCATGATTATATTTATTCTGTACTTCAATTTTCGGTACAAATATAAAATTAGGTTTTCCGTCCAAATCCTGCCAATTTTCGACCTCTTCTGACTCAGCTGTGCACACTGCTTCTTCAACCATTTCTCCAATATATGCCAGTGATCAATAAAATTGCAATAGATTTTTCCTATTATTCCCGCAAATGCCCTCTATATTCTAAATAATATTATGATTATCACTAATTTCTCATGTTTTGTAGATAAAGAAACTTTGAACTTTAAAATGGTGAACCATTTTAAAAATGGTTCGTTACTATTTCGTCCGTACTTGCATTTAATGACATAATATTTCCTGGGATCTACTAAAAATTGTCTTTTTTATCAAAACTCAATTTCGTTGTTAAGTAAGTGTGAAATTCTCCAATCGTCTATTCATTTATCTCGTTACTTGCTTTTAAACAACCCAAATTAATAGATTATGCTAAATGAATTTTCGTCGGCAAATCTTATGGTAAACTGGATTACTAATTTCAACATCTTTTACCTATATTCGTTTTAAATGTTCCATTCCACCTAAATTGTAAGTTTAGCTGGCTGTATAACCTAATGTCTGTGACTTTTATTTCTGAAAATAGTTTCGGCCATTTACTTAATCAAATTGAGTTAATCAATTCATGAATTCTTGACATTTTCAAAATGATTTGTTTGCTATTTTTTTTACTCATCTTCACTGAAAAATGAAGGATATTATTTCGATTAGCAACTCACTGATAAATTCTTTATTTCCTGCTGCTTTTTGCTGATTCATTTCTTTTCTTATTTCCACTTCTTCATTTATTTGAATTTTTTCTTATTTGATATTTATTTTTTATATTTGGGAACAACCAAACAGTCAACACTGTCAAGGACCAAATTCACTTGACTTGCAAAACCATTGCTTAATAACGACACAGGAACAAATGATTTCGTTTTGAATAATTGCTTGTAAGCTATACATTTTAACTAAAATATATTATAAATTAAATGTTCTTTTTTTTTAAATAAGTTTTATCTATGAATCTTTATTGGTTTTAATTACTCTATTAAAACTGTTTTATTAAAAATAATCTCTCAACTTTGAAACTAAGTAAAATTTTAGGAATGAAACTTGAAACTGAAGTGTAAAATATAATGACTTACGTATCTTGACAAGAACAGCAACTCAAAGTGATATCTATCGTGTAAATGAGCGATAGATCTTTGCGGATCTGCTAAAATGTATTTTCTCTAGATCTGGTCACAGGTCTCTGATAATAGTACAGGATGTTGAATGCAAATAGACCTTCTCCTTATTTTCTATAAATACTCGATTTGGCTAAAGTCGGGTAAATATGGTGGCCACACCATTCAAGAGAAGTCTCTAGACTGCTTTTTAAACCACTTCTGGGCATCTTAGGCTTAATGACAGAATACGTTAACCTGTTAGAATAACCCATCATTATTGATGGGAGCAAATGATCATGAAGAAGTTCAACGTAACACTCATCAGTTAATGACGTGTTTAGATAGTCCAACCACTATTTTGTGAAGGTACCCACACAATTATGGAACCCCAATAGCCAATATACTGCTCGATTGACAGGTGAGGTTCATGGCCTCATGGGTTCTGTGTCACATCCGTATCCTGCCATCAGTCCGAAACAGCTGGAACCCTGATTCATCGAACAGGGCCATACAATACTTTGCCAGTAACTCAGTGTCCAGTTAACAACGTCACAATCACAAGTTAACGCCTGCACCCTCGTGGGTCTGTTATCGCAGACAATTCTACGTCTCCGGTCACGATCATTTTAGAAACGCAGTCGGACACTGTGCTTTCCACGGGTGAGTGGCAATGCCTTTTATCAGCTATTACTGGTACACTCGTGACTCCGTGAATCGAATAATGTTAAATATTTCCATCATTTCAGAAAATGGAATATCTCATCACCCTGTAATGTTTCGTTCGAACTCCGACAATTCTCGTTGCCTTAGAAGGAGGGGACTAGCTAATTTTCATACTGACTCACGAGATATCAGTGATCAGTGTCTAACTGATCTTGTCATGTCCATGACGCCAATCTACTCTGGTGTCATCAATCCTTACATTCTGCAATTTCATAACTTTTGGCACGTCAGTATATAGTATTATTAATCAAATTACAATTAATATAAAACGTTTTAACCCAATTCTTCTTAATTTTTTTCTTTTCAATCAAGGTGAACAGCTCTATTTTATCATTTTGATCTGGAAAAATATTAGGTGATACTATCAGATACATCTTTTTTCTTTTAACTTTTTTCTGTAAATCCTAAATTTTCTTAGAGAAATAGACGGCTTTCACTTAGCTAACAAAAATTTACACTGCACATATTTCTCAAGATAGTTATGCGGTCTTCTTCTTGGTAGCCCACCTCACCTCCAGTCACTGCTCACTGACATGATGTGACTTCCCTCTGTTTTTTCTACAAGCATTTTCATAGCAACTACTCTGATGAGCTTTTTTCACTGATTCCTTGGCCACATGAATTTAGGCGAACTACTAGATTGGCATAAAGGCCCCATCCTTTATTCCGTCGAAATAGTTAAATGTAACCACTTCTTCTACTCTAATAGTTTATTTTCTCGCATTTCCAGTTTGTGGAACTCCCTTTCGTTTGCTTGCTTTCATGATACCTACAATTTCCAAACATTTAAGTGCAACGTCAATTAACATCTTCTATCTCCTTGATTCCCACCCATCTTTTATCTTTTTTTGACATCCCCTATACCTTGTTTTTCTTACCACCTGCGTACAAGTGGCGGTCCTGCCTTGCTTGGGATGAAATGATTATAAAAAAATATGTAGTGTCCTTTCGAGATGTGTGTGATCATGACACTCTACAATTTTCTATATTTTGTAGATCTTAGTATTATGCTGTTTGTCCTAAACCCTGTTGTGACATCCATTCGAAAAAAAATCACCACTTTGTAGTTCATTGTTAAATCGTTTTGATGCCTTGCTCTGTAGTGGCATAAACGTTCTATTTCTTTATAAAGGTTTTATTTATTTCACAACGTAAAAAACAGAGATTGTCTTCCACATGACAAACAAATGATTTGCTAAAATCAACATACCTGGTGTTAGATTAAGATTGACTTTTAGTTTATAATTTTAGTTTGAATTAAGAATGAAGAGCTTGATTTAATCCGTCCGAATTGAGGAGGACCAGCAAGCAGATCAGTTCCTTCTCTTTTGATTCAGTTTCATTCGTGATATTTTTTTTTAATCATATCACCCCGAGCAAGGCGATATTGCCACTGATTATCAGTGGGCTATGTAAGAGTATAAAGATTGGAAAAGAGAAAGCCGGAAACCACACCCTAAAGAGGAAACAAAGGATGAGCGTCTTCACCTGTTCAATAGACGTGTTTTACTATGTTCACGTGGGTGGAGTGTGAACCGGGCGATAGTTTAGTCTATCTACTCCAATTGAAAAAAAAAAATAAAGAAAAGATTGGAAAAGAGAAAACCGGAAACCGCATCCTAAACAGGAAACAAGGGATGAGCTCTTCACCTGTTCAATAGACGTGGGTGGAGTATGAACCGGGCGATATTTTAGTCTATCTACTCCAATTGAAAAAAAAAATAAAGAAAAGAGTGAAAAGATTTGAAAAGAGAAAACAGGAAACCGCATCCTAAACAGGAAACAAGGGATGAGCCTCTTCACCTGTTCAATAGACGTGTTTTGCTATGTAAATTCATCACATGTTTTTTATTCTTATTATTCCTTAAACTACTCGAGTGAAACCGGGCTAAACTGCTAGTTTTTAACTAAAAGTAATATTTGCCTCATATAAATCAAACTTTAAGTCTGATAACCTTCTGCAAATAAGGTTTCAGAAATGTAGATTTTATTTTAGAAAAAAATAAAATAAAAATGACTTATGACTCAATAAATATGCATAAATACATAATTTAAACACACATTCAGTCAGTTAAGTGCCATACGTGATACACACTTTGGGCGATCATGTCTCGAAAGAGACATGACTGACTGGGCAGAAGATTATCCCGCAGTAGGTTGCTATTGCCTTCTGCGGTAGACTGGTTACCAGCCAAGGCTACAGAACCCAATCTGTCCTGCCCTTTAACCCATAACTGGAAGGAAGAGACGGATTAATACCTTTCCCAAGGGCATTTGCGCGTAAGTGAATGCAATGGATTCAAATGGAATTCGAACTCGGCTCCCCGATTTCTCGTTCTGAGCTGATATCCACTGCGCCACAACACACATCCTAAACACACATTAATAATTCACTATCATCCTCTGGAACAAAGCAGACACGAAATGTCAATTATCATCAGATCCTGAGAGAAAGCCTCCACTGAAAAAAAAAAAAAAAATAATGGGTGATGTCTTTTGATTCATGACTGATTAGGCAGAAGATTTTCCCGCCATTTCTTTCTGTGGTATACTGGTTGCAAACCAAGACTGTAGAACCCAATTTGTCCTGCTATTCAAACCAGAAGTGGAGGGAGAATAGATGAATTATTACCATTCATGAGTGAATGCAACTAATACAACTGGAATTTGAACTCGGCTCTCCAATTTCTTATTCCGAGCTGATATTCATTGCACCAAAACGAACATCTTTTGATTACTGACACAATTATTAGACAAATGTAGGCTTTCATTAGAAATAATGGAAAATGTTAGTCAAATGTTATACGACATTTAATCTTGCATTTGATCATTCGGTGGAGAGACATTCTCCTTTCTTTGAATTTCTTATACAAGAAAATAGAAATATTTAACCTGTAAATTGTATACTTAGAACCGTTGTAGATGGTTAAGTACACAGCTTTCGGTTTTATAAATAGCGTCTCATTTTCTCAGCAGTAATGGAAAAGGTTTCGTATACATTTCATTTAAGTTATGTTAAGTGCACTTGAAGGTTGACCAAAACAAAAACAATTAAAATTTCAAAATCAATAAAAATACTAAAACAACTATGTATACTAGAAGGGAGTGCTGAAAGTTTCTGATCCCCATCATAAAGGAATTTTTTTTTCAAATTAGGTTGTTTAGTCATTTAGTCAGATATTAAAAAAAGGTTCATATATATTTGCGGCCGTGCATGTATGCCCATGTGTGTGTCTGTGTGGTGGATGCAACTCGAGTGTGTGTAATGCAATGTCTTCAATATATATTTTCAGTCTTTTTTTAGATTGTCAAAGTGTCGATCATACAATGTGCGTTTTGAAAGCTATTTACAGTGATCTCCATTCTAGCTGCTTCATCGAAAAATAAATTTGGACATTAGTCCAACAATATCTGCACGTGTTTCAGCTGATGTACATATAGAATGAAAGTCGATGTGAATAGGTGCCAAACAGATCATTGAACACTTCCAAAATATAACTTTTTGAAAAGAAAATTCGATATACATTTAGATTTACGCGTGTTTGCATTAATTTTGCTTTTATATTTTTATCATTTCATCCCAAGTAAAGCAATGAAGGCAATAAGACGCAAGGGATTACTTAGTGTTAGAGAATATGAGAATAAAATATGAAGGGAGAGAACAATAAAAGAACAGCAATTAAGAAAAAAGAAGATACTGATTGACATTGCATTTAAATTTTTGAACATCAAAATTGATCAAAGCAAGAAGCTGGAAGAAAGTTCCATAAAAAGTGCGACAAAATAAACACATAATAAACACAGAACTTACAGTTACATCTAGCCATTTAAAATGAAAAAATGACGCGACCTTGCTACCAATCTAGTACTGCACTTAAATTTATAAAGTCTTGGTAACATAGAAGAAAATTCATCAGAACAATTACCATGAAAGTATTTATAGAGAAGGTAGAAGCAAAGTACGTTACGACGTTGGGAAACTAACTGAAGCCGCGATAATAGGTCAAGACCAATAATATTGCAGATTTTTCTTTGAAGTTTATCAAGTATGTCTAAATATACAGCAAAAGCACCTGCAGCAATGTAGTAGCAATATACAAAGCAAGGACGAATGCATTGTTTCTTTCTTTTTTATCGCATTTATTTAAGTGTTTTCATGTTTGTTTTTTTCTTCACATTTATTTAGGCGGCTTCTTATTTTTTGTTGTTGTTCTTTTTATTTCAATACATTTATTTAGGCGGCTTTTTTGTTAATTTGGTAATATATCAATAAAATAAAAACACTACGATCGTAAAATACCAAAAAGAGAGAAACCAATGTAAAAGAAAAAAATATAACCGGGTAATTGTTAACAAGGGTCCTCGTAGAGACCCCCATAACCTTTGTATCCCTGAATATGTGCTTACAACTCAGTGACTCAATCAAGTACATAAGCACTGTCGCGTACACACACACACACACACACACACACACACACACACACACACACACACACATGCATACACTGATACATAGACACATTCATATAGACATAGTGATTCTACTAAACACAAATATACGCACAAGAAAACATAAAAAAATACAACAATCGACTCAAAACCGGGCGTAGCAGTGCAGTAACTGGTTTCTCCCTCACCCATCCCATGATACTTTAAATAGCATAAACAAGACAAAAAATCCTCAGTGGGACTGTTTGAGTCTCCATGGAGCGGGACGTTGATCGCAGTCGACAGAGACAACCCCTCGACGGGGTGATTTGCGCATAGTATAAAATAAGCGGGATGCTATTTTAATTTTTTTTCAAAGCTTTTTCTACTGTTTTTCAATAACAGCATCTCCCTTGATGTCTGAATTTTAGCAAAAACAATTATGAAAAAAAGTGCTAAAAAATTACATGGATGACAATAACGATAACAACAACAGTAAATTGAAAATGAGTTGAGAACAAACAAAGCCTTATAAGGTAATATTGCATGGATATGGGAAAAGTCCTGGAGATAGATAGATAGATAGATAGATAGATAGATAGATATGGAAACAGAGAGAGAAAAAGCAGAGGGAAAGAAAATAAAAAAGGAGATTGTCAATTAAAAAGTGGGAAAAGGAAAGTGAGAGGATCCATTCATACATAAACAAACGCGCATGTCTGTACGTACAAAACATGACCCACAAATCTATATTTACACAAATGGGCCCGAGCCGTCCAAAATTGCGGGAAAATATTTATATCAAAATACCGTCTAAAACGACGGCAACAAATATATTAATGTATCCACTATTGAGTACCTTATATTGAGACATAATAATAATAATAATAATAATAATAATAATAATAATATATATATATATATATATATATATATATATATATATATATATAATAAGTAGTACAAACTAATGGCTTGACAGTCCACTGTTTGTAGTGATTTACTTTAGTAAGAGTGCTCGATACTTAGTAGAACATTATATATAATAATATTTTTATTATAAGTTTATAATAAAGGCATAGTTTATTGCCAAAAAAAGAGCTGTGGTGTTTCGATACGATCTTATTAGCACCTTGTCAGGCAGTGACTTCACTTCCTGACGAGGTGCTAATAAGATAGTACCGAAACAAAACAGCTCTTGTGTTGCAGCAAACAATGTTTTTATTTACTTATAATGAAAATATTACCATATATATATATATATATATATATATATATATATATATATATATATATATTCTTCACTACATGATGACATGATTATTCTAAAAATAAATAAATAAATAAATAAAGTAAAATAAATGAATAATTTCACTGTTAAAGACTAGACACACGGCAGGAGCTTTCATAACTGGTAATAAAGAGAATGAACTGAGCCGACGCTACCTCTCGCTATTCTTTCTCTCTCCCCATGAACTTGACAGGGGATATATATATATATATATATATATATATATATATATATGCCCAAAAATACACGACGTTTTTTATTATAATAGACAGGAAAAATGTATTTTCCTATGTACTTGTTTCTAGGAGCAATAATATTTACTTTTGCCTATATCTACATATATAAATGATCGCTGTAAGCTTTCAAATAGGCAATGTGTTTATTGTACCAAGACAAAGGCGAAATAAAAAGACATTTAGTAATAGAGAACAAGGGTAATCCTAAACATAACTTAAGCCAAAAACTAAGAACTCAATCTCAGTAAAAAGACAAAAGCTGGAGGCGACGGTGTAAAATAAAGCAGCTGACTGATATTATTTATTCATAAATTCATTTTTAATTATATGATAAAGTTCATTGTATTTGGCTTAAGTTATGTTTAGTACGGAGAAGATGATCATTAGAGCCTTTGACTTACATTTACGATTAGTCCTGATTGATGACTTTGACTAATAATTTTATCATTGGCCTGATATCTTGGCTACTTTATCCAGGATAAACCTACAAATCATAGGATAAAGATTTTACTACTACTGCTAGTACTAATACTTTTAATGATGATGATGACGATAACGACGACTAATCATAGTTTTGGCAGAATAAGTGAAATTATAATTAGAAGAATAAATGTAGACATAAGTAGACAAAAAGCCATTCATAAACAATTTATTACAAAAAAGATTAACACACATACACACACACACACATATATATAGATATATATTGGACATAGCAAAATATAACAAATAAAACAGCTAAACCGTTTTATAAAGTATAATAAAATGTTAGATAACTGATTCTAAGAAGTTAGAATCTCTTGTAGCCGCTTCAATTTCCTCAGGTAAGAGATTGTTTACCTATGAAATCAATTCACTGATTTCTGCTGCTGATTAGAATAAATGATTGCATTTCACAGGCTTAACTGAATGCATCGTCATCAGCAAAAAAGGAGCCCTAAATGCCAACTACAGATCGGGGAAAACCAAACAGGTGCATAAATTTAAATACCTGGGAAGTTTTCTGACAGTGGATAGAAAAGACGACACTGAGGTCCAAAGACGCATTGGCATGGCCAAGGACGGGTTTAATAACTAAGCAGACTATTGAGAGACAGGGAGATTTCGTAGGAAACAAAGAAAAGATTATTGGAATGTTTTGTATTCTCCTAGATGACAGCGAATTCTTGACGAACTCCTCAAAGATGAAGGAGAGATTCGAAGCAACAGAAATGGGGTTCTACAGAAAGATGCTGAGGATCTTGGACCTAACATGTGAAGGGAAAGCAGCTCGAGACATACTTGATGGGTTTGAGCAAGTGGATGGAGGAGCTGGGTTTGGGTGAGATACCAAGGGAAAAATTGTTAAGAGTTACAAGGTATAGGCATAAGTGAAAGTCCATGATCGCCTACATCCTGAAAGGTCACAACACATAAAGAAAGAGAGAATGAAAGAAAAGAGTGAGAGTGAAAACGATGAAAGAAACATACATCGGCATAGAAAGAGAGAGAGAGAGAGACAGACAGAGAGATAGAGAGAGAGAGACAGACAGACAGAGAGAGAGAGAGAGAGAGAGAGAGAGAAGGAGAGAAGGAAGGGATATTAATTTATTGATAAAATAATATTTTATTTCTAAACTACTCCACTTTTCCTTTATTTGTAGATCGCTGAACGTTGTACACGCTGAAAAGTCAGCTTGACTCACTTCCCTTTTAACAAATGTCAAGAAAGAAGCTGCAAGGCATTAGATATATTTTTGGTCTCTCTACTTGTTCAGGGATGTGCGTTGTGGTACAGTGGATATCGGCTCGGAACGAGAAACCGGGTAGCCGAGTTCGAATTCCAGTTGAATCCATTGTATTCACTTACGCGCAAATACCCTTGGGAAAGGTATTAATCCGTCTATTCCTTCCAGTTATGGGTTAAATAACAGAACAGATTGGGTTCTATAGCCTTGGTCGGCAACCAGTCTACCGCAGAAAGCAGTCATTTTAAGGCATGCATTCTTCGACTCCTTATAAACAGAGGAAAAATTCTAAGCCCAAATGTTAGCTGACGTAAAGGAAGGGGTTGGGATGTATTGGTTTATTTGGGCTAGGCTAAGGGAAAGAATTTAGTAGTAATTTCCTCTTTGGTAGTGGAAGGTATGTGGCTTGACCCTTGAGTTAGTAGTGGTAGTCTACCGCAGAAAGCAATGGCAACCTACTGCGGGATAATCTTCTGCCCAGTCAGTCATGTCTCTTTCGAGACATGATCGCCCAAGCGTGTATCACGTATGGCACTTTAACTGACTGACTACTTGTTCAAGCCAGAAACTCTCCAGCACCCCTCTTTGTCTATTTTGTTCCTTTAATCTCTGCAATTTGTATTATAATTATAATTAATAAACAATTCATATGATATTGATTTGTTTGGCAGTCAATTTAAACGTGATTCCTTAACAGAAATAGGACGTTACCAACTTTTTAATTTGATAAACTAATGTAAAGAAAAAAAATCATAATTGGGTATCGTTTGTATAAAATAATGTACTTTAATGTAAAAAGATGTAAAGTCCTTTAGCTAAAAGTCATTTAGCCCTTAAGTTTATTTCAAAAGAAAATGGTCCCTATAAATAAAATGAATTCGTTTTTATTCATTCTTATATTTCTTATTTACTTACTGGAAGAATGTTCTGATGTTGAAACAGAACAATAAAGTATTGTCCGTAAGTTTGTAGAATAAATAAATGCACTGTAGAAAATGTTTTAAAAAATTAATCACATTCACGATAAAAAGCCTGTAAAATCTCTCTTTTCGGCTTAACAAGAATTGGGTTAATTCTTTAACTTAATTTCCCAGGTTTTCTCTTCTGTATCTATATAGATTATTTTAATCCTTTCGATGAACAATTAAATGTATTCGTCACTTACCAAAGGGCTTACTGAGAACAATTTTAGGACATGTTTTTATCTTTTTTTAGTTTTTTTGGTATGTTGAGTCATAAATAATGTTCGTTTTTATTTACAAATTTTATTAAAAAAAAAACAACAACCTAAAATTATATGTTATTCAATTGTATATTCACTATTATTTTTTGTCATATCTGAAGCAGCTCTCCGATACATTTTAAGTAAAATTCTGTAGGTTTTAATGTGAAAATCTTTTCAACGAATTTTTAAATCTGGTTTTCATAAAATAACGCTTTGACTTTTGTGTCTTTGGTCAGTGGGTATTATTTCTTAATTGCTTTTGTCTAGAAAGCATAGGAAATAACTGTTATTTTCTTCAGACTTTACTTTTGGGATATGAACATCGATGTTTTGAAACTAATTTATTTTTTATTACATTCCAGACTTCAGAATCCAGAATCAGCGCCGACTTGCTGAAGGAGAACTTTATAAAAACTTCCAGAAATTGCAAGAATTTTCGCATTTTTAAAAGTTTCAAGAATTTCTAGGACGTCCTAGTTAACAAGGATCGTATAACGAAAAAATGATGGGCGACTATATTTAGAGCTGAACCATGAAAGTAATTTACAGTATCAGGGTCTTCTTCTATGAGCCCTGTCCCTTCATGGCTTTCCACGTTTCCCTATCCCTGGTGGCTCTGAGCATGCCTTCTCCTGTTACACCATGCTACCCTCTCTCCATCATCTACATGATTAGATCCTTCAAATATGTTATCCGTTGCTTTCCCTGTCTCTTTTCCCCTCTATCTGGCCTGTTAGTATCAGGTTCTCCAAGCACTCCTTCTTCATTGCATGTCCCAGGAACTTCAGCTGTCTCTTCCTGATGTTCAGTATTAATTTCCTTTTTGTTTCCATCATTTCTAAAACATCATTGCTCCAGCATTCACTGCCATATTGAAGGACGGACAGCACGTAGCAATCCAGTACTCTCTTCCTTGTTTCTAGCGAAATTGTCCTGTTTCTTAATACCTTATTCAACTTCTGGAATGCTTCCTTTGCCATACCAATTCACCTTCTGATGTCTGTGACGCACTTTCAGTCTTTTGTTATAACACTTCCCAGGTCTTTAAAATTTTGTACCTGATTCTAGTATCCCCAACCTGTATTTGGCATATTGTTTTGTCCTTTTTACTGATGACCACGCATAACCGAATGCGTTTATTCTTACAGTTTATTTCTAGTCCTTTCTTGTTACTTTCTTCGGTTACCTTCTGTAGGAGGTCTTGTAGTTTCCTTTCTGTGTCTGCTATCAGCACTGTATCATTTGCGTATCTTAGGTTGTTTAAATTGTGGCCCCCGATTACGAATCGCTGTACAAGTTGAAAAGATCCGGTGAAAAGACACATCCTTGTCTTACGCCCCTTTCTATCTTTGTATATCTACTCAATTCATTACCTGTCCGTATGCAAACGGTTTGCTGCCAGTAAAGATTCTTTATTACTCTCAAGTCTTTCCTAAATATGTCCAGGCTGCCTAGCATCTCTATCAATTCTTTGTGGCGTATTTTGTCAAACGCCCTCGCATAATCAATAAAGCACAGGTATAAGTCCTTCTTCATTTGTATTGCCCTTTCAGAGAGCATCCTAATCATAAATATGGCATTCCTTGTTCCAGTGTCTTTAACGAAACCATACTGTTCTTGTCCTATCTCTGGCCAGATTCTTCTTCTCGCTCTCTTCATCAGGATTCGGACGATCTGTTATATGGCTCATTAAACTAATGGTTTTGTGGAGTTCGCACTCGTTTGCTCCTGGCTTCTTAGGCAGTGCTATAAAGATTGACTTGCTGAGGTCATCTGGTATTACCACACTATTACAAATTTCATTTATTATTTCAGCAATTTTCTCTATACCAAATTCTTCCAGGGCTATCAGCAGCTCTATGACTATGCCGTCTGGTTCAGCTGCTTTGTTTCTATTCAGTTTGGCTACTGCAGATTCCACTTAAGACTTTAATATTTCCGTTCCGTCCTCATCTTTGCGTTGCTCTCTCTTGTAGAAAAGATCTGTTATATATTCTGCCCATCGTTGGAGTATTTCCTCTTTCTCCAAAATGATTGTCCCATCCTTAGATTTTATACATTCTGTTGAAGGTTTTTTGTCCTGTCAGTTATTTTATTTCCTTATGCATGTCTGCTTTATTATTCTTACTCAATCTTCTGCACATTTGTCATTGAGCCATTCCTCTTTAGCCTGTCTACATTTTCTTCTTATTTCCTTGTGTAGTTCCCTGTACTCCGTTCCATGTATTGATATCATTTTCTGCCTCCTTTGCATCATGTCCAGAATCTCTTCAGTCATCCACTCGTTTTTATTTCTGCGCCTAATTTCCTTTGGGGCAATGTTGTTTGCTGATGTCACTATTACTTTCTTTAGCGCATCCCATTTCGAGTGTCCTTTCCCAATTTGTTCTTCGTATTTGGTTTTCACGCTGTTAGTGTATTCTTTCTGTAGGTTGAGGTAATTCACGAGTTTTGGTGCTGCACTAGGCTTCTTCAGTCTCCCGAGTTTTACTTTTAATTTGCAGATGACTAGGACGTGGTCGCTTCCACAGTCATCACCTGGATAGGCTATGTTTTGAACCACTGCATTTATCAGGGTACATCGCGAAAATCTACTCATTTATTGATTTTTGTGATTTCTCTTGTACAGTCATAAAATAAATGTTACTTTTGAATCATATGTCGTTGTGTTCCTATTTTGCGTGGACGATAACGTTTGTTAGAGCTGTTGTCATGTATCCTGGGTAGTTGTTACGTTGTAGTTTACTGTTCATACTGATCATTTCCTGTCTCTGGATTGCCGCTTATGACTTTTGCTCGAATTTGTAAAAGGCGGACGATCTCATTCTTTACATTGTACGAGTGTTGTAATTTGAAGTTGAGATATTGCCCAGTGAACGTTGGCTTGCGATATATGGACATATTTAACCCATTCACAATGAAAATTACGAAAACTTATGGAATCAGGCATATGATAGGCCACAGAAATATCCTAAGCCGGTCAGGCATAGAAATGAATACAATATTAGAATCAGTAATACGGTGTGCTAAAGAAAACCACTAGCTACAACATAGCAACATGAGCTCTGTTAAAAAATGATTACTAAGATATTAAGTTTATAAGTCCCCCAAATTCATACACTAATGTCCTGAAGGATACTTGGACCAGCGGACTGTTAGTTCAATACCTATCTGCAACAGTGGTGAACAAATAACTTAGAGTTGAGTTAAAGGGAGATAAGACATTCCGCAGTGGCATAGCTCATGGATTGAGAATAATATACACCAGTAATATTCGAACTTCCAATCACCGGAGCGTACAGTGGTCGAAACGTCGTGAATATGAATATGGTAATAAAGATGAAGACAACAGTCCGAGTAATGTAATTTTTTTTTCTGAAACGGTAGACCTGTAACTATGTAAACATATAACAGAAACATCTTCCTTTTTTAAAAAAAATTCTCTTTTACTCTTCTTTCGCTCTTTTTCTGCATGTGTGCCTGTGTATACATGAATGTGTTTGGAGATATTTGAGGGAAATCAATTGAAAAGTTAGAAATAGATAAGTGATTGTCTATTAAGTAAAAACGTGATATTTATAATTTATTCCATTCTTTCAGTAAATCTCAATAGTCCAAACAGACCCCTTATGATGACTGATTTAAATTATGGACACTACGATAGATGCCCCCTAAAAAACATTATATCGAATGCATAAGAGTGACGAATGTCAGTACCATTGAATCGTCTGGAGTTTGTTATCAGAGGAGATCCAAGTTCAATGATTGGTTGCTTAATATGATTACGTCATATAAATGTTATTTAATGTAATTAGGAGTCATTGTTAATTTATTCTTTGTCACGTATCGTTGTGGAACTGACACATTGCAAATGTACATTTAAATGCATACATGCATTGTTTGTGCATGTATGGGTGTGCATATACATTCATATACATCTGCAATAATAAAGTCATTATAAAATTAAGAATAGATTTCGAAGGAAGAGTTTTTTTATAGAAACAAGCGGAAACGAAAAAAAATACTTTTTCTTCTGAAATGACAGGCTCTAAAATGAACAGAACGGAAATTGTTTAAAAAATGTTATTAGGCAATTTTAATGAATTTCTACGATTCGGACAACCACTGAGAATATTTATAATACAAGAAATAACAACAACATAGCGACGAAAAGCAAGGCTAAAAAAAAATCATTATTTGACCTAGAATGAGAAACCTGGATATTATCATGAATAAAAACAAACAAATATCGAATAAAAAAGACAATATAAAGAAGATAGAACAAAAATATAAACACAGGAAAAATTTAAGAATTAGATAAAAAATTAAAAATAAAATAAATGTAATTTTTTCAGAAATATTTTAAAAAGCCGTCGAATTTTTTATAGCCCTAAAATCTTAGGGAATAATTAATGAGTATCGCACGATTGCGCACGCATTCACACGCACACGCACACACTCATTTTACTTTTCTTTCGTTATTACATACACGGCATCATACACATTAATATTTGCAAAATGTTAATACCTATCAAAATAATTAAGTCAAGAGATTGAAATATATAATTAAAATTAAGAAAAAAAATGGAGTGAATTTAAAAGTTTATTCGGTAATAAATTTAAAATTTTCGTAATTTCTTTCATTACACAATATATTTATTATTTTTTTTACTGTCTTTTCTTTCATACAATTTCATTTTTCCAAATAGAAAGTAAATAGCTCAAAAATATACTTAAAGATAATTAATATTTGATTGAAAGAAAGATTCTGCTCATATGAGAGTTACTGAAAAGTTCTCAGCCCGACTCCCTGCCCAAAAGCTGACCAAATAATTAGCAATAATTTTCTTGAAAGGCTTCTTGGTCAGAATCAAAGCATTTCACCGTTCATCACCCCCCCCCCCCCCCCACACACATATGTGTATATTTGGAAAACATTATTTTTATATATTTTATTCATAATTTCTTTAACAAAAAATTATTTTTAACGTGCTTCAAATTTGCCTCTTCTCTTCGTGTTTGTCTCCATAGTTAGTCTTCGCCAACACGATATCCGCTGATAGAGTGTTCGCCGAAAGGATCCTAAAATTTAGTTTACGAGTTAAGATATAAAAAATGGTTTTGGTACTTAAAACACTATTTAAAATTATGTGGCATCAGGTCTTAATATATATATATAGATGTGTGCATGTGTGTGTATATATATACATTTCATCTCTCTCTTTCTCTCTCTCTCTCTCTCTCTCTCTCTCTATATATATATATATATATATATATATATGTAATTATTATTTAATTTGTTTTTATTTAAAATAAATTTAATCTAATTTAATTTACAGGGTCTCTACTATTACATTCATTAATGTTTATGGTTTAAGAATTAACAAAACATCTGTTATAGAAATATTATATATTTAACATTAAATACAAGAAAAGCGTATTACACGACTAGTATGTGTATCGGTTGTTCAGCGTTCAATAAATTTGACTATTCTCTCAAGGCCTCCTCTTCTACTAATCTTATAGTAAGCGGAAGAGTCCAACATAGACTCTTTAGAGGGAAGACACTAAAACATTTTAATTTATTGATTTCAGTTTGTAGATGATTCTTATTTTCAATTAGCTTTTAATTTTAATTTTATATATTATTATTATGATTTTTATATTTTTTTTCCAGATTATCCGTACTGCTATAACTGAATTTTAGAGTATTTTTAAATAAAAATACTCAATAGAGTGTCCTTTGAAAAACAGGTGCTTTACAGAATCTATTGTTTATCAATGTAACATTTCTTCTACTGAAAACCATAGTAATATAAATAGTTATATTTATAGCACTAAGAATTCGTTGAAAAAAAGATTTTATCAACGCACTTATTCATTTAATAATAATAAGTACCGAAACAGAACGTCCCTATCGAAATATCTTTGGTATCTAAAAGAAACCAAAAATAAAACTCCCACAATAAAACTCTCACAATAAAACGAAAACTTTTTAAAAAGCTAGAATATGTAATTCTTTAAACGACCAATGTTTCTTGTGTCTATATGAAAAACTATATATTATTAAATTTCCTAAGAAAACATTTATTAAATAAACGTAATGAAATAAATGTCATATATAAACATTAAAAAATGTTCACCTTAGGTGATTTAAATTTCTTTATGAAAAAATATCGATTAACTTAGATATATCCGGTCATTTGTTTTGCATTATGATAAGATATCAATTAAATAGATATCTAAATTAATGCAAGTTATGAGTATGTGAAAAGTTGAGGAAAAAAATGCACTCTAAACCGTAATAAAAATAGTTTAATCATACCAATGGTACCTTCAAGTCGAGATAAAAAAATGTTTTCTTTCTTTAAAAAATGCTGGAATATAGAGAATGCTAAGACCATAATCTTGTAAAAATAATGAATACACCACACTGGAAAGAAGCAAGCTAGACCGTAGATCAATGAGCTGACACTTTCCCGTTAAGTTTGAAAGAAAAAAAAGAACCCTGTATTCCACAAACATATAATCTCTATTTGCAAATTTAAAAGTTGAACTTAATTCTGATTAGGTGAATTAAACACACACAAAAAATCTAAAATTTTTGTCTCCCACCCTCCATATTAACTCTTTAAATAAAAAATGTATTGTTTTCTACATTCAAATGTAAATCATTTTCA
This sequence comes from Ascarosepion bandense, assembly GCA_037127315.1. Taxonomy (NCBI): domain Eukaryota; kingdom Metazoa; phylum Mollusca; class Cephalopoda; order Sepiida; family Sepiidae; genus Ascarosepion; species Ascarosepion bandense. Next base: position 286,028 of record JBBBDQ010001222.1, read on the forward strand.
CAACAATGAGTCAACATTGCCTGATGACCAGATCATATCTCGAAACAGAGAAATTTTCGTATCGTAATATAAATTAAATTAATTTTAAATAGAAAAACAAATCTAGTTATATAATTATATTATGCTCTACGATATATGTTGTATTGAGCATTTAAAAAAAAAACGTAAATGCCGGAGAACTCGGAATTCTAAAACTGTTGGTTCTCTGTGTTAAGGAGCGTATTTAAAAGTGATGTGTTAAGGCAGTGTTAGAAGGGCATATGTTAAGGCAGATGTTAGAGGATGTGTAATAGTGGTGTTGAAGAGAATGCGGTATTAAAGGGTGTGTAATGGCGGGTGTTAAAGGTGATGTGTTAAGGTAGTGTTAGAAGAAAGTGTGTTAAGAGGGCTGTTAAAGGAGATATACGTGTGGTGCGGCGGTTTTAATAGCTCAGATAATAGAATTAGTGAACTGCGTTTAAATTCTGTTTTAATAAATGTATGGATTTATATATGGGTTAAATATCAATGCAACCTTGAGCAGCATCCTGTCCAGGAAAAAGAAAACAGCATGAAGACGACAACTGGAAATCATTTCACTATTTTTCCTAAAAAGTCCGGCCAATTTTTGAGATATTAAACAACAGAAGCTGTGTCGAGCTATGATCGCCTACATGACATTTTAAAAAGTGGGGTTACTGTCCACAGATCATGTTAGTTGTTCTTATGTTCCTGAGCTTTCAATGACTTCAATCATCGTCAAGGAAAAGAAATTAAATTAAATGTCCTTTTCGTGATTGTTTGTGTCTTATTAATTTTAAGTTTTGTGTTTGTGATTTCACGCAAATGTGATGTTATTTTTAATTTTAAGACCTTGTAGTGTCATGTGAGCATAACGAAGCGTGGATTCTGATAATTTGAATACGTTTTAGAATTCCGGAATCTTGTTGCTTATTACTAGTTTTGGATTGATTCTAAAATTCACCCATCCATTCAGTTAGATAAAATCAGAATGGGATGGATTAACAGACAGAGACATATGTACGGACTTCACTTAGATTATTATTATTATCATTATATATTTAACTTTGTCTGGCATCCGACTATATATATAGAGCAGTGGTTCTCAAACATTTTTTCTGTGGGCTGCATTTATTTTTATTTTTATTTTTTCAGTGAAAATTTATTCGCGTCTCACCAAATGGAAGTTCCGTTGAAAAAGCGCAAGCAGCCCTAAGGCAAAGAAAGTTCAAGGGAAGAGGTCAAGGAAGATAACCACGGATTCAAAGTTTGAACATTATCACTGATAACTCATTTCTACAATTTGCGGATCCTAGTTATTATATTCTTAATACTTGATAGAATACAAAAATATCACAATCATAAAATCGATTAATAGTTATTTATAATTATTTATACTGATACTCATGCATGCCATTACAACTAATCCATAATAATATTTTCAATTTTAAAATCATTTATTTTTGGAATATGAGTTTTTAAAAACTGTTTTTAAATGTTTGATTTTCTTGCAATCATTTCGCCTTACCGGCTATCCTTTTCCACTGCACTTATGAGGCGCGCCGTACCGTTTGGCAACCACTGATATTGAGGATAGAAGATTATGGTTGGGAAAGTTTAATACTTTGACCGCCTTTCAAATCAACATCTAAAATCCATTTCATAAACACCACCATAGGTAGATGTGAGATTTCATAAAAACAGGATCTGTACTCTATTTATGAACAAAATATTATGTCAGTCTAAATTTTAACAAAATTATTTTGAATTTTTGAACAAAATTTTTTGTTGTAAATTATAATTTACATTTCTTTATAGTCAGTCAGTAAAGTGCCATGCGTGATACTTGCTTGAGCGATCAATGTTTCTTTTGATCCCTGACTGACTAGGAAAAAAAAATGTTATTTTTTTCTGCAGTAGACTGGTTTCCAACGAAAGCTATGAAATCCATTCTGTGCTATTTAACCAATAGCTGGAAGGAGAAGAGATGGTTTCATACCTTGCCCAAAGCTATTTAAGTGAGCGCAATGAAATCAACTGGAATTCGAACTCGGCTCTACCGATTTTTGATTCCGAGCCAATATCCATTACGCACATTCTTTATAGTACCAAAACTCAAACAGCAATTTTAAAAAATTACTGTCTTAAATCTCATATTTACCAAAATTTGGACTGTATAGTTTATAAGGTAATAATATTTTAATATTGTAATTGTATAGATATATTTTTAAATATTTATAGAGAACAATAAACAGGCAAATATGCGATAAAAACGTTTTTTTCTCTGTTCTTGTTAACGTCTCTAATAGTGGTTCTTTATTCAATAAAGTGTTTGCAATATGAAAAGTTAAATACGAAACAAAAAAAAAAATTCTAGAAAGCATCGAACGTGCAGTAAGGAGACAAAAGCCAAAGCAGACAAAAGCCAAAACAGACAAAAGGAGGCGTCTCTTTGCTTGTTTCCTCAGAGGTCCGGCAAGAAAAGGAGAAAATATAAGATAATGATAAAGAAACAATTACGTCACGAAGTCACGTGATCCAGTCTTTATTTATGATATTGAATCTAATTGTCTATGAGAAAACAATTTCATACACGACCGGCTGCAACTTGGGACAGCCCCAAAGCAGATTTCGAATTGCTATTACGGATAGGCACGTTGGTGATACGTGTTTATATTATATATTGGGCAAATGTATAAATATGTGCTTGTGTGTTTCTGTGTATTTTAGTGTAAATGGTGAGGATGGTTTACACATAAACGAGGAAAAGATAGGAAAACGTGCAGAATTCAAATATCTTCAATTCTTTGATATTCTTAGGTAAAATATTGTCACTATTTTATGAATTATCAGTCTAAAATTACGATATGTATTCTCGAAGAACAGTTGGCTAAAACTTCATAAAAAAGATGAAAATATTAAAACGAATAATTAAAGCAAAATTTAATTTTATTCACACACACACACACACACACACACACACACACACACACACACACTAACCTTGCTGATTCAATAAAAAGCTACATTGACAGTGGCCAGTCAAAGAGCATGGTCGATTAGTTAAAGTTCATATATATATATATATATATATATATATATATATATATATATATATATATATATATAATGCTCACTTATCTTTTCTCTACTCTGAATTTGGTTGAAATTACATTTACTCTTTAGAAAAAAAATGATTATAAAATTTTACAACCAACTATTCTGAAAAGTAGATGTAATTTTATTTATTTATTATTATTAATTTTATTTATTATTATTAGCAGTATTGTTATTATTATATTATTATTAATAATTTATATTATTATTATCTTGATATTAAGCACTATAATCACAAAGACTGCTTGCTTTAAAAATGCTGTATTTTCAGAATTATAATGGTCATCTCTCTAAGGGCTAAATACAATATTTGATTATTACGTACACACAGCAGTGCGTAGCTACTCAGATCTGTATACGCAGAACAATAATAGGAAATGTTATCTTATGAAAACAAATTCACAATCATTCGAATGTGTGTAAACGTATATTCATATAGTATGCGAACATGTTTGTTTGAGTTTATTAAATATAACAAAAGATTTTGCCGCATTTTTATATCATTGCCTGTGCAAAAGTCTATAAACGATTGCTCTCATTGTCTTTTATGTCCTCGAATTAAGTATATTGATTGTATTTTGGTTTTTAATCTTAGAAGTTTGTGTTGGAATGAAAATTACTGCAAAAAACAATTTGCATATGCCATCCGGTTTACGTACACTGGGAAGATGTTTATATATTTATCTTTGATCATGCCATTTAATAAAGAATGCAAGTTCATTGCTCAGTCAACACATTTGCATGCATACAAATGGCTAGAAATTTGTGAGATCTCGTGTGTGCGTGTGTATATGTGTGTAAAGACTTGTGCATATAATTGAGAGTGGCAACAACAATGAAGACAATGTGCATATGTAATTTAAGAATATAAGAATTTATTTGAAAAATGCTCATGAAAGTAAATAATTGCTATACAGGCTGTAATTTGCCCATGAATGGTCTAAAGTTTTAACATACATAACAACAATGATTATAATCATTTCGAATGTTTGTGAATTAAAAAAATTAATGTGCTTGAAATGTAGTTTATGTAAACGTGTGTGTATTGTTTAATTGGAAGACGATGCATGGTTGCTTAATTTGGAACATTTAAACATGACGGTTCATATAAAACAGTAGAAACATGCTTTATTGATATTTGTAAATTCATCGTTGTGTGTTTGTGTGTGTATGTGCGGAATGAAATACAAACTTTCGCATGTATTAACCCCTATTATTAACAACCCCTATATTTATTGACCCCGCATTATAATGTATATAAACATTTTTTTCGACAGTTTTTATACATGAGAAATAATTGCAACTCTGCCTTACTTAGAAGAGGAACAATATTGACAGTTACGAAATCCGTTATCAGTTCTATATCTAGGAAACTTATGAATTTAATCTTATTTCATATTTTACCAACACACACAGACACACGCGCACACACGCACAGAGAGAGAGAGAGAGAGAGAGAGAGAGAGAGAGAGAAAGAGAGAGTGAGTGTGTGTGTGTGTGTGTGTATATGTAATATGTACGTGACTGGATCAATAATTTCGTAGACTGACAGGTGAATGTTGATCCAAGTGTTTTACTACATAATTTTTTATGTATATGATTATGGAAAAAGGGTTGAGTTAGTTGCATTTCCAAAGATGAGAACATGTAGAAAAAGTAAGTATTTAAGAATCAGCTAGTCAAGCATAGAAATGAGTAGAATATGAGAACCTGTTAGAGAAAATCATTAGCTTCAAAATTGCAATAGGAGCTCATGTAAAAAACAATGGTTACTGAGACATTAGGTGTATAAGTACCTAAAGTTTAAAAATGATGTCCTCAAGGACAGAAGACCCACTGGATAAAAGCTTTGGTTAGATCCAGTAACGTGACCTAAAGAGTTCTGAGTTCAACTTAGAGAATTGAGTTAAAGGGAGATAAGTGGCATGGCTCACGGAACGAGAACAATAAAGCCCAGTGGTTGAAATGAAGGGTTCGGTCCGAAATTTCAATCACCTGAAGAAGGCCGGAACGTAAAAAAACTGAAGCGTTGTGGATATGAATATGCTAATGAAGATGAGGACAACAGCACGAACAATGTAAAAGCCATTTTCTTCAGTCTGCATTGAACTTCTTGGTGTACTTACATATAAAATAAATCAAAGACTAGTGATATTTCTCGATATATTTTATTTATTTAACGGAACTTAGGTTTACCTTCCATAAAACATTAGATATAAAAAGAAAGCACTATAAAGGTAAAGCTTGCTGAATAATTGCTGCTCTATCGCATACATTTTCAAACATTGGTTGTTTGACAATTTTTGTAAAGTTGGTTTAATTTTGTTAATGATGAGTTGCTAATTTATTGCTAATTTATGACTAGTTGCTAAGTTGTTGCAGCAATGCAAATGATTTTGTAGCATTCATCATTGATAAACGCAATATATTTTATGCAATACATATATTGGTTTTTATTTAAGACCTTTAAAAATGTAACACTAGGTTAACTTTTGGTAAGTTGTGCAGCGTTCAAACGAAAGAGTATGGACAATAGAATTTTTCAAACATATAACATCCAAAACCGGATAAAAGTCGTCATATCTGAATCGAATGCACACAGAAAGAATGTATACGATGTGCGCTTATAATGGACAAAATGGGAAAATGTGAAAACATGGAGGGAGAAAAAGGAGAGTAGAACAAAAGAAAGAAAGAAAGAAAGAAAGAAAGAAAGAAAGAGCTAGTGAGTAATAGAATTAGTTAGTGAAAGGGGGAAATAATGTCTTGAAGTGCGGGGGGATTGTCTTGGGAATTAGAAGAAAAGCAAATATCGAAAACTCTCGAGAGTACAAAAGAAGAAAACGCTGGCGAGGGTATGTCGGTTCAGTTAAAACAGTTCAAATACAATATTTCAAACCCAGGTAAGAAGCCTCTCAAAAGTCTTTACCTCACATCTCAGCCTCCCCTTGCAATATTCTTCCCTCTCTCTCATCTCCTTTTACCGCTCTTAACTCTCACGCATATGTCTCCTTTCTTTGGCCCATGAATAATTCATTACATCCTAATCTCTAAGTAAAAGTTCATATCCTTTTCGGTTGTTCTCCTACTCCTCCTCTTCCATAAGTGGCGTACATCGACCATCATTGATGAAGAAAGGGAGTTACTAAAGACATATACGCGTGGGGTGGGATATAGGTTGTGTTAAATATGCTCTCCCTAGACCCCAAACTTCTTGCTCTCCCAACTGTTGTTAATAAAGTATTGTGGTCGACCATTGTGCTCTTGAATCTTTTAAGCAGCCCTTCACCTCCTTTCTTCTTTTTTCTTATTGTTAATAATGCTATCAGTCCATTCCTCACTTCTCTCCAAACGCCCAACGCCCCACATTTTCCCGCCAGCCAAGTAAAGAGGACAGCTGGGCAAGATACTAAAGCGAAAGTACTTTGGGATGGAGAGTGGGGAGATATTAAAGCCAAAGTCTGCTTAAATTCAATCTTGCCAATTATGACACCAGTAATAAACAGCCATGTTTGATTAACGTCAGATGTTGCAATGACTGTATTCAGAATGAACATCGCTTGTAACACCAATGTAAACATCGTTGATAGTGACATTAGTAAATGTAGTTGTTGCTTTCCAGGTAATAAGTCAATTCAAACCTTAAATAAAGTTGCATGAAAGAAATATTGGAAATCAAAGCAAATTACTAAATACATCATTCTATCTAACTTCATCAACTAAATAATAATAATAATAATAATAATAATAATAATAAGAACAAGAAGAAGAAGAAGAAGAAATTGTACTATCCCCAAATTCAAATTCTATGATAAATATCCTGAAATAATTAACCATTTAATGCCAGGTTACACAGTATTGGCATCCACTGAATATAAAAGCCGATATGACAGAGTGAGCATTGGAAAATCTACAACTTTTATGAAAAGGGAACTGCAAGAAATTAGTATGAACACCACCCAAACTTGGGGGGGGGGGTTACAATACAGACAGGCAGTTTACAATATACACAGAGAGAACATTTTTTTGCAAGTTCATAATACACGCAGCCAAAATAATTTAATCTAATAGCACAAATATCGTGATCAGAGACCGTAAAAACAAAATGTGCTTTCTTATTGACGTGGCAGTCACTGCAGACTAATGTATCATTAAAGATCTTAAAGAAAAAAACAAAAAAAAAACAAAATAAAAACAAACAACAAAAAAAAACAACAACAAAAAAAACAAAACAAAGTAAAGTTTGATAGGAAAAGGTTCCGATAGACTCAGTAAAGCTTTGAAATAAAAAAAATGTTACTCACAAATACAGCCCACATGTTGTGAAGGACTTTATGCAAAATATGTGTGATTTTATTTCATTTTTTTCTCAGTGGAGAGTGTCATGATGTCATCTCTGACTTTAACTTTCTGGTTGGTACCCAAAAATAAATGAGTATACACCAGTAATCAAATAAAATAAAATGATAATAATAATTAAATATAAAACTCGGATAAGTGGGCCACTAGAGTGGGCACTGGAAAATATGCCACTTATACGGGAAGGAACCGTTAAGAAACTGGTATGAACATCACCCAGACGCGATTACAGAGATAGGACCTTTAATCATTTTATGAGATTTTACAATACACACAGACAGAACGATCTGTTATATCACCCGAATAACAATGTTAATTCCACGCGGAAATGTTTACACAACACGTAAAAGGTAACAAATAACAGAGTTTATTGTACAGAAAAGTACAATTAACAGAGAGTTCAATAAAATGGTAAGTCAACACGAAATGGGAGTGGAAATCGAATCGTTCTTAATTTCTTCGGCGAGTCAACTGTCAGGAGTAATAGGATGTTCTATTATAACACCTTCCCCTGAGCTAAATTCTTCTCTTTGAATTTTGCTTTTAATATTTTTTCTCTTTGTATTTGGACATAGGCGGTTAGTCCGTTTCCTCTTCCTATCACTTTTTCTCCTCATATTTCGAGTTGGTATATCTTCAGATTTTGGAGAATCAGCTATTTTTGGAGTCGATGTTACCGTCATCGGTACTTCAGTATTAATGGGGGGTTTGAATCTGGAAAATGTCGTATAACATCGGTACTTCTTCGTCATTTTCAACGGTTTCTAGGCATCGGGGTTTCATCTCATGTATATGTCTTTTACAGAAAATCTTTTTTCTTTATTATGTAGACCATTTTTCTGGTTTTTTTGTAACTGAACCGTCCTCCCAAAACATTTTTCCTGTCTGATAGTTCCTAAAGAAGACTTTATCGCCGTCTTTATACGTTTTCAACTTTGCATTTGTTTTCATATAAATTTTCTTTTTCTTACTTGGTAATATCCTGTCGAACACTGAACGTATTTTTCTTGCAAACATCATTTCTGAAGGTGACAAGTTACCATTTGTATTCTGATTTGGTGTTATCCTATATACCGCTAGAAACTTTTGTATGCTTTTTTCTTCAGTGTTGATTCCGTTATTCTTTCTTAATACTCTCTTAAATGTGTCGACAAATCTTTCTGCCTGTCTGTTTGACCTAGGATTATACATCGGCGTTGTTACGTGTTCGATTGCCAACGAATCACAGTAATCTTTGAATTCTCGCTCGATGAACATGGTGCCATTGTCGCTTACAATTGTATTTGGTACTCCAAAACGACTAAATACTTCGTCTAACGCTTTTATAGTGTTTAAAGCTGTCGTGTGTTTGTACCTATAAATCTCAGGCCATTTAGAAAAACTATCTACGATTACTAGATAATAGTATCCGCTTAATGGTTTTGCATAATCAATATGAATACGTGTCCAAGAAACGTCCATTCTTGGCCATGGTTAAGTCCTAATTGGTGGTGTTTTTTGCTGCAAATTGACAACTTTTGCATTGCTTTATCATATTTTCTATATCCTGGTTCATTCTATGCCAATAAGTATAATTTTTCATTAACGACTTCATTCTGGAGATTCCAGGATGTCCAATATGAAATTCTTTCAAGATTCTTTTTTGTAAGACACGTGGTATTACGACTCTATCCGCATACATAAGCGTTTCATCGCATATCCAAAATGGAGAAACCCTTAATGTTTTTTCTTCTTTTCATTCAACCTTACTTGCTTCTTCATGTTAGTAATATATTCATCCATTTTCACTGCTTTTTTTAAATTTCTTCTAGTGTCACTGGTAGCTCTCTAACGGTGTTAACAAGTACGTCCGTTAATTCTTTTTCCACTTTTAGTGCTGCTATAAGAGTTTCTTCCAACAATTCAGAGTTTTTTTGGATTAATCTAGATAGACGATCTGCGCGTGGGATTTTACTTGATCGAAAGTTTTGCATTTTGAAATTGTAGTTGAGCAAAATAATACTCCATCTCTCTATTTGCGGTATAGGTTGGCACGCCTTTTTCCGATTCAAAAATCGACAGTTGTGGTTTATGGTCAGTTTGCAAAACGAACGATCTACCATGATTAAACATGTGAAATTTTTTTATGACGTATATTATTGCCACACCTTCTTTTTCGATTTGACTATAATTTTTCTCCGCAGACAGTAAGGCTCTTGACGCATGCGCAATCGGTTTAGGATGCGCAATTGGTTTAGGATGTTCCATTATAACACAATCAAACCTGATCGGCCAGACATCGTGATCAAAGACCACAAAAACAGAATATGGTTATTTATTGACATGGCAGTCTTTTCAGATTGTATCTTTGAAGATCATCAAAAACTATCAAAATACAAGGATCGTGAAGTGGAAATCTAAGACATCACTTAGGACATCAATAATTCCAATTATATTTTGGAGTTTTCGATTGATTAAAAAGGGACTAATAGGCTCATTAAAGAGATTTCTGGTAGCCTCAGCTTTAAAAAAAATGTGCTCACGAGTTTAGTTCATACATTACGAAGAGCTTCATCTATATAAAATGTATGCGATCTTTGATTATTTTAAAAGTGATCAGCGGAAAATGTAATGAATTTATTGTAATGAATAGCGGCTCGGATTGAGGTATCGGAGAGCCGTGTTCGAATTAAAGTCGAATTGATTATATTCACTTACGTGCAAATACTTTTGGGAAAATAATCAATCCATATCTTCTCCCTCCTACAGTTGTGGGTAAATTGCCGGACAATAATCTTGGTTGGCAATCAGTCCACTGCAGAAAGAGACAACATACTGCAGGAAAACATATTCCGCCTGGTTAGTTAGGACTTAAAAGAGACATGATCACCTAAAAGTATATTACGTATGGCACTTAATTAACTGGCTGAATTCAGGAATTATCGATACTAGATGAGATTATTAAAAAATGTTTTTACACAGAAAGGTAGGACGTTGGGAGCATTATTGCCTTGCTTGGGGTGAAATGATTTAAACACCAACAAAAACAAAAAAGTAAATGAAATTCCACTAATGAAGGAAATATTTCAACAGAAACGGTAATTGAAGCAACAGAGAATAAGACGATTTTTTTTTTATTTACATTATTGTCCACATATTTATTTTGTTATCACAACATTTCGGCTGTTTTACCCTTTTGGTAATCAGGTGCTTATCGATCAGGGTTATCTTCATGGAATTTCGAGCCTTTATATAATCTTATGCTTTCTTGTTTTAGAATCCATTCGCCTGATGTCGTTTAGAGTCCAGTTTAAGATGTTCAAACTATATTGGACAACTGAGATTGCAAGGCTATTAATGGCCATAATTCTGTTCTGAGAATTCAATTCAGTTTTTAATATCATTCGTAGCCTTCTATAGTACTCTTTACGCACTATTTCTTTTATTTTTTATGGTGAATTTTTTCACTCTCATTTACACCTAGATATTTATAAGCTTCTTCTGGCTTTAATTCTTTTATTGTTACAGCAGGGTCTAATTGAGGATATTTCTTGTAGTGATCCACGTAAAACTGTAGCTTTAGTACATTTATTCAAATTGAATTTCATTCCAATGTCTTTGCTGAAGCATTTTACAGTTTGCAGAAGACCTTCCAGCTCATTATCATTCTTAGCATCCAACTTTAAGTCATCCATATAAAATAGATGGCTTATTTTCTTTTGGCCTATTTTATAGCCACATACTGTCTTATTAAGTTGACTTGTTAGTGCTATTAATGATATTCAGAATAATAAGGGAGACAAAGAATCACCTTGAAATATACCAATTTTGATGTTTATTTCACCAGACTTATAGGTTCCATTTATATGATTGAGCTAAAGGATTGTTTTCCACATCGACATGCACAGTTTGATGAAATTGATGAAGACGGGTGAGATCTTGTATATATTTAAAGTCTTTAAAATCCAGGAATGTGTCACACTATCGAATGCCTTACGATAATATATCCAGGCAGTACTAAGATTTTTCTTTGTACTGTAGCAGTTTTCCAGGATCATTCTGTTAATAAGCAATTGGTCTTTACATCCGTAACAGCCACGTTTTCACCCTTTTTATTCAAGCGGTAACATGTCATTTCTTTCCAAGTATAACTATGTCTGTTTTGTTAAAATAGATGTTAATAGTTTATATGTTGACGTAAGGCATGTAATTGGTCTGTAGTTTTTCGGGTTGTTTGTGTCACTATTCTTGGGTAGAAGAAATGTAATTCCTTTGGTTATCCATGCAGGAATTTTAGTGGGATCGTCAACCATTTCTTGAATTTCTTTGGCTAGTTTTTTTATGTGATGTATTTAAATAATATAGCCAAAAGTTAGAAATTTTATCTATACCTGGAAATTTCCAATTATTATTATTATTATTATTATTATTATTATTATTATTATTATTAACTTTTTCTAATTTGTATTTAATAGAATCCCTTACCGAGTCTTGAGATGCGGCAAAGATTGAGATGCGGCAAATTGAGATGCGGCAAAGGAAGGTTTTTTGTAAAATAATTGTACATACTGCATTAAGAGATTTTTTATGAATATTTTAATCGTATTCATAGGCACACTCTTTGTATTTTATATAGTGTTAGATTTCCTGAAATTCTCTTAATGTACGTGTCAGTATTGTTGTTAATCATTCTTTGTGCTCATATTATTGGAACGGTGGTTGTGTTTTAATTGTACATTCTTCTAATTTCTATTTCCAGATTTCTTACGCTTTGAACATTTGTCAATTTATTTTCCTGGGATGTTTTTATTAAAGAGATAACCAGTTTTCAAAAGTAAAGTGTGATTGGTATGTATCTTGAAGTTTCAGGATATTGTAAAATGTTCCCTTGCTAGCACCGATTATATTCATGACATTTTTTTTATTTTGCATTAGATGAGGCAGGTTATAATGATGACATATCTTCTTATGATAGTATTTCCCTACTATATAATATCTACATTTAAATTTATTTAAAACACCCAGAAATTAGATGCATAATAGTTTCCTCAAAGTTTTTACAAAAGAAACATTTTTAATTTATTCCATTGATCGAAATTTGTACTGGTTATTATCTTGAACGTAAGGATGAATACTTCTTTACCTGGTTTCAATCCCGACCTCAACAAATGCTAAGAAAAACCAGGTCTATGCAATGCCAGGGATGTTATGGAAGTTAGAAAAACATGAAATGGAGCCATAGCAACACGCCACGACCTGCCTTAGGTCTTCCCGCAGACTTGGCAAGTAGTGCGACGATAGCAGAAATTTAACTATGATGTAAAATGACTTAATAATAATAATAATAATAATAATAATAATAATAGAAAAAGAAAATTCATAAGTACCATAAATTATATTTATAACTGAAAAAAGTTAATGCTTAGTACTAATATACCAATTGCTTCATGTAGTTAAACATTAATACTTTTAAAGCAATGACTTTAACTTTATTTCAATGAAGCATTAGATATTTATAATTTTATGTCCAAAGAAAATGAAAAATTATTGTTTTTCATTTACTGTAAGGAACAAATCTAATGACTTGACTGGCATACCCAAAGCAGTCAACATTTCTTTTTGTCAATGTTAGAGGAGAAATGGAACCATCTGGATGCGGATTTTCTATTTATCTAATATTTCTTGTCAATTAGTAACAACCCAATCAGCTGGTATCTCCAAGCCAAGAGCAATGATGTCTCATGATTGGATTAAGCTGAAAGACAATGGACTTAGACAGAGACAAGTTGTCTAAATATACAGAAATTATTCGCAACATTTCAACGAAACGAAGAAAAGGAAATTTTTTTTTAGATATTTTAGTGAAATAACTTACGACAAATTCGATATTAACATTGCTCATAGTTTTTTTTGCCAGAGTTCTTACTAGTTTTATCTCTCTTTCTTCTTTCGTTGTTTGTATGAAATTATTTTCTTTTTGCCCTTTCTTGTTTTATTTAACTTATAAAATGTTTTACTTTATTCGGATTACAACCAGACTGAAGTTGTTGAATGATGAGTATAGAAAAATTTCTTACCTAGATTCTCAACCGATAATCATTACATTATTGTGCCTAACTTCAGTAGTTGATGCTTAACATTAGCCACTTGAACACTTCTTGTAACGATGGATACTAACCCGTCAGTGTTTCACTTATTACGTTTCATTTAGATAAACAACTGCGAACATTGATTTTAATCTCTTTTTATTAAACTAACAAAATTTAAGGCAACATACTGAGGATTTTTTCTCAGATTATTAAGGAAAAACCCACTGAGAATTGATTTGACTTTCTATGATCTGCTAAACATTCTTCTGTAGCATGCACCCCGAAGAAAGTATGCGTATGTGTATGTAGGTATTCTTGTATATGAGTATGTGTGCTTATGAATACACATATATACTTGTACAATGTTTTTGAAATATGTGTCCATCCATGCTGATTTGTGTTTTTCAATTTTTGTATGAGTGCACACATTAATTTGTGTGGTGACCCTATGCTTGCATATCACTAGGCACAAATGTTTATATATGCGACTGTTTGTCTGTATAACGTAATTGAGTTATTATAACTGACAAATCAAAAGATGACCGCTTTTTTTCTGATGGTTCTTTGTTCGATTTCTCACACTTTTTACTTGTCACTACTTATTGCCGAAAGATTATAATGTAATAACAAATGCGGATTTTATGAGATTTTTCTTGTCGCCTGTCAATTGAAGTTTGGGCACTACAAAGAGCAGGAAGGAGAAAGCAAGAGGTTATTTTTCTGACAATTTATATGGGAAATCTGTACACGACAAAACTAGTCAAAAGAATGTGACAAAAAAAAACAACAAAAAAAAACGAAAAAACACGCAAAGAATTTGGAATGAAAATGAAAAGATAGTTGTAGATGAAAGAGAAGATTTGTAGCAATAAAAGGAAAATCAGAAAGGAGAAATTTTGGAAAGAATTACAAAAATAAAACGGAAACAAAAGGAAAATGGGAAAAGTTTTAGTAAGAAAAAGAAAATATGATAAAGAAAACTTTTCATGCAAACAGTTTCATTAATAAAAATGTAAAAAAAAAGGAGGAGGATTAAATTTTAAGAAAAACTGGGAGGATAAAATTAAACTTAGTTGAACACAGAGTAGGAATGTTAAAAACTGAAAAGTAAGGTAATGAAATGTAAAAATATATCTAAACACGTATTCTAGTGTATTTAATGATCAGTTACGAAATAGCATACACGTGTTTGGTTAAACCGAAATGAATTTTTCCTTATAAACACATGCACTTATAAAACTTCTTTGCTGTGGCAGTTCATCGAGATATAATAGCATTAAATGCCTCATCAGAAAAATAATTTGTGCTCATGTCTTATTTGTGAGAAAAGGCTTTGTTAAAGATTTCAACGTACATATCAATTCAAATGTTCCGTTCGGTCTTTTATACTAACATTTTCCCTGGGTGTTAGATTCAGTCAGTTAAGTGCCATAAGTGATACTCGCTTGGGCCCCGTGTCTCGACTGGGCAGAAGATTATCCGGCACTAGGTTGCCATTACTTTTTGCGGTAGACTGGTTGCCAACCAAGGCTATAGAACCCAGTCTGTCTTGTTATTTAGCCCATAACTGGAGGGAAGAGACGGATTAATACCTTTTCCAAGGGTATTGGCGCGTAAGTAAATGCAAGGAATTCAACTGGAATGCGAACTCGGGTCCACGATTCCTGGTTCCGAGCTGATATCCACTGCACCACAACGCACATCCTGGGTGTGGTGTCAGATTAGGGTGCCAAAATGTGTTTTATGATCAGTAGGCAAATTTGCGTTTTGTTCCCAAAATAAATCAGAAAAAGGTTTGACAGGTTTGAACACAATTTTATAGATAAGCTTTAGAAAGAATGCCAAGCCAGATGGAGTGTTGGGCTTTTCATATATTTTTCATTTTTTTCCTTTATCTTTTCTCAATTTTGGTCGTTCAGAGTAAGTTGAGCAGACTGAGTAAAGGTCTTATTCAGCTGTTCAGAGATAAGCAAAGGTGATGATTGTTATGCATATGTAGAATGTGTACGTGTATCTATCCGACTATGTGTATGTGTTTGTGTCTAGGTATGTGCCAATTTGCTTAGATGAAAGATATTAGGCCTATATTAGGTCGCATTGTTGACAATAAAACAAATATTTTCAGTTTTTTTTCTATTCTTTTTAAGGTTCCGTTACTTAAATTACATAATTTTGAAGAACTTATCTAAACAAAGCCAAATCTGGGTTGAAACAAAGGTTTTAGATGACAACAACTAAGATTCAAATTCATTATCTATGGATTTTAAGAACGAGATCATTTAAACCAAAGTCAAAAATTTCCACTGAAAGTGAGATATATAAGCAATTAATTGTGACGACACAGGATTTAATCACTTTCATTCATGTTTCCTCTTCTTAACATAATTTTTATTAAAGTTTATTCAGTTTTAACTCTTCTGTGATGAATTTTGTCCGAAGTTCATTTCGGAAGAAAATTGCAGGAAATATAATACAAGCTTTCTTAAGTCAGCATCAGGTAGAGACAATTGTTAAGTTTATTATAAATTTGATGTTAGAAGTATGTGCTGAAAGTACGTGAAGTGCATTTTGGCATCTAAATTAAGTAGAACTAATGAGCGTTGTGGCGTAAACAAAGAGCTTTGGGAGGTAAACGGGGTTAACTTGTGATTTTTAAATATACATTTAATGATGCGAACCCTTAATTTATAATTGATTTTATTTCTTGATGGTTATTTTTTGTTGTATCATATTGCACCAAAGATCTGTTTTTACTATTTGATTTTGCTAGTTTTTTTTTTATTGCTTGTGAGTAGCTGTCCAATGCTACTTTGATCCCTATTCTGTCTTATTAATGTGTTGTGTGATGGCTTATGGCCTGATAGGCGGCAAGTGTGTCTCCGTGAAAGCGTGGTTGTCTTATTTACTATGTAAGACGTTTTGTGTTATTTATTTACAGGGAAATATTATTTGGGTAGGTAACTACATTCGTACACAACATTGGCCTTATATAGAGCGTTGGAAGTTTGGGATAAATTATTTTTTATAGCTAACTTGCAAGATTTGATTTTTTGTAGAAAATAATAAATGTAATGGATTCATTTTTATCGACTAATTTTATATACTGTAGTTATTATTATTAAAATTGTTGTTATTTGGACAAAGTAATTAGGGCGCCTATTAGAGTTAATTTTATATTATTTAATTATTTAGGGAAAATTATTTTAGATGAGTAATTAAATTTGGCTCTTTAAATTAGGTGATTAATATCAGCAGTATAATATTTTTGAAACATTCACCGTTTGTTTGGAAGGCAAGAATTAGGAGACTTTCTATACAGAGATGTGGTAAAATTATCGCTGTTATAGTCAATTGCAATATACAGAAATGTGATTTTCATTGATATTTAGTTCGTAAGTGAACATTAAAATGGAATTTTTATATAATGTCATTAAATGATTTAGTTTAGATGAAGTTGTCATCAATATACCTGGCATAAATGGAAAGATTACATATTTTATTGAATATTTTCTTTTGAATTGTACTGGGTATTCAGTTTTCTCGTATAAATAACCAATAAATAACCATTCTGTTATTTTCCAGTGATTTTTTAAATTTTTAACATTGTGACTCTGGTGTTATTCCTAGATGAAAAACACAAAATGTTTGACATAGTTTATACTACAACCACATTTACACGGAGATTAAATAGCCACCTATTAGACCACAGCACATTTATAAACTTATTTAGGTAACTATATATATATATATATATATATATATATATATATATATATATGTATTAATTTTTCATTTATTAATCTAAGACACATTTTAATTTATTACTAAAACGTTATTATTTCTTAATAGATACCCATATTTAGGTAGATGCTCTGTTTATGTCTTAAACAGTAAGTATATTTACTTATTTTCATTGTTCAACCTAAATATTCAATAAAAATTATTAGAAAAATATGTGATCACAGGTAGGATTCGAATATTACAGGAGTCACAAAACCGTGGCTACCGAGCCACACGCCATTCATTGACCTTTAATATGTGCCTCGTGGAATCATGTTAGCTGAACTGCCAACCAAGGCTATAAAGCCCAATCTGTTCTGCTATTAACTCATAGCTGAAAGGAGAAGAGGCAGATTAATACATTTCCCAAGAGTATTTGTGCGTAAGTGAATCAACTAGAATTCGAACTCGGCCTCCGACTTCTCGTTCCGAGTCGATATCTACTGCTCCACAACACACATTTGAAAACTTTGTGATTACTGAATATATATTATTGCATACATGCATTTCTTAATATTTATATCAAAATTTTGTGACGAAAACGTATGTGTTAATTTTGTTCTTGTATTGCGGTTGTCAAACATCAGAACTATACCGTATGTAACACTTGCATTAAGAAAGTTTGGCCATCTTAGAATATAGTGTTTGGTGAATATGTACATGAATATATTTGTGTGTGTGTGTGTGTGTGTGTGTGTGTGTGTGCATTTTCTGTGTGTATGTACATTTGTACTATCGTCTGTGCAAATATTTTGTATGTTTGAATATTCTGATAATGACCAAATATAATGTTATGTTGTAAGCAATCAGATTCATATGCAATCATTTATGAACAAATTGTCCATAAATTGTTATGTCTACGCAAATTGATTCAATGCAGTTGTATTCAAAGAATCACTATCAAAGTACTTTCATGTAGAAAATTAACATATGAAAAAATTAATCACACGTTTAATCTTTACAGCAATTTTCCCCAAAGTAAAATAATTGGTTGAACTGAGAATTCAATGGTCGGTCTTGTTACAAATGCCAAGTGTCGATAACGTCAAAAATACTAAGGAAAATACAGATATATTTATGTTGTGTAAAAAAAGTGTGCACGAATAAATCATTAATATTAGAATGTGACAAAACCGGTAAAATATTAATTCTTCCTGCCATTTACGAGAAAATATTGGCATGATAGCGCTTGAAAACCGTCCGTGTGCCTATTTGCAATCAGATGACTGGGAAGCAAAGGTTCGCGATAGAAAAGAAAGATCAATGTCTTTGAGAAGATGAAAAAGTATTGTTGGTGCTACAGTTTGGCTATAAAATATTATCTTATAAATGGGTGGAGAGTGGGGAAAGGTTAGGTTGAGGAAGTCATCTGGGCTTAACACTTTTGTTGAACAATAGCAGCCAAGAACTTTTCGACATTCTCAGTCAAAAGTTATTTTTAATATAAATGTTATCTTTTGACGGAAATCAAAGCCAGAATTAATAATAGATGAAAGGAAACAAAAGGGTCAGACGAGAACAGAGACGAGAACTGAAAAGTAGACCAAATATTCAGGAAGAATAGATTGAAGAAATGAAATTTCAATGATAAAAGACATTAAAGAAGTCAGTTTTATGTAACGGAGGACGATATAGAATGGAACAACAAAGCGAAATCGTTAAAATCCAAACGTTGGTCAGAGCCTATTTTTCCAATCATTCCTGTCGGAAGTTTTATCAGTTTTTTTTTATCTTAGAAATCATCTAGGATAATACGATTGACAATCTTTATAATTTTATTGTCAATTTCGCTGTTAAAGACGAAACAAGGTTACACTTTAGGATGAACGTTGCAGAAAATTAGTTGATCATAATTAATTTTATTTTTTATTGTGCCGCACAAAAGAATCAGACGTGAATGAAAAAAAAAGTGCATCATTTTTAATTTTTTAGTCTCATTAAAAGAAATTGAGGAATATTACTTTCTGTTGACGCAATCCTTCTTTGCAAAATTTTCATTTTCGCACTCATCGTCTTCTCTATTCGAGCAACAAAAAGAACAAAAAACAAACACGAAATTTCAATTTTGTTATAGAACTTAGACACGTATATGGTTTCTCAAAAATCTTCTGATAAAAGTGTGGAAGAAATGGATTTTCTTTGAAAAGTGAACATTAACCAAAGACATTAAAGAATATGTCAATTTGATATAAAAATCAAATTAAATTAAATTAAATTTCTCAAAATCTTTGATTCTTTGAAATCATCTTTTCTTAATATATATATATGTGAGCCTGTGTATGTGTATGTATGAGTGTGTATGTAAATTAGCGTGAGTGTATGTGCGTATGAATGCGTGTGAATGTGTGTGTGTGTGTGTGCTTGTGTGTATGTGCGTGCATGTGAGTGTGTTTGTTTAATCAGTTAAAATGTAAGTTAAAGATGCATGGCTATGTAAAATATGTGTGCGTGTGTGTATGTGTGTGTGCCCGAACGCGTACGCATGTGTGTTTGTACAAGAATCCTGAGTTTTTTTTCAAATGTAGACTTTTTTGGATGCACTGCTTTTTGTTTAGTATATAGGTAAAATCCCCCAAAATAGATTCTACTAATATTAATTTTATTAATATTAAAAATGATCCAGGTGGAGGGCTCGATGTAAATAGTATTCGGAGATTAAGCCTGGAAAAGTTTATTACTGAACAACGAGCACATGTTGTGAAATGTTTGATAGAAAATTAATTTCTGTATTTTCTCAGATAAGTTTTTGGCTATCTCGTTCTCCAGATCTCAGTGCTCCGGAATGCTTTCTATGAGGCTGTCTTAAGGAAAAAGTTTGCGTCGATAAGCCCTAAACAATTGCAGATCTTAAAAATAACAATCGAACAGAAATTAGAACACTGGAGTCAGAAACATGAAAATCTTTAGAAAGAACGCGTTTATACGGGTTGGAAAATGGGCGCCATTTAAGATGCCATATCTAAAAAATATAAATTTTACATCTTTTTTCTATAAGTTATTAAAATATCACAATTTGCAAACAAAAAATAAACGAGGTATTAAATATCGAAAAACTTCGTGCCTTTTGGGCTGAACTACACACACACACACACACACACACACACACACACACACACATATATATATATATATATATTATAAAAATAATTTTATTTTTATAGTTTGAGACTTGTTTATTTTGATATATAACGCTTTATCTATAAAAAAATACACAACTCCAGTTGACATGAACAAGAAACTGAAATTAATTGTCTATTACAAAAAATGCAAAACCGCTAACCTCATTGTCAAAAATACTAATTCACTTGCAAAATCTAAATTACATAGAAACAATATTATTTACGAATTTACATTCTCTTTAAAAAACTGTGTTCTTTTCAATCCAAATTCGTAAATAATTACATTGGATATATTACTAATTAACAAAAACTGTCGGTACATTTCTCTGACCATAGCTTTATTAGGTCTCATTCAAATACACATGGACACCTATAAGACACTATCCGTAACATACTTGTCAATAACACAAATATAATAACATCATCCACATGCAAAGAAAGGCTAAAAGAATTAAAGCATTATTAATAAGAAAAAAAAAAGCTAATACTCAACAATATCAGCTATGAACACGGTCACAATGTGCTGAGGGTTTTTTAGAAATAAAAAAAAATCCTTATAACTCTACATACGTACATAGATACATAAACAGTCTATATATTCAAATAAAAGTAAAAGAAAAATTATCCCTGATAAAAGTATAGCCGATAGCGCTTAGATATATAAAACATTCGGATAATATTTATATAACTTGTGTACTGAAAAGGAAAAATTATATGATCAGATGAAAAATTATATAAAAGCTTAACCACAGTACATTGTGTCATTTTTAACGAAACACACACAAACAGTTTTGAGTTTTGATAGTTTTTGGCGTCAAGAGTGTTGTATTTTTCAGTAGTTTTACTGATAAAAAGTATTTTGACAAGCAGGTTTTTATCGTAATGTGCTCTATATCGAGATGGAGATAGAGATAGAGATAGAGCAAAAAAACAAAAAAAAAACAACAAAAACAAAACAAAAAACAAAAAACAATAAAACAGCAGCTCAGCTGAGTGAAGACATTATTACGCTGTCCCTACGAAACTTCGAAGTCGGCATGAACCTGCTCAAAGTGACAAATTCTTTGCATTCAAACTAATACTATATATATATATATATATATATATATATATATATATATAAAACAATGAATATTTAAGCAGCAAACATCCTTTCTTAAATTTGCCAGACTACGAGTGGTTGTTAAACATTTAAGTAAGTTTTTCCTAGTGTAGAATAAGTCATTCGATTTTAGGTGGATACCTGTAAAGAAACTTCCTGAAATTGTGTGCAATGTTGCGAATACTTCTGACGGTTATCTTTCACTGAAATTAGAAAGAATTCAACAGATAGCCACTGTTCAGACTTTAAAATGAACGTTGGTTTACTTGTTAGGGCGGAGGAAAAGTTATAACGCTAATTAAATTAGCCTTTAAATTATTAAATATTTGATCCTCTAAAGAAACATTTAATCAAAATTTCAAAGACTAGATTGTTTTCATTACTTTTTATTTATTGGCTAATTAACATAAGTTGATAGCAATATCATTAATGTACAAGCACGTTTGAAAGGGAAGCTGATTTTTTAGATTATTAAATCGTCAACAATGAACTTCTCGATCAAAAACAAAAGAGATTCAAATGCTGTTAAAAAAACATAGTTGTTAACTTCAGTTCTGATACGATCAGACAGAATTTCTTGAATGGGAGATGTATTTCTATACAACTGGATCATTCAACAATGAATAAACTCATTATCGATTGCAAACTACATGAGGATATTATCACTAATATCAATTTTCCTGTGTGATAAGGAAGTTTGCAAATTAATATTAGGAACTACGTTTAACTTAAACGTGAGAGAAAAATATCTTGTGTTTTCGCATTAGTTATCGCTGGGGGAATATTTTTGCTTACTCGTTCATTCAAATTGCATACTTCATTAATAAAAACTGCCTACAGAAAAAAAGGAAGCGTATTTGCACTTTATTTGAAATTAGCATTTTTGGTTATGTTGTTTATTAAGCTTGCGAGACATTCCATTATTGCAGTTCTTAAATCAACTGTGAAATACAGAAATGTCTGTTGGAATTAACTTTGCTTTCATTTTTTTAAGCTTCATAAACACCTTTTTTATCAGTCTATTTTTCCGAATACAAAGTACAGTAACAGAAATTCCAGTCTTATTGACTTCTAGATTATGATTGTATTAATTACCGAAAGTAAAAGAAAAAAGGACTGACAAAAAATCCTCTAAAATTCCTCAAAAAACAATTGTGAATTACTCAAACTTCCATTCTCTTATATTCTCCAAGGGATAATGTCTATCAAAAGTGTGGGAACTTAACAACATTTTCTTTCTTTCTTTCTTTCTTTCTTTCTTTCTTTCTTTCTTTCTTGTCCCAAAGCTGAAGTAAATAATGGCAAAAGAAGATTTTTCATTCACTTCCAATACCTTCTTAGATGAAATGGACATCAAAATTATCAGAGATAGGATCAAGAGTTACGCATCCCTATATGCATTGTCCGAAATCTGAACTAGTAAATGACCAAGATTTGCGGCCATTGGTTTTCAAAAAGTGGACACCGGGAAGTAGAGAGCTTCTGGCTTTCAACCTATCAGTATAAAATTCGCCGTGGGTGCCCAAATAGACCATATGCTCTTTTAACGAGTGGGTTATGGAAGAAAAGATTATGTGAAGAAAGGTTATTTGAATTGTATGGCTTGACCTTTATAAGGGGATCAACGGATGCGGTGTTACAAAGCGTCCAAAATGAGGGCCCCAACGACAATGCTTGTAGAAAGCTTATGGACTTATAGACGGAGGAGATTGCAGACTGAAGTGATTATATTTGATTGTGTCTCCTATTACAGGGATCCTTATGGTCGGAGAAGAATGCCTAAAGGTGGACGCAACGGGGTTAAGATTCAAAGACACGGAACAAAGAAAGAGAAAAAAGAAAGGAAATCTATTGCGCGACAGAATAAAAAGAAAGTGTAAAAGAGGATTAACAACTAGAAGAAATGAAAAAGAAAGAATGAATCAAAGAAAACATTTTTAAAATGAAGAAAAATGAAAAGAAAAAGGTTTATAATCAGAATATAAGAAAAATGAACGAAAAAGAAAGCAAAAGAGAAGATAAAGAAGATAAAGGAAAAGATAAATAAATATTAATAAAAGAAGACTGATGTTGAAGGGAACGATGAATAGGAAGGTCAGTTCGAAGACAGGATGACTGATTTCAAAGTGGCACGTAGGTTATCTAGACAAAGCCAAAGGAAACGAAGTTTTAGAGTGATTATTATAACCAATGGTATGAGAGTATACTTATGTAGCGAGAGGAGTTGGAGTATTTTAATGAATGGGGAGGAAAGAAAGCGTATCGATGACAAGTCACGTCTTCTGAATCCTTATCAAATGTGATAAGATGCGATAATATTAACAACAAAAGAAAAAAAGTGCAAAAGAAAAATCAAGTGCTTGCGCTCATGACGACAAAACAAAGAACTCCGCTGCTGGCTTGGTAGGACCTCTTATGAAAGGCTCACAAGAAAGACAATTCAATTGCTAAACAGGAAAAAAGATTTCCTTTCTTGTGGGATTTTGATTCTAAAATTGTGTATGTTTGCGTGATATAAATATACAAGGAACATCTAACTAGCAAAAAAAAGGAAACTAAAAAAAAAAGAAAGAGTACGGAATTGGTACAACTGGATGTAGATATTTTATCAGATAGTTATAAGTCGCATACATACACACATCGAAGCGCACACATATATATGTATATGTATGTATTTAAGAACTCTGGGAAGCCCTCTGAATCTTCTAATTATCAAGCTATTAGCATTTTACGATTTTTAGCAAGGTATTCGATGCTATTATGAATGCTGAAATAGACATTTCACATCTCACAACCTCCTCTCTGAAAAACAATATGGCTTCCGTTTCGTCAGGTCTACGGCTGATGTGCTAACGACCATCGCTGAATATATATACTAGGCTTTTGATAAGAATGGTGAAGCCGTTACTCTTGATATCTCGAAAGTATCTGAGAGGGTTTGGCATTCTGGCCTTCTGTGCAAGCTCCAGATTTATGGTATTTCTGAACGACTGTCTGATTTAACCTTACCGTTCCTATCAAGTCATGAAATGAATGTTGTTTTGAATGGGCAAGCTTCCAAGATCTTTTCAAATAAACGCAGGCGTCACTCGAGGCTCTATCCTTGATGAAGATCATTGATGAAGATCAGTAAAGGCATAGGAATGCATTTACTGATCTTCATCAAAGATCTTCTTGATGCAATCAGTTCTTAAATTGGCATCTATGCAGATGACAACACCATTTACTCCCGCCTCAACAGTAAATCTGCCAAGGTTAACAAAGTAAACCTCGCTGCAGCAATCCAAAAGAACCTCTAATCTGTGACTGAATGGGGTAGGAAATTGCTCGTAAATTCTAATGCCACTAAACTGAAGATGCTCTACTTTAACCACCACAGAGAAACATTTCTGCCTATCACCAGAAAGGATGACACTAGTCTCCTAGGCCTCCTTGGGCTCACTCTCTTAAATTATGTCAAATGTAATGATTACATTGAATTCATAACTGTAGCTACTGCTAGGGTTCACCGTGTCGAACCAGGAAGTTTTTCTCGTTAGAATCCATTTTGCACATTTATAAATCTACCATATTTAATATTGTTACCATATCTGGTCAGGTGCTCCTGCTATTTATTTTGAATTTTTCGAGAAAATCCGAAGGAAGATCTGCAATATAATCGATCCGGCCCTGGTAGACCGCCTTCAGTCATTTTCTCACTGACGTGATGTGGCTTTTCTCTGTCTTTTCTATAAGTATTTTCATAGCAACTGATTTGATGAGCTTTTTTCCCTGGTACCCCGACCACATCTATTTACGCATGCTACTAGATTGGTGTCAAGTCCTCACCCTTTTACCATCGAAATAGTTAAATGTATCCGCTTTTTATATTCTAATAGTTTTTTTTATCGCACTTTCCGTTAGTGAAACTCACTTCTATTTGCTTGCTTTACTAACATCTGCAATCTCCAAAAGCTTAAATGCAACGTCTTTTATCTACTACTATCTATCTCTTATCTATTCTTTGATTTTTCCTGTACCGTTTTTATTCTCTCACTGTAACCCCCTGTGAACGAGTGGCATTTCTGCCTGGCTTAGGGTTAAATGATTCGAGAAAAAAAAATTTCATTTTTAGGTGGTAGAGTAGTATTTAAAACAAAAACATAAGCTTTTTAACGACGCGTTTAGCTGATTTGTGTTAAGTTTCGCCTCTTCAGGCTGTAATGTGTGCCAACCTGAAGAAGCATAATTATAACCGACGCTTGTGTTTTTATATATATGTAATGCCACCAACGAAAACATTTCTTTAGTCCAATGAAATCCTTTTAGTTGACGAAATGAACTCTCCATTTTGTCATTCGCATTCATATATATACAACGTTCAAATAACTTGGACCGATTTTAAATTTAAAATCATTTAAAATTGGTTCAAGTTATTGGAACACCATATATATATATATATATATATATATATATATATATAAAAGCTAAAAGCCCACTGTTCGACCAAGACAAAATTTTTTTTGTTTGGTCAGATTTTGAAAACTTTACATCAAACCCCTCAAATGTATTAGATTTTCATCGCTTACGCGTAAAAACCTTTTGATAGATATATTTAGTAAAGAATTGATTGTTTTTGTAATGCCGTGTCTCTTAAGGATGTAGATGATCTTGATTTTCCACAGATCCTTTTATTATTATTTTTTTATAATCATTTCACCCCAATCAAGGCTGGTGTACAATATGTAAATAGCGAGAGAATAATGACGAAACAGGTGATGTCGAAGAAAGGAGAAGAGATGGATGGAAATGAAGGCGATAGAAGATAACAATTGACGTTGCATTTAAACTTTTGGAGATTGTAGCTAATATGGAATCAAGCAAACGGAAGGAAATTCCACAAACGGGAATTGCAAGAAAAGAATCTGTTAGAGTATAAGAATGTATGGAAAAAATTATTTCGCCTGAACTTTTAAAAACTCTCATCTTGGTTCAATTCAAAGTAAATTTCTGACCATCTAGGTAAAAAGCAATGGGATCATCCATTGTAACATGGCTTTTGATTCAGTCAGTTAATTGCCATATGTGATATATACTTGGGTGATCATGACTCGAAAGAGACATGACTGACCAGGCAGAAGATTTCCCCGCAGTCGGTTGCCACTAATTTTTACAGTAGACCGGTTGCCATCCAAGGTTATAGAACCCAATATGTCCTGCTATTTAACTTATAGCTGGACAGAGAGGACACAGATTTATACAATTACCAAGGCTATATTGACTGGAATTCGAATTCGGCTTTTCGATTAGTCATTCCTAGCTGATATCCATTAAACTACAACGCACATCCAACTCTTGATTATTCCAGCGAAAAACTATTACTATAGAAAGTTTAGAAAAATCAAAGAATCGTGTTTTATACAAGTTAATTATTTTTCTCCAATTTAGACATTAATTACGAAAAAATCCTTTCGCTTGATAAAATATGAATGAGTTTATCTGACACTTCGTTTCCAACTGAAAATAGAAGATCTAGTTATTCACATCGAGAGCATGTGACGGACAAAATATGCAAATTTCCAATTTTCAGAGCGAAAAACATCGCATAATTCCTCTGACAAATACTGGCATCTTGAAAATTTTCTTTTCTTTCTTTTTTATTTAGTTTCTAGTTTTTCTACCACAACTCTGACATTATGTCTTCCACTAAAATACGAGAGACGTTTATTTTATTCTTACAAAAATGTCAGCTGCTGACCAATGAACTGGAAGTAAAGTAAAGGAATGTGCAAGACATATTCAATCTACAGAACTTAACGTTAAATACCCGGATATGCACATGATGTTTTGGTCAATTTCGACTGGGATATTATTCACATCGATTTGGATGACCAAAATATGTCAATGTTGAGTTTCTGAATATCCTAAGAGAATTACAAAACAAAAACAACAAAACAGATCAATACAAATCACACTTCAGTCATAAATCTGTTTCACAATCTCAAAAATGTATTTAAACTTGATTAATTGGTACCTACTTCTTAGTATAATCATTAAAGTGGCGGCTTTCTACCTAATCTTTCCTGGATAGAATCAACACCAGTGATGAAAATTGTGTTCTCTATCATCATATCCAACGAAAATGACAATGATTAGCACCCGCTGAAAGTAAAAAGAAATCCATCACGAAACCAGAACTGCACCCGAATAACATGCGCTCTGTGTTAATTGAGATATGAAGTGTGATATTTGGCATTTATTATGAAGCGAGAAACCAAAACGAAATAGTTTATTCAGAATCGTATTATCGTCAATTTCAAACACTGTATCCTTTTTACACAAAGAGTTTATCATTGGTTAACCTTAAAGCCGTGTTGTTCTTACGCGGCGACATGTTCCATATTTACCCAGTCACTTACTGAAAGAAAAGATGATGATGCTAAATATGGAAGTTTTGCTTCATCTTTCTTACTCTTTATACTTTTCAGATACTATTAAAATTTTTCGAAGGGAACAAGTTCTATTATTTGTGAAGAAGCTAAACTCGATATTGAGTGTTTGTTTTCATCGAGTCCAAAATAAACTTACGGTGGAGGGATCATCAATTTGTTATCGATAATGAGGGCAGATATTATTTTAATTAAATATATCAATTAAAACAAAAAAAGAGGATTTGTTTTTTTTGCATCTTCAAATACGATAGGATTTTCTTTTTAACCTAATATTTATCTTTTAATCCTTTTTAACTGTTACAAAGAACAACGTTAAGAAAATTTGACGAATTTTAAAAATAATTCACTTCTTCGAATTTTTTTGCAAGAACCAGATTTGAACTCTGAACTTAAATCTTTAATTTTTGTGCATATATATATAATGAACAGGTAAGGTAAAGTAATATACACAAGGCGTCTGAAATTAGTATCTTTCCGATGGATATACTTCTTTGATAGCGTAGATTTAGCTAACACATCAATATAAGAATAACTCCAGTAAAATGATTACGTTTTCATATTTTAGAGAAACAGAATACCAGCTACAAAAAAACAAAAACAAAAAAAAAACGACCTATAACTAAATATATCTTATATTGAGACATTGAAGTGATTAATACTACCCCAAAATGACTTGGAAATATCTTGGAGGGCAGAGAATGGTATTGACACATTTACAAGTTTTGTTATGACGTGTTTAAAGTTACTCAAAACATTAACCAGGGAGAAGATGAAAGAGTTTATCTGTGAGAATTCGTTTCCAACTGAAAATCGAGGATCTGGTTATTCGCATCTGGAGCGTGTGATGGACAAAGTATGTTAATTTTAATTTTCAGAGAAAAACATCGCATAATTCCCTTGACAAATACTGGCGTCTTGAAAATGTTCTTTCTTTTTTATTTAGAGTCTAGTTTTTCTACTACAACTCTAACGTTATATTTTAGACTAAAATATGAGAGACATTTATTTTATTCTTACAAAATTTTGACTGTGGAACAATGAACAATGAACCAGATTTGTGACAACGCTTCAGTACAAAAGACAGTAGTGAATAGTAGTGAACAGTGGTTAGTTCTGTGTTATGGGATAATACTAGTGAGAAATAAAGTTATATTAATATAAGTTATTAGTATTTTTACGATTAACTGAAAAGTTATTTTGAACAACTTGATTTATTCAATGAAGTTAAACAGGATTCGACAGTATTAGGCATGGATATTCCCGAATCTATACTATGTTAAAAATATTTAATGTTAAAAATAGTATATAGATATGCTTTTTCATACCGAGAAACCAAGGATTTACAAAGATGCGCGAAAAGAAATATGTTTGTTCTGAAGTCGAAGCATGTTTTGTGATAAAGAAATTTTCCGCTTGTACAATTTATTATTAAATTCTTGGTGCGCATGCATCAACGAAAATCCCGACTGGAAAGTGAATAGTATCAGACAAATTAAAGGAATTCGTTTTCATTTATTTTTTTCTCTTTGTCATATTATATTTGCAAATGTAGTTCTCTTTGTTTTAGTCATGAATATGAGGTGTGACTTTCATTTGAATTCATCAATACCTTTAGCTAAAAGCTCTCTTCTCAAAACATGAACCGAGACTTTTAGCATTCTCTTGAATAATGCAAACATTTAATCTAATTTTCTACATTGGATCTTTGACGATAGTTTGCTAATGTTCACTGAAAAACTAATGTTGCCAATTGACTACGGTCATTAACTAATCAACACGAGTCATATCGATGGAAAAAGGCAAAAATCAGATTTTCCCTTCCAGATGCTTTATTTGTAGCCGACATATTTTTTCCTTGTAGGACTTAGCAACGCTTACGCAGTGGCATCAGTCAATATAGCATCTTTTGTCGTTTGCCAAAAAGTGATATTGTTCGAAATCTCCATAATACTTCCCATGATATTTTGCTTCTTTTTAATAATGTATTTTTCTTCTTTTTTATTTGCAACATTACTGGAAAAAAAAGCAGCAAAATTGAAAACAAAATGCATTTCATTCAGATTAATGTTTTACTTCATTAAGTCAGTTTTAGATTAAGGATGGAAAGTGTAGCCTACTAGTTTAAAGAATGCCGTTATTTTGAAACTGATAAAAAAGTTGCTATTAATTGAAAATGTTACGTCTGTTATCGTTAGTACAAATCAATACGGTTTACAAGTATGGTTATTTCTCAGTAGCTAAACTGTTAAAAATTGTTTCTCTTTCCTTGAGAGAAATGATCTTTTGTAATAGTTTCATAAAAAAAAACAATATGACAAACAATATGACAAATCGACCAAAAACTTTAAAGCTTTATTATCTAGTATGCCTAAAACTGTTGGTTTGCACGTAGCGAAATGAAGTGTCAGGTTCCAACCACCCATCAATCAATTTCATCTTAATTTAATTTAAAAAAGAAGAAACTCCATTTGTGGAAATATAAAAGGAAAAGATAAATGTAAGAGAATTAACCAACTAAATCAATCTCTATTTCTATGCGCTGTGTCCCTTCAGAATATGGATGATCACGGCTCTCCACAATTTCATATTTTTTTTTCGATTTTGGCAATTTTTGTCTTTTTACTTCCTCTTCCTCTCTTTCTGCTGACATCTATTTATACAAGCTTGTTAAGTACTCTTGCTTTCGATATGTCATGTGAGTTTTTTCTCATTATGTGCCCTAGAAAAATGCTTCTTTCTGATTCTAAGTATAATTAACCTTTTAAGTTTCATTTTTACTTACATGTTCCTTCCATGGTAATCTCAGTATTATTTAGCAAAAGCACAGAATTTCTTTTGTTTCAAATCTCTTCAGTTGTAAGGAAATCGTTCAGAATTAACGGCCATATTAGAAACTTGATATTACTTAAGAGTTCAGCATGCTTTTCTTTATTTCTAATGACATTTTCCTACACTATAAAACTTTATCGTTTGGAAGAGATCTTTCACTATTTTAATGCGCCTTCGGGTTTCCATATAAGATTTTCTGTCGTCTTTTAAAATACTTCCCAGATATTTAACTCTATTGGATTAATCTTAATATCGCCAATCCGTAGCTTGCAACTCTTTGTCTTTCTTATAATTCTGGGTTCTGTTATTTTACAATTGATCCTCACAATGGAGTAAATATGAAATCTACAGCATCTAAGTAGAAAATCAATTTGCTCTATTTACGCTTGGCTTTAAAAGACACATCAACTTTTTAACTAGCTTCTGTTCATATTGAGTCTGCTGAGGGTCTTGCGAAACGAAGTGTTGTGAAACTCAACACGTTCAAATAATGACGTCGCTGTTCTGTTCTGAACAACTCCCTTCCAATTATTGGCATTATTTTCCAGTCATGTGCTTTTTATATTATCGCCGTCCGGTCTGTCTTCATCGCACCTCTATGGCTTAAAGCATTCTTTGACGTCTCCTTTTTCAACTAGCGAGGCACAAAACAAAGCCCCGGTTGTTAACAATACTACGAGTTTCAAATTTCACTTCGTTTGACAGCGATCTTTCTGTCAGTTTGTCTTCTCCCGCTATTTTATTTATATCGTTTATGACTGCAATTGTTAAATGAGCTTCTGGTGTTTACTTTCTCCACCCGTCAGTTCCGAAGAAATGACCACAAACAACATTTCCTTTTTATATACGTTTGATGCTAATGTTGATCTTAGGCACATGTTTCTGTTAACTTTCCAGTAAAAAATCTCTTCATTCTGACAAACATTTAAGCAAAATGATTGAAATAAATACTATCAATTATTCTTTTAATCACGTAAAATACAAGTACATCTTCCGGGAAAATTTTGAAAATTCAGACGAAATTCACGCGGTTGTACCTGAATTCTAAATTTAATTATTGACTATTCCTACCACAATTCTCTATCTTGTAGTATTTGCGTTTGTATTTGCGAGTGTCGATAAGTTAAGTGCCATACAGGATACACACTTGGGCGTGCACGTCTCTTTCGATTCATGACTGAAGAGGCAGATGATTTTCTCGTAGTAGGTTACTATTTTTTCTGAGTTAGACTGTTTGCCAACCAAGGTACAGAATCTAATCCGTTCTGCCATTCAATCCATAACTGGAGGGAGAAGAGATCGATTAATATCATTCCAAAGAATATTTGCGCGTAAGTGAAAGCAAAGAATTCACCAGAATTTCGAACTCGGTTCTTTGATTTCTCCTTCGGCGTCGATAACCATTGCATTACAACTGTTTTTTATGTGTTTGCATGTGATTATATCTATATTTGTAAACACATTTGTTTATGTGCCTGTGTGCGTGTGTGTGTGTGTGTGTGTGTGTGTGTGTGTGTGTGTGTGTGCGTGCGTTTTTTGTGTGTGTATAGAAAGTTATTATACCGATTAATGAACTTAGCAACAACCATACAAAATGTAATTTGTCAGTCTATTTTTATTTTACCATCTAATGCCAGCGACAATCTAAAAAGAAATAACCATGTCTCCCAGATCTCTGTTGCATAACACAATGTAAAATCATCGATTGTTTTCGACGTTAGAACTTTGATCAAACTAAATTTTACAATGCTTCCTGTTTTCCTCTTTCTTGGAAATCGTCTTCTGTAGATCCACTCTTTAAGAAATCAGGCAAACTATCTGATTCTTTTAACTATCGATCTATTAACATTCTACCTATTTTGGCAATGTGTTAGAGAACCGAATCAACTCTGAACTGGTTAATCACCTTACATTCAGATAAACAATATGGCTTTCGTCTTTCTAGAACTGTTGATGTATTAACGATTATTGCTGAAGTAGTATCAAGAATGTTGAAGCTCGAGTTGTTGCTTTAGATATCCAGAAGGCTGTTGACAGGATTTGATATCACGGTCTTCTTCACAAATTGTTGTAGTGTTTCTGTACAAAATTTTGAAATGATTCAATCTTGAAATGATTCAAATCGCGAAATAAAAGTTGCCTTGAACGGCTACTTTTCTAAATATTTCTGCAGTAATGCAGATGTCACCCAGAGCTCTATCCTTGGACCTAATTTTTATCAATAGCCTTTCTGATGATTACAGCTCTCAACTCGGTACAATGCAGTGTGGTTGATCCAATAAGCTCAAATTGGCATCTGATATTTGAGATCAAACTGAGTGACGTAAAATCTTATGTTAATTAAGGTAAGGAATGGCTTGTTAATTTTAACCTTTGCAAAAAAAAAAAAAAACTGCTTTCTATTGATCAACTGAGAGAACTCTTTCTAACTTCTATCAACATGACAGATGATAATCTCCAGGAGAGTGCCACGTTGCGTCTGCTCGGACTAACGTTCTCTGATAACATGACATGGAAAAATTATATTGAAGTAATAGTTAGTCCTTCTGTTACGAAAGTTGGTTTACTTCTAGACAATTTTTCTCTCTAGAATCTATCGTAAATAATTTGAAGTTTATCATTCGTTCATGCTTCGAATATTGCTACCACACATGGTTTTAATGCTCCTGCTATATATCTGGAGGTTGATAAAACCAAAAAAGGATCTGCAATGTTATTGGTCCTGATCTTGCATCCCGGCTTTATTCATTTTCTGACCCATGTAATTTAGCTTCACTGTGCCTTTTCTATAAATATTTTAACTACTTTAATGGTAATTGTTCTGATGAACTTTGCTTTATGGTATAAATAATTCGAAAATTTAAATGCAGTACTAGATTGGCAACAAGGTTTTATCATTTGACAGTTGAATTGGCTAGATATAACCGTATGTTCTATTGATTTGAAACGTCAATCGTTAGCTTCTGTCTTATTGATTCCTTTTCTTTTATTGTTATTTCACTTTAATAATGTTTTTCGTTTTCTTACTCTTTCACATTCTGTAACCGTTAGTTGAGATGATTAAAAAGAATTATTTCCGCCTACAATGACATTTTCGTTACAACATGAACTAAATTTATCCCTTTGTGGGTAGATAGTAATATTGTTGCTATCTACCCACAGATAGATAAAGAGAAACTTATCAGAAATAAGGTCAGAGAAGAGCAGTTAAACATGTATTCTGAAGAAGCATTTAAGACAATTGATTTTGTAAAGAATCTTATATTCTTGACACCAGATTCCACGAAGAAATAAGCAATCTTCGGCTTTTATGATGACGATTATTATTTACTGCCCAATTTGCAGCTATCAAAATGCCCAAGAATTTCAGCAAATAAGGCAGAAAATAAATCTGAGGACCAATAGATTTATGATTACCTACGTGAATATTTTTTATATCAGTTTCATACTGTCATAATTTTACGCATGTGCAGATATCAATACACATCAAAACCCAGAAACGTACTGAATTTTGATATTGTTGAACATAGATTAGTACACATTCTTCTTGTGCTGTCAAATTGTCAAGTTGTTATAAATATATATATATCGTCGGCATTGTTTTAGAGTAGTATGCAATATACATAAGTTTTTTTTTTCCAAATATATTGAGCGTATATGCTTGAGAAATTTCTGAGAATATGAATGCTTGTCATGAGAACAATTTTTTGTCAGACAATGAGGAGTTCAATTGTTCGTTCCTAACGTATGTTTCAATATTATTTTTAATTAACTCTAGTGCTCATATCATTACTGGAATATGAGTGATGTTTTAATGCCATATTGCAATTTCTATTTCCATTCTGACGGTTTGACAAATTATTATCACAATTGTTGTTGTTACTGATGCTGCTGCTAGTACTGCTTTTACCTTTTTACACACTCTCTTCCTAGTAACAAGAATTTAAAAAATTACACATCTGTGTAGATAAAATATAATGTACATATAATAAAACATAAGATACCTATAATAATATATACACACGAATTTGCATGTTTATCTCGAGATCGGATTAGTGGGTTGGCAACGAAGAGGTTGTTTTGCTACAATCTTGTCAAGAAGGCAAAAACTGCGAAATTAAATGAACCTACTTCCCAGCGGTCAGTCTAGTGTTTGACAGGTTTGTTAAATTCATAATCCACACGCCAAGACAAACACACATACGCAGACACATGCACAGACACGCATACACCCATACACGTACATACATGCATCCTATCATACAGATATAATGACTGGTTCACGTATTAAAAGCATTGGTTTTCGAAATAACATTAGTATGAATGTATTCGTGTGTGTGCGATCTTTTAGTTACATTTTGGATAAAGCTTTCATAATGTTCGATTTCTGAAGTTTGCATATTCATGAATTATTCAACTCTTCGAAGCCTCAACAGATATGCATAAATTATGGACTTACACGAATAGTTTTGTATAATGCAGATCTTATGAAATCTATGCGTAGTTGCACACGTTATAAAATATTAGAACGTGCATTCGTAATTATTCATGGTTCACGGAACAAATATAACAAAGGGAATGCGAAATGAGTGTCGCACACTCAACTGCAAATGGCTGTTAGTGTTGGAACATCAAGAATCAAAACACCGGAAATTATCTTCCTGTGATGCCATCCACTGATCTTGCGGAAATCTGCTTCGACAAACCGAAAGTTTCCTCTAAATTTCCGTAGCTCTTCTTTAAGCCGCAGCCAAAGGTCATGTTAACAACTATTAATAATCTTGAATTTAAAATATCAAAAGCATCTTGAATTTTAAATGGCAAAAGCATTAGTGCTTCTGACGGCAAACTAATTCTGTTTAACGATTCATTAATTAATTTTAGAATTAAAAAAAAGAAAATGGCATAAGTTAGAAGACAGGAATTAATGTAACCACCTTTGAAATTAAATCTCCC
Organism: Ascarosepion bandense; assembly: GCA_037127315.1. Classification (NCBI taxonomy): domain Eukaryota; kingdom Metazoa; phylum Mollusca; class Cephalopoda; order Sepiida; family Sepiidae; genus Ascarosepion; species Ascarosepion bandense. The sequence goes on from JBBBDQ010001222.1 coordinate 321,789, forward strand.
ATGAAACCGATAAACAAATGCTGCACTGAGGTTGAAAGCAACAGTTTTATTAACTAAACTGGAAAAGCAGTTTTTATAAACGGAGGGTAATTTTTAACAGCAGAAATTTTATTAGGACCTTGAATAAATTCTCGGTTTTTTCCCACAGATGGTGTTCCTAAAACTGCGTGCATGTAGTTTCAGATGATAACGCATCTGAAAGGAAGTACTCTAAGCAAAGCTTGAAATTTCGCCGAAGTGTAAACAACTTTGTTTTCATGGTGTTAAACATATCGGATTTAGTGCTAAAGAAAGTGTATTTGCGGGAAAATTTACTGCACTACTTTATTCAATAGAAATCTGCAGCTGAAGTACACAGAATTGTTGTTGGGACTTACTGTGATCATTCTCTGTCGGAAACAACATGCAGTGATTGGTTAAAACACTTCAAATGATTTTTATGTTGATGATAAAGAATGCTCTGGCGCACCGAAAAAGTTTGATGACGAAGAATTGGAGGTATTACTTCATAAAGACTCATGACAGAAGTTGATCATACAACAGTTTCAAAAAGTTTGAAAGCATTAAGAATGATTCAAACGGATTCCGTGCGAGTTCAATCCAAGAGACGTCGAACGGTGTCTTGTTCTGTGTGAACAGCTGCTTCAACAACAGAAAAAGAAAATTTCTTTCTGCATCGTATCATGACCGGCGATGAAAAGTGGATACACTGCAATAACCTTAAACGTAGAAGAATGTTGCCAGAAAGATGAGAAAAAGTAGTGACTAGCGATAGACAATACTTTCGGTGACATGTTTCTTACTAATTTTTGTAAATGAAAACATTACTTTTCATGAAAAATCAACGAGAATTTATTCAAGGAATTATAATTATTTTTTCTTCTCAAAATAAATGAAATCTATCATTATTATTATTATTATTATTATTATCAATCATTCCGTATGATTAATATCAAATAAATATACTTTATTCGATATTATTAATCAGAAGGGATTGATATTGCTGATATTTCTTTGGGTTCTCTTGATGATGCATTTGGTTACAAATTTTTACCAATTCTTTCATCTCAGATCTAGGGTGTTTTTGAAGGTTCTTGAGTATATTATACTGAAAGAGTTTTTTCCAAGTATGTGATAAGTATTCATTAACATAATCTTTTGTCATTTCTATAAATATGGATTCCCTCAGATTTCGAGTAGAATTTCCCGTTAATGAGAAACAGCCATTGTTTTGAACTTTCCTCATCACTGAAAATATTCACTTGGTCTTGGTCATTGATGACATCAAAAATAATTTGTGTTGGTGGTTTGTTTTTTCTTTCGACTTATTGCAAATATCCTTCATTTAAATTTTTGTCAGTACTTTGTTCTTCCATGAAAGTGAGAATAATAAAGATGAAAATAACAATAAAAATAAAGACGTAATCACATTTTAAAATAATTTATATTATTTTGTCTTAATAAGAAATTATTTAATGAATTTAACTTTTTTCGACGAGTGTTGGAAACTTTCATTACATACGAAGAAGTTACAAAGCTAAAGTTCTAATAAAATAGTTATAGGTAATGGATTTTCTATTGAATGGGTCATAATTTTGTATTTTATAATACTATTTTTAATACATTAAAATATTAATATAGTTTTTAAGCAATTAAATAATCTTGGTTCGACATTATTATCTTATAATAATAAATGTCATATTTATAAGTTTATTCAGAAGTTCTAAGTACAACATTTAGTGTAGGTGCCACCAAAATCTGAGTTTCTTCTTATTCTTCTTTTTCTATGTACCCTGTACTTTCAGGACGTAGGCGATCATGACCTCCAACGTCTCTCTCTCCCTGGTGGCTCTTAGCATGCTTTCTCTTGTTACACCACGCAACCTCCGTTCTGCCATCCACCTGCTCAGGCTAGTCAAGTATGTTACATGCTGTTTTCCCCTGTATTTTCCCCTCTACCTGGCATTTAGTATTAAGTTCACAAAGCCCTCCTTCCTCATTGCATGTTCCAGGATCTTTAGCTGTCTCTTCCTGATGCTCAGTATTAATTTTCTTTTCGTTTCTATCCTTTTCAAAACCTCATCATTGCTCACATGCTTGATCCAATTCTTGACGCAATTCTTCGGAGTCTTCCCCGCCTGGGATGGAAAAACATGAGCAACCGTTACCCTTCGACTGTGCGCAACAAACAAAATTTGAGCTAAAACCATTAAAAACGCGTTTAGAATCAACTAATTTTTTTAGTAAAAATTTTATTTTATTTCAAACATAATTACTTAAAGTTAATCTATAAAAAAAGAAAAAAAGATTATGCATTTCAATAAATCTCTAACACATTTAGAAATGTACGAATGATCAATTTATCATCAATCCACTATTTTAATTTAAAACTTTAAACAACTCTGAAAAAAATAAAACATTTTCAAAAGAAAATTAATAATTTTTAGGATAAATTAGGTGCAGTTGGAAAAAAACATTACTTTTATCTTTAGATATAACGAAAAATCAATATGTTTACGGCTACTGTTTAAAAAAAACAGTCGGAAAATTCAATGATAAAACAATATGCGTTTACTCCTGTAATTCGCTATTTTTAGATAACCAGCCTCAAACTAAATTGATACAGAGAGCTAGCAAAATACTAAATATAGTTTTGTTTATGTTTCCAATATATTTCCTTTGTGATACAAAAAATAATCTAGCACTTGTGAATATAATAAATAAAATAAAATTCTTTTAAAATATTTATTAAGCCGAAATGACATTAAACTTTACATTTTTATTTTTGAAACACATCATTATTTAATAAAAAATGACTCTTTTGCTATCAGTAAACAGAAGAATTTTTAAAATCGCAATTCAAGATAACAAGTATTTTTTCAGAAAAGTATTTTTTCGTTGAAGATTTTTCCTAGTCAAAACTGTAATAAAATAATGTGTTTTATTAGATTTACAAAATAAAATAATTTTTTTTAATTTCATTGAATTATATTTTAAAATTAAAAACTTTCAGGATTTTCTGATTTAATATTGCAAAGACTTTTTACTCAAATAATATCTTCAGGAAGATATTTTAAAAACTGTTAAAATATTAGTCCTGGCCCCTCCATTTAAAAGTATCTACGTTGCATCAAAATTTGGTGTGAGTAATTGACTCCCCTATAAAGTTTTTACAATTATTAAACCCCTAATAAAATAGCTTATTCATTATATAATCGATTAATGAATACGTAAATTAATATTTCATTTAAATTGGATAATTTCTTATTTTTTTAATTAAAAACAAAACAAAACTGAGGGTACATTTTTCTTTCAGTGCGGAAAAACCACCATTTTTGATTATATGTAATTTATGGTTTTATATTAATTTTAGATTCGTCAAATTTGTAATAAAAAGATATTGAAAAAGAAAAGCACTAAATTATTATTGATACTAGAATTTTAAAAACTTGGTGGAGATGGTAAGTTTTTTGCTTGTCTATAAATATATATATTACTTTGATAAAAGTTTATCACTCTATTTGATGGGCAAACAATGAAAAACAAAAAGAATCATTCTCTTTGTAAAAATCGTAGTAATTTACAGCCGTAACAATACAAAGCAGTTTGTTGCATAAGCAATTCACCCTGTCTCTACTTCAATGGCCGCGATAGTCTTCTGTCCTTAAATAGGAAAAAACTGGTGTTAAGTAAATTTTACTTTTAAATAATAATAATAATAATAATAATAATAACACCAACAGCAACAACAACAATAATAATGATAATCGTAACAACAACAACAACAGCAACAACAACAACAACAACAATAATAATAATAATAATAATGCAAAATGATAAGATCAAGCTTTTTGGGAGTTCATTCTGCAGAAAGTCACTCCGCATTTTTGTGCATGTTTAAAATCTTAAGAGAAAGATAATGTCAAGTGACCTAACGACGAAAGGAGGGGACTTGAAAGAAAGCGGAAGAAGTATTTCAAAATCAGTGAAGGGATTCAGAAATTGCGGTTTGTAAAAGTGATTATTTTGCCTTTTATCAGTCGCCAAAGGCAAATATCCCGAAAATATTATCTAAATGACAGGAGGAGAAACATGAAAACTACAAATATAAACTACACTTTATGAATTTACTGAAATTGGTAGCAACCGTGGAAACGGCACCCATGAGATAGGACGGCATTCAACAAGAAGGATTTCCCTTCAAATTTGTTTGAAGAAGAAAAATTGATCACGTAAGTGAACAGCAGCCACCACCACCACCAAAACAACGACAATCAATAATAATAATAATAATAATGATAATAATAAATTTGAAAAACTATCAAAGTATAAACATCTGGAAATTGAAAAGGAAAAAATGTAGTATTTGAAGGCAAGAATATTACGAGTGGTAGTGGGTACGCTTGGAATGATAAAAACATAAACAAAACAACACATTGAAAAATTCTTGAAAATTCCAGCTTAAGAGATATACAAAAAATTGTCATGATAGATACAACCCATGCACTTAAAAGAACTTTGTCCATGTAACGCTCGTGATGCTATGTGAGTTAGAAAAACAAATAATGTAATGTAGCCATAAGAACACACCATTACATACCTTAGGTCTTTCCGCAGACTTGGTAGATAGGGTAAATCAAAATAATAATAATAATAATAATAATAATAATAATAATAATAATAATAATAATAATAATGATTGGATTGCATAAGAGACAGAACGAATGAAAAATAAACCAGAACAGACATGGTCTGGAATTACAGAAGAGGATGTTAAATTTGCACTAAAAAAAGAACACAATTGGAAATTCCCAGGTATAGATAAAATTCCTAACTTTTGGCTATATTATTTAAATACAGCACATAAAAAACTAGCCAAAGAACTTCAAGAAATGGTTGACGATCCCACTAAAATTCCTGCATGGATGACCAAAGGAATTACATTTCTTCTACCCAAGAATGGTGACACAAACAACCCGAAAAACTACAGACCAATTACATGTTTTCCGACAACGTATAAACTATTAACATCTATTTTAACAAAACAGACATATTTATTCTTAGAAAGAAATGACATGATACGGCTTGAACAAAAAGGGTGCAAACGTGTCTGTTATGGATGTAAAGACCAATTGCTTATTAACAAAATGATCCTAGAAAACTGCTACAGTACAAAGAAAAATCTTAGTACTGCCTGGATAGATTATCGTAAGGCATTTGATAGTGTGCCACATTCCTGGATTTTAAAGACTTTAAATATATACAAGATATCACCCGTCTTCATCAATTTCATCAAACAGTGCATGTCTATATGGAAAACAATCCTTTACCTCAATCATATAAACGGAACCTATAAGTCTGATGAAATAAACATCAAAAGAGGTATATTTCAAGGTGATTCTTTGTCTCCATTACTATTCTGCATATCATTAATAGCACTAACCAGTCAACTTAATAAGACAGAATGTGGTTATAAAATAGGCCAAAAGAAAATAAGCCATCTATTTTACATGGATGACTTAAAGTTATATGCTAAGAATGATAATGAGCTGGAAGGTCTTCTGCAAACTGTAAAATGCTTCAGCGAAGACATTGTAATGAAATTCAATTTGAATAAATGTACTAAAGCTACAGTTTTACGTGGATCAATACAAGAAACTTCCTCAATTAGCTTAGACTCTGCTGTAACAATAAAAGAATTGAAACCAGAAGAAGCTTATAAATACCTAGGTGTAAATGAGAGTGAAAATATTCACCATAAAAAAATGAAAGAAATAGTGCGTAAAGAGTACTATAGAAGGCTACGAATGATATTAAAAACTGAATTGAATTCTCAGAACAGAGTTATGTCCATTAATAGCCTTGCAATCTCAGTTGTCCAATATACCTTCAACATCTTAAACTGGACTCTAAACGACATCAGGCGAATGGATTCTAAAACAAGAAAGCTTCTTTCTAAGCATAAGATGTATCATCCAAAGGCTGATGTAGACCGTCTATACATACCCCGTAAAGAAGGTGGAAGAGGTCTTATTCAGCTGGAATTGTCATACAAGACAACAACTATTGGCTTACTAACATACGTAGAAACAACAAAGGATTGGATGATACAATTAGTAAGACAACATGAAAAAAGAAAGAAAAAATCTTCAATAATAAAAGAAGGCAGTAAATACAAACAAGATTTACAGTTAGTAGATTCTGTAGAAAAGCAAAACAAGCCAAGAACCAACTATTGCGGCAAAAAATATGAAAATGAAAGCCAAAGATAAAGCTCTTGAACAGATGAAACAGCGCTGGCAAGACAAACCTCTGCATGGCCAATATCTAGAACGTGCCAATAAATCCAATGTTGACAAAGTTAATACTCATCGAAGGTTACGTGCATCTGGATTAAAGTCTGAAACTGAAGGCTTTATTCTTGCAGCACAAGACCAAAGTCTTTTCACGGGAAACTTTCAGGCAAATATTATGCATAATAATATGGATCCAAAATGCAGGTTTTGTGATAAACACCAAGAAACAATAGACCACCTAATCTCAGGCTGTTCTGTGCTTGCCCCAAATGAATATAAAAATTGCCACGATAGAGTAGGGCAATATTTACATTGGGCAATGTGCAAACATTATGGAAAAGCTGTAAACAAACAATGGTATGAACATCACCCAGCACCGGTTACAGAAATAGAAGATGTAACCATTCTATGGGATTACACCATCTACACAGAGAGAAAAATTGAAGCAAATAGGCCAGACATTATTGTTAAAAACTTCTCTATTAATTGATATGGCTTGTCCAGCGGATTGTAACATAGTAATCAAGGAATTTGAAAAACTGTCAAAATATAAAGACCTGGAAATTTAAAATAGAAAAAATGTGGAAATTGAAAACAAGAGTTGTGCCAGTGATAGTAGGTGCACTTGGAATGATAAAAAATGGAACAAAACAACACATTGAAAGAATCCCTGGAAACCCCAGCTTAAGATATATTCAAAAAATTGTTTTATTAAGTACAGCCCACACACTAAGGAAAACTTTATCTATGTAATGCTAGGGATGATAGGGAAGATAGAAAACATGAAATGGAGTCATAACAACACGCCACGACCTGCCTTAAGCCTCCCCGCAGACTTGGTTGGTAGTGAGACCAAAGCAGAAATCGAAATATGATGAAAAAATGACATAATAATAATATTTATACGCTTATAAATACCTAGGAGTCAACGAAGGAGATGGAATACAATATATACAAATCCAAAAGAAAATAATAAATGAGTACTACAGGCGTTTGCGTCTGCCATTAAGTACCGAGTTGAATTCGCAAATATATAATATCAGCCATAAATAGTTTGAATGTCTCTGTGGTGCAATACAGTTTCAACATCCTTAGCTAGACTATAGCTGAAATTAAGTGAATGGAGATCAAAACGAGAAAGTTTCTCACTTGTCACCATATGCATCGTCATCTGTATGTCTCCAGATCCGAAGGAAGCAAAAGATTATTTCAAATAGAAATGTCTTATAAAACTACAACAATCCGTATTCAAAGACACCCGGAAACTACAAAAGACTGGATGATGATCTGTGCCAAACAACCTAAAGAATAGAGAAAGAAAAATCCAAAATGGAATTTCAATTGGATGAAGAAGTGCAAATGAATCATAATACGGCAATGACAGTGGCAAAGCGCCTTAGAAAGGAAGTAAAAGTAAATGCAATGGATCAAATGCAAAAACGGCAAGAAAATAAGTCTCTTCTTGTTTCTACCAAACAAGATGATGTAGAGAAACAACGTAACCAGCAATTTTAAATAATGCCACGAAATCAAATGACCCTTTAAAAATAACAAGTAATGCATTTATATAGTGGTACTTTAATAATTTTGTAACCAACTTTATGAACGACAACCAATTGTCTTTTCTTCCTTTTCAAATGAAGAAAATATTTTGATTTTGAATCTTAATTCCAAATGCATGCAAAAGAGTGAATGAAACCGCCAATACTATAATGAAATAAAATTTAAGCAATCTCATGCATTTAGTATGAAGAAAGTACTTTTAAGATGAAATGAAACAATCAGGAGAAAAATATACCTATGTACGAAGTATGCTAAAACATTATCGGCTCACTAAAGAAGATTTTGTCTCAAAGTCTAATGTTTGGTCATTTTGTAGAGACCTACTAAGGAAGTAGGACAGGGAGAGAATTTTTCAGTACCTACTTCTATACATACATATTGAAGTGATAACAAGAAGACATTATACCTTTAGAAAGCTTTACTAGATGGCTACATTTTCTATTAGAGTCAACAACAAAGGGAGGGTACTAGGTAAATACGTGTTCCCTAAAGGAACAGGCAAGTAATCTGAATACCACATTCTTCCCTTCCTTAAAGACTTAAAAGTTCCAGATAACGAACGGGCTTACGGTGTTCTCTTACAGATCGACTTTGTGGCTTGACGTAACAGAAACTGGGTAAAAGGTTCAATTGATGATTGGGATTTGGAATGATTATTAGATTCTTTGGGAAGAGAAATACTAACCCTTGGTACATGAATTTCATAAGTAGAGTTCTGTTGTTAAGGAACATTTAACTGTTCCGAGTTATTAAGGGGAATCATAGATTTCATCGAATCAATCTCTACATGAATGTTAGATGTCTTCCTTGTGGCATATAATTTCGTACTGACAAGTAGTGATCATTTTTTCACAGCTTCTACGATGGCACAGACCTCCTTTTCTACACAAGTATATTTGCATTCCGTGGGAATGGTTGTACGGGAAAAGTAGGCAACCGGGCGACCATTTGAGTCAGTGTAGTACCTAAAGCATTGTCAGAAGCATTGGTTTCTATTATGAGTGGTAGTGTTTCGTCCGTGGAATGCAACAATGCTTTCCAAATTTCCTCTTTCAGGTCATTTAAATTGAGAGGAAATGTTTCAACACCAACCAGTTGTCTAATCTTATTGGATAATTTTTAAACCCGATGAGAATAATAGAAGAAAAGGCCAATGACGCATCATAAAGTGGTTTTGTTAATAGGGACTGGTAGCTCTTCAAGGGGGTCTCTCAATCTCTCTTCATGAGGTGTTAGTAAGCCATGGGTTATGTTATATCCGAGAAAGTTAACTGATTCTGTTGATATGATTGACTTTTCATTAAAGGAGAGATTATGTAGCTGGGCAAATTCTCACAGAATCTTTTCAGATTTGGGCCGTTTTCTTGCTGTGTCCTTCCAGTAATGATGATATATTTACACAGACGTAGGTTTCAATTATTATTATACCATTTATAGTCCTCTGAAAATAGGCTACCCCGTTCGTTAATCTAAATGAAATTCTGCTGAACTGCTAAAGCTTGGCCTTAGCCTCAAAGGCAGTGTACAGTTTATCCTCACTTCGGATGGGTATATGGTGGTAAGCATTTTCAGGTTTAACAAAGGATAATGCTTGAACCGGGAACTCTCCTAGCTCATCTATACTCAGGAGAAGGTAAGCATCAAGGTGGATAAATCTGTTGATAGTCAACAACCATTCACTGGAGTTTTTTTGTTACAAGCGCTCTAAGTAGCTCTAATTTCTTCAATAACTAATTTCTGTAGCATCTTATCAATTTGAAGTCAGGTTGGAAAATAAAGAAGGCATGTCCATTGAAACAGATGACACACTGAAAGAAATAAAATTAGAGATGTGAAGACTTTTGTTACGGGCATCAAAAGTGAAAGAAATTCTGAGTGTTGGCTCATGGAGTCTTAATCTAGTTTTACATCACAGCAGAGACCAGCTAAAAGTGAAAGTTCTTCCTGTGTGAACGAGAGCCGTAGTTTCTTTATTATTGATTATAACGAATACATCTAGCTTAAACAGCTCAGAAGAAGCTAAAAAAGTAGATGAGGTTGCAAATGCTGTAGAAGAGAATGTAAGTGACTTAGCCGACCGACAAACCTTAGAAAAGGGTTCTTTTTTTACTACACGTGTGACACTAGGCAAAATGTTCGTTTGTGACTAGCGCCTTCACAAAATAGCACACATTTTTCGGAGCTATAATGGCACAAGTTCGAGCTTCAAAACAATGATGATTCAATTCCACTTCAGTGATAGCATTTACAGCTGGTGAAAAGCTTATGACTCAGCGCCCTAGCTTGATCAATCGCCGTACTTAAGTCGAGTGTTTTATTTTCTAGCAAGCGTTGCCAAATAGTACGCTAGTGTATGCCACTAATAAAAGTGTCTCTAATAGAGTCATCTCGATTTTGTGAAGCGTTTACAGCTTTAAATTTACATTATTCCCTTTGTGGTTAAATCTGTTGCACATACACGTCTATCGTTTCTCCTTCCTTTTCTTAAGTGGCTAAGATATGTCTCGCAAACACTTCGTTTTTTGGGTTTAATATAAAGCAACTTTAGAGTGTCTGTAGCCGACTAGTAATCATCACATTCCACAATATATTCATACACTGTGGAAGAAACAAAGTTAACAGGAATACTGAGTCTGATAGAATCGTTAATTTGAATAAAACGTATGATACCAGTGAACGAAATCATTGTCCGTTAGGGGAGAGTTCGGTGATACATCCAAACGTTCTGCTTTGACGAATTTATTCATGCTTGCTTTATGTCCAGCTTATGTCTTATTAAATTGAAGTAATAACAAAAAGACGTGAGACCTTTATAAGGCTTTAATAAACTAACAAAATGTCTACATTTTCTATTGAAGAGTCAACAGTAAAGGGAGGTTGTTAATTATAAGTGAACGACAATAAAATAGAAAAGGGAGATTACTAAGAAAATAAGTGTTTCTAAAAAAAACAGGCAAGTGTTCTGAATATCACACACACACACACACACACACACACACACACACACACACACACACAGATATCTACTTGGGAACTAATTACAGGAAGATCAGAAAAAGCGTACGACCTACGATATATCTTTGATGAAATGCCGCGCTCGTATGAAGGGTCTGAATGTTACTCGTTCAAAATAACCTTTATTTCACAAATATAATCCAGATCTAAATGTTGAATTTTAAATCTTAAAAGTCCTTCCTATGTGAGCGATACAAGCATTCTTATTTTAGCAGTTCCTACATCGGTGCATTTTGGAATATTATACACGTGTACCTGGGTTGTTAGAACGACCATTCATCTTATTATTATGAATGTAAGGTTTCTGGTCAAGCTATTGTAGTTTAACATTAGCTTGTTTTTTACATTAGAATCATGTTTTAAATTTCAGCTGAAATAAAGATGAAGGTTGAAGAGAAAGATGATTCAACAAGAAATAGCCAAGTGGCTGGAAATTCTCAAAAAACAGTCTTCAAACCATCTGAAAAATGTTTTAGCGGAGAGATATGAAAGTAAGATTGTGAGAGTCGCGGTAGGCAATCGAAATTTAAAAGTCAGACAATTAAGGAGTGAATGTAGTCTTAACAGGGACGTTTCAGTTGATACAGTATACAGAATATCACGGGAAAACATTTTCAACGCATGTATAGCAGCAAAAAACCTATTATTAACTAAAAATATTGGAATAGAAGACTAAAGTGTTCAGAAAAAAGGCTAACATAAGATGCTGGAACGTGGCAAAAAGACATTTTTAGTGTTAAACGTAAAATAGTTATATTCTAATGCAGAAAAATATTTAAGAAGACCAGTGGGAAAAACAATGCAAGGTATACCATAAAAGGGGTAAAATTTGGTGGTGGACACATAATGGTATGGGTTGTATCAAAAGCAGTGATAGAAAAAAATTAATACTAGTTGATGTAAATCTAAAAAGTGAAAAGTTTACTAGGATCTAATTTTTTGCCAGACTACGAGGATGGGGAAATTCTTCAGCATGACGGTGCCCCTTGTTACGCATCATGTGCAACAAAAAAGTTTCTTATGGTTGGAAATGTTCAACTTTTGAAAGAATGACCAGCACAAAGTCCTGATTTCAATATAATTGAACCATTATGGTGATAAATGAAGAAACAAGATTACTGCAAGGAAGAACAGGAATAAATTCCCAATGAGAAGATCTGGACATTATTGCACTTTATGCCTCATCAAATTGAGGCAGTTGCTTGCAACTTGGCTCGAATGACTTACTATTACTATTAGTAATTACTAATTCTATACGTTGTCGTTTTAAACTTTCTGTAATCTTACTTTTTTGCCAAAAAATTATTTTTAACTTAAGAAAAAACTCAAAGAAAAATTTCCACTGATTCTCCTATATTTTTATGGAAATTTTCAACTTCACTCTGCTTAAAATGTTCTGCCATCCACCATACAGCATTAACTGAGATGCAGTTACTAGTTTTCTGGCCACCAACGATCATAAAATGTACTGAGAAAAGAATACTGATTGGAGGTGAAATTAGAAAAATCATTTTACATCTATTTGTACAAAAACTTTTAAATATCCATCGCAATGACTCATTTAAGTTTCTTCTATATACAAAGAAAAATATAGAAAAGGCAAGTCATCGTAAGTGACTTCAAGCGGATATTTTACGAGTTGTGCGTTGTGGCGTAATGGATATCGGTTTGCAAGGAGAAATCAGAGAGCCGAGTTCGAATTCCAATTAAATTCGTTACATTCACTTACGCGTAAATGCCCTTGGTAATCTATCTCCTCTCCCTCGATGGGTTAAATAACAGGAAAGAATAAACTCTATAACCTTGGTTAGCAGCCAGTCTACCGCAGAAAGAAGTGCCAACCTACTGTTAGAAAATCTTCTGCATGGTCTGTCATAGATCGAAAGACATGGTCACCCAAGTGTTTATCGCGTATTGTACTTAACTGATTGATATCTTTACAATTGTTAAAATACAAATCAAAAACTCGAACAAATGTAGGTAAATACATTCAAAATTTATTAATATAGTAAACATATTAATGAGTATATATGGCGGGCTTTCTAAATGCCTATGCACAATTCATGGCGCATATTCATTTTATATTCACACATTTTAATAACTGAATAATTATAAATATGTTTATACACATCTGCTCTATCTACATAATAGCAATGTACATCCGCCTGTGCGTTCACACTAACATGTGTGAAATTTAAACTGTTCTTATTATGTAGAAATTAAAGCAAACATTGACCTTTCACCTGTGAAAGACACGAGGGATCAAAACAAATCAATTTCTAATTTCGACGTTAGCCACAAGCTGTAATATTAGAAGAGAACGTGAAGAAAGAGACAAGAAGTAAGCAATTAAATGGGATATAGAAAAAGAGACGAAGCGCCAGATAGAAGGGAAAGAAATGTACAAAAAGAAAAAGAGATAGATAGATAGATAGATAGATAGAGAGAGAGAGAGAGTAGTAGTAGTTGGAAACGTCATAAAGATGAGAGAGAAAAAGGAGAGTCATGAAAGTGGAAACTAGAGATTTAAATAAAGAAAGAAAAAGAGAAAATGAAAAGGAATGAGGAAGAAAAGAAAAGAATAGAACAAGAAAAATATCTGAGAAAAGAAACAATAAAAAACCGACAGAAAATGAGGAAGACAAAATAGAAACAAAAAACAAAACAACGGAAGATAGAAAGGTGTATGTAAAAGCAGGAACAAATATAATGAGAAATAATTAAATTTAAAAACTATTCTCAGCCAACAAAAATGGACAGAATCAGAATCAAGCAACAGAGAAGTAAATTGGCAAATCTCTCAAATCAATAAATGGAAGAAATAAGATATTAAAGATAAGTATGCACATTTTGGGCGGGGAAAATAGTTGACCGACCAGAAGACCAGACGCTCACCCTGGTTTGACAAGAGAAGCTGTCGATAGTCGATGCGATGAGGTCAAGGTTATAGAAATAAGATTGAAAGAACGGCTCAGCGCTAATGGTATTCGTAAACGCAATTTACGAGTGTAGCCAAATGGTTATATCTTTGAATTGGATTGAAATACCTGCCACAGAGAAAGATGGTTTGTAAGCTAGTCTCGCGGCCATTGCCACTGGGCCAAGTTAAGCGGAATTCAATTGCTAGTCAATTCGAGTCAATATGAGAAAATACACACACACACACACACACACACACACACACACACACACACACACACTTTTCCACAGAAATTCTTTTGTTTTGTTATTTACTTTTAAAGTTGAACTCGGAGTTGTGTACCGAGGATCATGTTTTTTATTGTTTAATGAATTTTGAATTTGAATGATAAAATAAATGAATGTCTACAAGTTCGAATTATATAATATTGTTTTGCTTTTTTAATATAGAGCAAAGATCGAAATTTTAAGGAATCACTCTTCATTTCAAGATTAATGAATTTTGCTAGGTTAAGTAAAATAGTTATTTTCGTATGAGAATTATTAGAAGCAAGATAGCATATATATACATATATATATAGTAGAGTTTTATAATTTGCTTGAAACATTGTGTAATAAGGTGTATGGGTAGGTATTAGAAGGCTATCACAATGCTTTTAGTTATAATTAAATTAGACCAGTACACAGTTGTATTAAAAATGTTCAATACATTTTTAGTGTAGAACTTTTGAATACTTTTCATATGGAAATGAGTTATTTCCGCAACCTAAGTTTTAACCTTTCGGTATCTTCAGGCGATTTAATATAACTGATTTTTCTGTTTTTCAAACACATGAACAGAGATTGTTTACGAACGTGCGATTAAAATTTTCAAACAACTGAAAATTTTCAAATTAGGGAGAAGTTATTCAAGAATATTAGATTTTCATCCATGTTTGTATGATCCTATTATGTATTTATAGGGATGATTACATCTGGACATAATATCTGCTTTTTCATTTAGTAATTATTTTGTTCTGGGAGCCACCTAATAACTGATTTTTCCTCCTGGCACAATCTGCATACATTGTCACCGTTGTATGGTTTGGTTATTTTCACTCTGCTCGAAAATATATCAAGGACTTTTCTATTTTTCAGTTTTAATTTCGGTACGTGGCTAGCCAGTTTGGTACAATTTTTGAGGTTTTCCAGTTTAAATATAGATTTATTATTATTCCATCTGTTTTTAAAACCGTCTTTAGTAGACCCCAAATATGATTTTCTTTGTTCATCTATTTCATGTACCTTTGCTTCGTTAATAACGTCTTCTTTTTTACAATGTCAGTTGTGGGTATTTGTTTTTGTCCCTAGAGTTACATTTCTTGTTATTGATGTTATTTTGTAAGATTTTATTTAGGTTTCTGGTGTTTTTTAATGTAATTTTCTAAATTACTAGTGCAGATATAACTTGATTTGATTGAATTCCCATTGAAGATTTTGTTTAATTCCGAAATTTTAGGAAGTGATTATTGATTAATTTAATAAATATTTGTCCTATTTTGAATGTTACTTCTAAGTTAAATGGTGTGTTGAACCAAATAATGTTTCTGTTTCTAGTATTATTTTTCGTTTGTTTGTTTGTTTGTTTGACTGAGTTTTGTATTTTAAATTGTTTTTATGGCCAGATTCCTTTAAGGCATTTTCATAATCTTTTTATTATTTTCATTAAATAATTTTTTCATAACCTGTGTTCTATTCTGAATTTGATAAATGAAAAAGACTCTTAACTTGGAGCATAGTGAAAATAGTTATATCGCCGACAATATATGCAGATTGTGCCAGTAGGAAAAGACAGTTGATATGTTGTTCTCAGAACAAAAATTACTAAATGAAAGGTCAAAAATTATGTTCAGATATAATCATACTTATAAATGCCTACTAGGATCATACAAACATGGATGAAAGTGTTGTAAGATTTTTGAATAACTCCTCTCTAATTTTGAAAATTTCTGTTTGTCTGAAAATTCCAGTCGGGCGTTCATAAAATGTCTCTGTTTGTGCGTTTGAAAAAAACGGAAAAATCAGTTATTTTAAATTGCCTGAAGATACCAAAATATTGAAACCTAGGTTGCGGAAATAACTCAGTTCCAAATGAAATTATACAGATAAATGCACAACAGACTTCGTTATAATAAAGAGTATATAAATATTCTTCACTACTCAACAACATGATTATTGCAATAAAATAAAATAATAAGGTACTGTTAAAGAGCAAACACGAGCTTTCATAACTTGTAGTAAAGTTTAGTAACCGGTAGTAAAGAGAATGAGCTGAACCGACGCTGTCTCGCCATTGTAGATCTAATGAACTTAGCTGTTTCGCTATATATATATATATATATATATATATATATATATATATATATATATATATATATATATATATATATATACAGAACGGTCTTTATTATAAAAGAGAGGATAGGGATGCTGAAAAATTATGGGACAAACGCATAATGCTATTTTGTTTATTTGATTAGTTTTTGGAAAGTGTATCTGCCTGTGTATTTCCTGATCCAAAGTTCGTAGGCTAGTAAATGCTTCTGAATGTGAAATGAATTGTGAATGTGTAAATTAACTGCATTTTTCTCGCTAGTCGCTGATGAAATAATGAATAATACAAAGCGAGCCGAGAATAAAGCAAGGAGAAACGATTGAAAAGTTTTTAAAAGTAGACATTTATGTAGTTTATCTAAATCTGGTAGAGAATCACACTTATATCGCGGTTGAAAGAGACATTAATTGGTATCCACAATAATAATGAATTTTATTTCAGATTTGCTTACTTGCTTTATTTTATTATGTTCGTGAGGTTTTATTTATAAGTAATATAATATCTTTATTTTCAGAAATCTCCCTTTCTATTTAAAACGAAGGAGTAGATTGCCTTAATCTCATAAGCGATTAACTTTGTGATTAATTTTCTGATTAGGAAATAAGATAAAATTTTAATCAATTCATGCCAATATGTTAATCTGATTCAGGTATAAGTACAATGGAGTACTGAAAAGTTCTAAACTCTTCCCCATGTTGATTCTTCGCTCGAAAATAGACTTCTAACGTCGTGTTTTATGTTTTGTTTTAATTCAGTATTTTCTTTTAAAAGACTTTGTAGTGACGATATCAGGACTACCATTTCCAGTATGCTTAGGATATAAAATTCTGAATTGTTCTTTTCTAAAAGCCAATAATGCCTGACAATATTTTACAATATAGAAAAATAAATCAGACAGAGTCCTTGTATTTAATTCTCTGGAAATCTCAAATTTAGATTTAATATTTTCGCAGTTATTTCTCATTTGAACAAGTGTAAAGAGACTTTAGAGCTGAGGTGTCTGTCTGGAAAGTGGTTCACAGAAGGAAAATAAATCTCACTCCTAACTAAACATCTGATATCCTAAGAGAGTGCAAAGCAGGCCTACTCAAATGATTAATAGATATAATTAATTATGGTACTCCAGAAAGAAGACTATCATTTATTATATTTTAATTTGAAGGGGATCTTAATTTGATTTATCATGGTGGCACATGAACATTTTTTTACAAAATTTGGGCAACACAATTATTGCAAAATATCTTTAAATATGATCGGAGGTTATAAAAACATCCTCTTTAATTGTCCTTTATATTTTATTGAGAAAAATTAAGAATAGATTATGATACAATAGCATCACAAGAAAACACTCTTTTAATACATTAATACTAGACACCATTTATTTCTCGAGATAATGGTAGCGGCCTCCTTGGTCCCTTTGGTTAAACATTCAGTCAGTTTACGAGCAGCGTCTGGAGTGGCTTAACACAGGGGTCGGCAACTTACTGCATTCGCGCCACACTTGGCATGCCAGGTGATTTCCAATGACACGATTTGTTGAACTATGGAAGTCTCTGGAATATTTAGCAAAGTCTGCTGCTATTCTCAACATTTGGACATCTCTCCCGAAATCTGCTTTTGTTATACTTTAGGCTTTTGGTTCAACTTATTCCTATAAGCAAATTTTCTCTCACATGAAGGAAGTGTTAAGTCTACAACGAAGTTGCCTAACACCTGAACATTTAGAAAATTGTGTAAAACTCAAAGTAACAAAGTCCGTTGCCGATATATTAAGAACATGTAAGGCAAGGCACCCATTAATAATTAAACCTTAAAATACTTTTAAAAACAATTCTATTAATGTGGTTTTTATATTATTTAATATATTACAGTATAAAATATATTGTAGAACAAGTATACTGATTTGTATAAAAATACATATGCTGTTGTCGGCACATAATTAGCCAAAGGTTGCCGACCCCTGACTTAACAGACCAAGCTTTGCATGACACTCTCTTTTCAAGAAATTATATTATATATAAATCATAAATAATTAAATAAATGTATTAGTAAATTTATTCATAAATAAATTGAACTAGTAATACATAAGATAAGTGAAAACAAAGAACAAATGGAGGTGCTGGTTAGGTTTAATTCTGAACCTTTCTTACTTTCACAGATACAAATTTGTCAATCACAATTGCTCAACATCGAGGTCCATAAAAAATTGTCACTAGCAACGTTCGACACCAACAATGTCGGATGATTCCGATGATTTAATGCTTAATTATTTGGTATTACGCTACAAATTATTTGTTCAATATAGAATGACATCGTCTCATTTTGCTCCCCAAGTGGCACCCATGACATGTGCCATACTTGTCATACCCTAGATACGTCACTGCTTTTAAATAATATTAACAAAGATAATCATAAATTTTGATTATTACATTAGAGAAGATAATTATCCAGTGTTATGATATAATTGGTGTTTTTAAAACGTTTTCTCTCTCTCTCTCTCTCTCTCTCTCTCTCTCTCTCTCTCTCTCTCACACTCTATCTATCTATCTATCTATCTATCTATCTATCTATCTATCTTCGTGATCCAAGAAAATTCTTTAAATTTTGATTTAAATAGTAGTTTCATTTATACAAATGTCTCTAGATCTTAGATTAACAATATTTTAATTCTATATTTACAAGTTTTAACCTTTAAACAGCAAGAAAAGGTTGCACAAACATGTACTCTAAACGTGTCAAAAATATGAACGTATATTTTTAAATTCTAGGTCTTTTAGTAATTTCTCATTGATTAAAAACAAAACTATAAAATTATATGTTTCTCTCTTAGATTATCAAAATAAAAACGGGAAAGAAAACAAATGTTGGGTTTCTAAATCTAATATTTTTAACAGTATGTTACATACTATAGTATAATAATTTGACGATGAATCTTAGTTGAAACAGATACGTGTGTGGGGCTGTTGTAAGCAGAAATATTGATCTCATTGATCTCATGAATCCTAAAGTTGCCAATTAGTCAATGAGACTCAAATCATAAATGACTGATGCTCGAATAATTGGAAAACATTTAAAACATCAATTGATGATATATATTGATCTCTAATGTGACATCACCATCCGCCGTGTAAAGGTTATTCGAATTTAATTGAAAATATATTTATATTTACAGTAACAAACTATTTTTTCGTTTGATACTTTTTTGCCCCGAGAGTAAAAAGCAAAGAACGTGGAAATTGTACAAAAAATTGTACAGTAAAACACCCGATGTTAGTTACTAGGATTTTATTTTTGGTTGTATCTTCAATAAGAAACTATGAAAAATTTCCTGTTGTCGAAACAAAAGTAAAATAAGCCTTTTTGTCAATCTACACAACCAGGTTTGAAATGCTTGTTCCACTGAGAAACTTATGTTGTCTAAAGAATATTTGACAAAAGTCTGAAGAATTATTTCGTATGTCTCGGTAGATATTCTGAGTTACATGAAAATTTGATCCAGACAAAGATCGCAGATTGATTACCATACAAACTTTCAAAATTATGCACAATAACCGATCAAGAGGTACGAAACCGATTGGCAAATTGATTCAGGGAAAAGAGATCTTTACTTGCTTACGCATTTCTATTCTGTGAAATTATAACTCGTACTATCCGGGAACATTCCGAAAAGATTTAATATTTTGGAGAAAGTTATCAAATATCAACTGGTCACCAAAGCCTAGGCTAATGTAACAATTTTATGAATTATATCTGTCAAAGTGCAGACTTGTGTTAATAGTTTAATTAAAATGATATTAGCAGCTGTCACCTACACATATTAATGACATGTTATAAATCTTCATAAGGTCATCAGCAAAATAAAAATAAATTATTTCTCTCTATTTGACGGCACATAGAAACACAATGACTTCTAGTTGCCACTAAATAGCCTGGCCTAATTCGTTGCATGTCATTTATAAATGTCGCTTTCCGTTTGGTGTAGGCAAACTGTTCGTAAAACGAGAAGTTATTGCTGTAACAACTTCACTTACCTATCTCTCCCATTTCCAAACTTTAATAATCTTTCCAAAAGTAACTGTTGCTGTCATTCGAGAAAAATAAAGGAAAGGATCAGGCTAATTTTCGTCGTATCAAAATCATTACGTGATTAGAGTCGCTTACTTATCAATGGATAGGTGGTGCCAAATGTTCTTAAACAATAGGACAGTATCACTACATTTTAGATAATGCAAGTGTAATTATTGATATGCGTGATTGTGCGTATTTGCAAATTTAGAAAACACGAGAAAAAGAGCGATTTAAATGTGTGTAATGGGACAAAGTAGATATGTGCGTTATTAAAACAGAAAAAAGTGAGCATATACCTATATATATATATATATGTGTGTGTGTGTGTGTGTGTGTGTGTGTGTGTTTGTGTACGCTTTTGAATATTTCAACAGTCTTCAGAGAAATGCAAATGAATATCTTCTCAAAATTGATGTGTATATTTATTTGAGTGAATGCATATTTCAGAGTTGCGATGCATATTTTTATAAATGTATTTCATTTTCGTTAATTAAAATCAATAGCGCATCGGTATATATATATATATATATATATATATATATATATATATATATATATACGTGTATATATATATATATATATATATATATGTGTGTGTGTGTGTGTGTGTGTGTGTGTTAGATTTCATGTACTAGGATATGGTCTAAATCTGAAAATGTTGCGTGTGCATACACGTTCAAATAACAGGTATCGACAGAAAACGGTGGGTTCATACCTTTCCAGGAAGTAGGAAACAAGGTAACTTTTTCTTTGTAGTGATTGACTAAGTAAAATGCCAGCGTCTATTTCCTTTAACTATTTTCTCGAACAAGTTCTAAACTTACGCATTTAAGTGTCAAATATGTGTCCGTATGTATGTCTGTCTCTGTGCAAGATACATATGCGTATGCAAATGTCTGTATTTTTATTTCGTAATTATATTAGTTTGCAATGCATGTGTAACATAAAATAATTTGTGTGCGCAGATACATATGTAAATGTAAATTTGACAAGTCGACTTAAGTCATGTCTCGCTTAGAAGATTTCTTTTCTAGTCATCTGAATAGGCATCCATTTATCTTGCAGCCGCAGGCCTGGTCGATGGTATATAGAGGCCACCTAGAGCACATGACTTACTCTCGATCGTACCAACAAGATACAAAGAAATACAACGCATTACATTTGAGTCCAGCTTTGTTACTGGAAAGTTCTCAGTGTTGACAGCCAACTACCTTCAAGATAACCCTCCGGGTTTTCCGTCTGGATTTATTTTTGTAGTCTTTTTCATGACCACAAGGCAGAAGAGGTTTAAAATCAAATTTTTCTTTTCCCTAGTTAGACTACCTTCCTGGACTATCGAGCTCCATCTACCCGAATCAGCTGGTTATGAGGCACCAGTTATATGTATTCACCTATTTCCCGTCTTAGAGCTAAACTTAGTTGCCAGAAGCACGCCACAATAGTATTTTATAGACATTGGTAACTTTTCCCCACTATCATTACCGGTTAGAACATTTGGACATATAAAATGTACTTCTATAAACATTATATATATTATACTAGAAGTTCTCCAAAGTTTAAATGATTTTAAATATATAAAATGTTAAGTAAATAAAAGAACTAGAAAGCAAGACAAATTACGAAATCGTCGGACATAAATAATGACAAATATCGAAAGGTTTGTTAACAAACCTTTCTGTTATCAACGAGCAAATGAAAAGAAAAGAACATATTTAATCACGTGCAAAAACATATAAATGAATTATATATCAATATGTTTTCTTGCTCTTGATTTTTCGAAGAATATTTTTTAAAATATGTCATATAAAAATCTATACCAAACAAATGATGGGTAATTGACTGACAAAATAAAAACTCACACGAGGTAACACGTTTCGTATCCAGATGGAATCACTGCATAAATTGATTCTGTTTTTTCATTCAATGAATCATACTTTTCATCGAATATATTGCGCATATATTGAAATATAACACATGCATGTATACACAAACACATATTTTACCACCAAATACATTTACACATACACCGCTGGATGGCCAAAGACACATTCCAAAAGCTAAGCAGAGTATTGAGAGACAGGAAAGAAAAGAGTACTGAACTGTTACGTAATATCTGTCCTTTTCTGTATGGCAGAGAATGCTTGACAATCTCCTCACAGATGAAGGATGTTTAGGGTACCATGGACTGAACATGGGAGCAATGACGAGGTTTTGGAGAGAATGGAAACAAAAAGGAAACTTTTACTTAACGTCAGGAAGAGACAATTAAAATTTCTGGAACACGTGATGAGGAAGGAGGGCTTGGAAAATCTGATAATCACGGGACAAATACAAGGAAAAAGGAACAAGGGAAAACATCGCATGACATACTTAATAGGTTTAAGCAAATGGATGGCAGAGTAGGGTTTGGGAAAATAACAAGACGAAATATATTTAGAGCTACAAAGGACAGGAAGATGTAAAGAGCCACTATCGACTACGCTCTGAAGGGACACGGCACATAAAAGAAATAGTATGTTAAGATTAGGGTAACAGTTACCGAAGAGGAAATTGGGTCGGTGAACCAACTTCAAATTTCTGTCTAGTCTGTTTCCGTCACTTTCACATAAATGCCCTCGGGATAGGCATAAATTCGTCTATTCCTACCCCTTTAGCTATGAGTTAATTACGAAAAAAGACCTAACTCTTTAGCGTTGGGCGACAGCTTGCCTTCGAAACGGACTACTACGAATTTAAACCCGCGAAAAAGGCAACTGTAAACCATCCTGCTATCCAATAAGTCATGGCAATTTACAGATAATGAAGAAATGAATTCTGTAGAGCAATGCGGTATTAAAAAAAAAAAGACCACACGTGTGCGCATGCGTGATCGCGCAAAATTGAAAGCTCCTATATTAAAATCCATCGGAGGCACGTGTGGTTTTTTTTTATTAATAACAAAGTGAAAATGAAAATCCGTTTTGTCATTTTAAAAGCCCTGGTGTATATATCGGGGATTTGTGATGAAAAATCTCCATAACTGGCGACGAGATAATTGCCAATTCATAAATATACAGGCTATATAAATTGAGTAGAAAAGAAATTAAAAAGTCGATCGGTTTGATCAAAAGAATATTAAGTGATGATGACAATAAGTTGTTTGTTCCATTTGAAAAATTTAGAATTCTAGCCTCTTGACCTTTCTGACTATTTCTAATGGGCGCTGCTGTAAAAGAACTCAATTTGTCGGATTTGGATCGGAAACAGAATAAAGAATTTTGACGCCGACCAGGCGATGAAAGGCCAGGAAAACAGAACACAGTAACGTATTGTCGTATACACAAATAGGGAGGTACAAAGATCGGCGGAAAAGTTTAATGGCTGACCAAGTTACTCTCAAGGAATGTGACTGGATGAGGTTTATTTTTCAACTTAATCTCTCTTGCTGTCTACACGCATTTTCCATCGGGGATGCAGTACTTGAATTCTATTAGTGAAGAAACCTTCATCTATTGACCCCCCCCCCCCCAAATCATCAATACTAGATATGAAATTTGTCTATACTTCTGAGATTAAGTATTATTTACATTCTTTACATTGTTTGGAATGTTGTTCTCATCTTTATTGCTATATTCACAACGCTTCAGCCTTTGTATGCTCCGGCCTTCTTCGGGTGATCTAAAGTTCGAACCGAACCCTTTATTTCGATTACTGAGGTATATTATTCGTGTTCCATCCGATAACTAAGATATCCGGAAATAGCATGGGTCATAGAACGAGAACAATATACCACAGTGATCGAAATAAAGGGTTCGATTCGAAATTCCAATCTCCTAAAGAAGGCCGAAGCGTACTACGAGTGAAACGTCGTGAATGAGGTAGTAGGATTTTCTTAAGTTTTCTTTATGCAGTCAGATATCACATTAAATGGAAGGAAACAATGCATTTATTAAGAAGAAATTTTATGCAAGATTTCACAGCTCTAGTATCAATCTTTAATAGTCACCCTATGGGGATTTCAGTCCACCCTTGGAAACTGACAAGTACAAACAGAAATACATAAATACATCAACATATGTCTTCATACATACGGTACATTTGTATGGTATATATCTTTCTTTCTTTATTGTTTTAAAAGTAATAATTGTAATATTACAGGGCATATTGAGGATAAAATTAAAAAAACAAAAAAAAACAAAAAACAAAAAACAAAACAACCAGTTTTGCTCCCGCTCATCAAAACCAAAGTTTTCATTGGGCGAACTGACTGTAAAATATAATAAGTGTGAGAAATGAATTGGTCAGTAATGGGAAAGGGGAATGAACTGCTAGAGACTGATCACAGCATGGCCCAGCATCACTCAAGCTGTTTATACAGCGATGGTCTGCAAGACCTAATGTAAACAGTCTCCAGCACTTTCAAATGGAAAAGTGAATGAGAATTGACCAATACGGAAAACCAATCCACATTAAACTCCATAGCACACTTCCTATTTTTTATAAGATATTCACAAATTGAGGAACAATAAGTGTTACGGATAAGTTCATTTTCTTGTCAGGTATGATTCCCGATTTTCTGGGACATGCTGTTTGATTCTAGTATGAAGCCGCTGAGTGGTTTTCTCTATGTAACTGACACCAAAGCCACAATCATATTTATAAACTACAGGATTTATTTGGTGAGAGAGGAAAATATCCTTACGACAACACGCATCTCGGCAGAAAAACTACACTTCTGCACATCTGAAAAAGTTTGCCTAGTTAGGTTTTCACCCTTCTCTCCAATCCACGGAAATCTTAAATACACCGGACATTTAGCCATAACTACTGGCTTAATTTTTCTAAAGTCAATGATCTTGTTACGAATCACCGAATTGACAATAGTAGGTCGATATCCGTTATCGCATAAAGTTCTCCTTATAAAACTAATCTAAAAATCGAGGAACACTTAAGAACAAATCATCAATGCCCCATGCGTTCAAGTTTTTATAATTGTTTATTTTTCGCTTTTTAGCAAACAATCTCAACGCGTGTATAGGACTTATTGTTATCGGTGACACTTATTGTTCCTCAATTTGTGAACATCTTATAAAAAAAAAATGAGCAATTCATTTTTCACACTTTAGAATAAGTTTACAGTAAGTTTTCCCAATTAAAAACTTTGATGACCGGGAGTGAAAACGGTTGTTTCTTGTTTTAAATTTTATCCTCATTATGCCCTGTAATATTAAAATTATTATTTTAAAGCAATACTCAAGTTCTTTACCATAAAACTGTGTTTATATATATATATATATATATATATATATATATATGAAGAAAAACTCAACACATTATCTAAAACGGGTATATACTATAATTTCTTTCGACGGGTAAATTCTGAAATTTTTGTGGTCTGAGAAGATGGGTGCTAAAAACCTATCCGTCGAAGTGTGTATGTTAGTTGCTTTTTATATGGTGAAGTAGTAAATGTAAATGTGTTATCATTAGTGTCTATCAATAAATTAAGAAAAATGACATTATTATTAACGATCTTAAGCTAGATGGAATGTTTTTAGTGGTATTAAATATCTTATTTTCAAGGTCAGTCATATAGAACTTACTAAATGTTGGTCCCAGAACTAAACCTATGGAAACGTACGTAGATGTTATTTTGATGGTCATAGGTTACCTCAGCGGTACAAGTCAAATGTAGTTTCAGTAATATATTACGTTTGATTTTTAGTGAGGGAGAGATGGATTGGTGTAAATAGTTTTTATAATTATCTCAATCGTTTGTCCAACTTGGAAATTGGTTAATAGGTTTTCAATATCAATATTTCCGATCAGCTCTCTTATACTGAAACACTTGTTTTGCAAAAAACTTCCACGACTACAACGGATAAAATTTAAAATTCTAAAACAACTATAACAGAGCGCGTTTGCATGTGTTTTTAAACATTATTGTCGCAATTAAATGCAGATTTTATTGCAGTGATAATAATTTTGTTTTTTGCAATTTATCCCTGAAGATGACCTTAGAGAAGATAGATTTGGTTAAAAAAAGCTACGAAGCCTTCCTTGAAGAATTTCATCTTAACATCAAAAAACTGATTAAACAACTGCAAAGAATGGGTATAAAATACACAATGTTTGTTATTCAACGAAACACACACACACACACACACACACACACACACACACACACACATATATATATGTATATTGTAACTTTCACATCTCAAGGGATCTCTACGCCATGTCACAACACCTTGCGCGGGCTCCATATATAAGAAACTGGGTTCATGACAGAAGTGGCAAATCAGTTTTTTAGTGTGGGTCAATGTCTTTAGCTGTTTATTAATATGCGCTTGAATTTATTTTTATTCTATTTAATTTAATTGACTTTTATTTTATTAGGGATTAGATTGCGTAGTAGGAATTTGTTTTCGTCTCTGTATTTGGAAACGAGCTCTGATCTTTTGTTTGGGAGTAACGACCACATTACAGTTCAAGTGCGCAAATAATATTTCATAGCCTAAATAAAACAGAATTTATTCAAAACCGAAAAAATATATAAATAAAATAAAATGTGTATACTAAAATTAAATAGCAGTCACTGTCGTCGTGAAAAGATTTAGAAAGATCCTACAGTGGCTACTGATGTGTACCTCTGTAAGTTTTGTCTTCTTTGAATATATAATTTGAGATGTAGTCTCTGACAATACGGTATATACATGCGCACTAGCGTGTACACACACACACACACACACACACACACACACACACACACACACACACACACACACTTTCGCACATATGCACATAAGCATTCACAGACCTCTTTTCCAATTATTGCTGTTAGAATTATTAAAAGTCATGCTTTTCAGAAGTATGTTTCTGTTTTTATTATTATTTTATTTTACATTTGTTTATCCAGTCCAGCTTGTATTGTACTGTTGCTCTTCGCAATTCACATGACGATTCAATATTTATAATGTCGTCATATGTTATAATATAAACTTATGAAAGTCACCGATAATTGTCAAGTTACAGCGAGACTGTTGATTTGAGTAACAATGTAACCAGTCTATGCAAGAAATTGTTGTACTGAAACCGGGAGTTCGATGAGGAAATCTTGAGTAGCAATGACGCTATCTTTAGAAAAAAAGAAAATAGCGTAATTGTAAAGAAGTACTAAAGATTTAAGTAGACTATATAAAGGATTGGATCTAAAAGAATAAAAATATACAGGATATTATATGTGCCAAAAATAACTCATTATTCTTAAATAAACAGGAAAGGAAGGTCATATTTGGCGCGCCATGTTAACCTCCTTCATCTCAATTCAACTGAATCATTCGAAATTAGACTTTGTTTCCAGCATATCAAAATATATATCGTAAAATATTACTCATACTTATAAAATAACAAAAAACATAAAAATGAAGCAATTCTGGCATGAAAGATTCTTTAAAAAATTAACGCAAAAATCTCACTTAATCAAAAATTTTCAGAAGATCTTTTTCGAAATCATTTTCGACTTTTTATTTTAAAGATGCATATTATGAACTGAACGTTTTGATTAATATTTATATATTGATGTGCATCTGGACGTATACACATATATATACTAATTTCCATCCATAGCAATATATATATATATATATATATATATATATATATGTAGATTTAGTGCAAAGAATTTGTCACTTTAACCGACTAGCGAGTAGGTTCATGCCGAATTCGAAGTTTCGTGAGGACACCTTTATAATCTCGTAACCCATCAGCGCAGGGTTCTTACACACACACACACACACACACACACACACACACACACACACACACACACATATATATATATATATATATATATGATCCATATGTTATCCATATTTTATCCCAATTCATCTTGGGAGAACATGGAAAATACAACAAAAGAAGCCACATTCAATTCATCTATAGAAAAATCTCCTATAACCAGGTTACTCCATAAGAAACAGAATAAATATCCTACTCAACCGTATTACTGAGAAAGTTATCCCCAAAAGCACTTATAAAGAACCTAAGAGCACATGAAATATATTCCTCAAATACACCCACAACTACATCCTTATATATACACAACCCAAACACCATGAAAAGCTCACAAATGATAACGCAATATCGATCGGCAAAATGCTGCGAAGCATCTTATTCAACTGTTGATCCGGAAACTTAAGACAAAGCATTTATACAAAATCAACAAACGAATAAATCGCCTAAAACAGAAGCTATACAACATTTGCATTCGCAGTAGATGGAGGAAGATTGATAGCATAACATCTATAACACTAAACTTTCTATCACTGGGATAGAGTCTTTAAGTCACGGATTAAAATCTTTAACTGGAGTATAAAAAGAAGACACCCTAATCACCGTAACCAGACACCATAGATTTGACTTCGAAAAGGGTTTCACACAAAGGATCATAGCCAATACCGAAGAAACAAGGCAAAAAAAAGAAAAAAGAAAAGAGATATCTAGTGGCACTAGAAAGACTGTTTAAGAATAAAACTTGATTATAACCTCATCCGATAGAAGAGGTGGAATAGTCATCATGGACACCAACAACTACATTAAACATTATAATACCTCTTAAATGATGATAACACCTACAAGAAACACAATGAATAAGGGGTAAATACAGACACACAAAAATTCAACAAAAGGCAACAATCTGTTAAAAATGGAAACAAGACCTGGACTAGACTGATAGAATACCACCCTACAACACCCACATTATACAGCTCACCCAAAATAGACAGGCTCAACATACGTATCAAACCCATTGTATCGAGCAACGACAGTGACCAAACTTCCACGCAGAAAAATAAAAATAAAAAATAAAAATAAATAAAATAAAAATAAATAAATAAATAAATAAAAAGACTAGCAAACAAAAAACTTCTAACTCTGTTCCCAACACACGTTAAACATTCTGGTGATTTAACCAGAGGATAAGAAATATAACCACAGGAACATGGAACACAAGATAATTGCAAGTTTAGATGTCAAACAAAAACTTGTTTTACCGATTGGATGTGCAATAAGCAGTGTTCATGATTGTCAATTCCAGAGTTTGAGTTATTTAGACATATCTGACCTAAAATCTCTACTTATATCATAAAATAATATATAAAATATAAAAAAATAATAAAAAAACTTAATAACATAGAACCAATCATCGAATTCAGACATATGTATGAAATAAACTAAACTCTACATTATCCCGACATTTTATTAATGCGTATTTCAAACTGATCTTAAACTGAAAATCCAATAATTTTTTTGTGATGGACTAAGCCTCCATCTTATCAGCAAGATTATTTCTAAACAAAGACAAGACGGTTTGTATTCTGCATCTGAATATTGTATATGCAATTTTATGGTTTACACCAAATGTAATAATATAACAGATACTGAAGACCAACTCAGTTACATAACTAAATTTGACAACGTCAATTTGAATTGGTAACTAAACGGCTTTACTTTTGTGACATTCTGTCTTTGCTAATAAACTTGACATCGACATAGCCACTAGGGTATGCACTGATGACATTAGCATTATCTAAGTAATATAAATCGGACAAGATAATTTCCTTGTACCCGAATATATAGTCAAAAGACAGGGAGGAAAGACAGATTCCATCTGTAGTACCCAGTTAGTAATAATCATTTCAATCTCACTTAAAAATAAGATCAGATTCAATTTAAAGCAAAATATCTTCATCCGCTGAATGTAAATGTCAGCCATATTGTCTTTTTGATGTCCTTTGTAAGCGTCAAAAGAAAACAAATCCAGGCGACCACACGGCGTTAAAGAAACAAAATATACACGGGCACCTGCATATTTATAACATCATGTTAGGATCACTAGTCGTCGCTGCTAAATATTCTGTACTACAGAATTGTATTTTTCTTTGGTATTTCAAAGAAATAGTTTGAGTATATAACTAGTACCAAATAGAATTGTGAAACTGTCATTTTCATTTTTCTTATTTGAAAATAATTACAAAGAAAACTCGAACGAGAATAAAAGTACAAATATACTCAAATAGATAGATAAATGATAGATAGATACATGAAGAGACTAAGATAGATAGATAGATAGATAGATAGATAGATACATACATACATACATACATGATGAAGAGACTTAGATAGATAGATAGATAGATAGATAGATAGATAGATAGATAGATAGATAGATAGATAGATAGATTTTGCGCAAAAATCTCTTGAAACACTGAAGAGTAAATTTATTCAATAAAATCGTTATTGTCTTTGTCCACGGCTTCCAGACGACTTCGGAATCTCCTGCATCTCTTCTTGACTACTTACACAAAGTGAAGTTGGTGAATGCTACCATATTCTTTACCTTAAGTTTATCTTTGATGTCACAAGGAGATTTGTTTGTCTCTCACTTAAATGCGACATGCAGAAATTGTCTAACAACCATGACACGCTACCTCTATTTGTGTGGCATGGTGCAGATTCCTTTTGCCAGACATAGGGTTTTCTAGAGGCCACCAACTTGACCCACGGCAGTACTACTCCCCAAGGTGTTAGTTTGAGTTCCTGTGGGAAGAAGAATGATGGCATAATGTCGCCATTATCATTGATCACTCAAAACAATTTAAAAATAATCACCTTTAAACACTTTCCGAAAACCTTTGAAAGGTCTTCAGATTGACAGCCAAACACTATGAAATGCTCGTATTAGAGCTTACAACGCGAACAATAAACAGTACAGCATGTCGTTTCGAAACTTCTGGTGGAGTGAATTGCGTCATGCTGCTCTTTTTCTCACAGATAGTGCCCAAATGACCCTACTATGCCGTGCTGTCGACAATATCAAAAGCAAGCAATGCACGTGCGGAAAATTAAAAATGTAAAATTGCGACAGTTTTCTCATCGCACCCTGTATATAGAAAATGAGCAGCTAGATAGATATGATATCTATCTATCTATCTATCTATCTATCTATCTAGAGAGAGAGAGAGAGAGAGAGAGAGAGAGAGAGAGACAGACAGACAGACAGACAGACAGCAGATAGATAGATAGATAGATAGATAGATAGATAGATAGATAGATTGATAGATAGATAATTGGCAAACAGATTCAATGTGCCTACTTGTGTATGATTAAATATGGTTTTAACAAAGATAAATCTAACTAATGGCCTCATTATAAGCAAGTAACATTACCAAAATATCAAACCCCATGAAGAGAACCAACAGAAAATGCGATAAAAAGAGGGAAAAGGTTAAGAATTGTGTGCGATTCATAAGGATTTGGATGTGAACAGCCAGCTGCTTTCATGGGAAGCAAATAATGCAACCAAATATCGCCTGGAAAATGTATGTACGGTTTCTCAAGTCAGTGTCTGATTATTTAATAAGCAACATTTGATTCGGCGGAAAGAGTTTAATAATTTTAGGCATTACATTGCATTTTTATATTACAATCACTTAATTGTATACACATAATCCTAAAATTATACATTTCAATTTTGGATCTGTATACGCATGTACGTGTGTGCTTGTAAATTTTTAAGAGGAATGATTACAATCAAGACTCATACTAAAATCAAATGTCAAAGAAATACATTTACCAGATAGATGTACAAAAAAGAATTCTTTCAAAATAGGAATGATTCTAAAAATATAAGGATGGATCACCAGACTAACTGTAAGAGAAGAGATTACTTGGTCTGAATTTACGACCTTCCTTAAAAATAAACAAGTACACATTTTCATGACTGCTACACTGAAATATAGAGGATTATTTTTACTAAAAGCCATAGACCAATTGATTTGAATGATTTTGTTTAGCGGCATATCAACACCTCTATGGGTTATTTAATGCTAAAATCTAAATATTTTGAAGACTATTGCATGCCTTCAACTACAGATAAAATGGATTTTTGGTCATTTTGTTATAAAATGTATCATTGGTAATTGTTGGTCATTTTACTATAAGTAGTGTTAGTAACTTTTAATGTAAAAATGTATTGCTGGTATTTTTACTATAAATAGGTACTGTAAGTAATTTTACTATAAACATTTATTGCTGGTAATTTTCCTATAAATATGTATTTTCATATGTTTTATACTTACATGAGGCTTGTTTTTGTTTGGGAATTTTCTATTTGTCCATAACTTCGACCCTAACAGGTACTACAACTCCGGTTCTTGAAACAACAGTAATTAAGAGTTGGTTACATGCTCCTCAAAACCTTCAATTTCCCCATTAGTGGCTTTGTTGCCTGATGTAGGTCAATTAGTACAACAGACAGTTTTAATGTTACGTCAAGCTCATTGGACAAAGACTTCATACCTATTTAATCTTTGCACCACTCAGACACCAAGCTTTGGAACTGATAAAAATGTGTAAAATCTTCAAACCATGATATTTTAAAAATGACTTTTTTTCAATTTTTCCAATGCTAACAAACTTAATCAAAGTAAAGTAAAAATAAAAATAAAGGTGGCAATTTTTAAAAGCGGAAATGAAATTGTGTTTGTGTGAGAGGCAGTATATGTGCCTGTGATTCCATGTGTGTGAGAGTGTGTATAAGAGAGATTATGTTTGTATCTGTTTGTATTAGAGAAAGAGAGAGAGAGAGAGAGAGAGAAAGAAAAAAAGAAAGAGAAATAGAGAGAGAGAGAGAGAGAGAGAGAGAGAGAGAAAGAGAGAAATAAAGTGCGTGTGTGCACGCATGCGCGTGTATGTAAAACAATGTGCTCTTCCTTTTCCCCTTCACTTGCCAACAGTACATTATCTGACATCATTATAAGCCAGGAACTCCCGCCACGTGAGAAATGTTTCACCCGAAACACTGGTATGTCAGTGATTCTAAAGATACATGAATGGACGGCCAGACAGACGGGAAATATAAGGAACAGAGGACAGAGAAGGATAGGATCGTTTTCTGACAAAAGAGTTGGGACGGAATTGGTCCCGTTCCAAGGTGTTATTCGATTGCATATTTATTTCATCTGATCACTGCTTGCACCCACGGGGCGTCCAAAATTGGGCACATTTCGTTACTCGTCAACTACTACATTAAATATATATACGAATACGAGCGTCCTCACGCACGCACGTTTATATACACTCAAAAGCACGCACACACACACGCACACGCACACACATATATATTAAGTATGTGGGTAATTTAGTCCCATAAAAGCTCACAGATGTGTATGTATCCAGACATACATCCGATGATACGTACGGCCAAAATCAAAGAGAAGTAAATAATAGAGGTTAGTGGGGTGTATCAGTAAAAGAAATCTGTCTACGATAATGTACTCCATCGTTACACAAGAAGGAGGGGAAGGTGGATGGATGAATGGATGGATGAACTGATACTGATTTCTTGTTGTTTTTACTTTTTTCATGTTCGTTTTTTTGGTTTATTTTTAGGGGGTTTTACCCTCGAAACGAACAACGCTAAGCTTGGAAGTGTCTATTATTTATAAACTCGCGTATAGGCACATATACATTTACATTCATATTCTTAAGCACATACAATCACACACATACACTCACACGTCTACACTCACGCACATACAAACACATCCATGCACTCGCACGTCTACACTCACATCCATGCATTCAAACACATACAAGCACAACCATACACTCACATAGCTATAATCATCCGTACCATATCACGGATATAGTTGACAGTCATTTCCCCTTTTACAAATATACAGACCTACATACACGCGCATATACTCTCTGGATTTGAATAAAAGTGAGAGAATTGAAATAAGTGGTGTGTGAGAAATTCCGAGGAGTGGATAGGATTAATTAATAATTTAATATATTTGAATGAAGGAATGGAATGTAAATATATTTAACGAGTTAAAACAAGTTCATTAAAGTTTTTTTTTCTTCACAAATAAATATAAATCTTACGAGGCGCATTTATAATGCCCTTTATTTGTTATTCTTTAATTCCGAGATTGTTTTTGTTGGATGTTTTATATGGTCATGAAGTGATTACGAAAAGGTATCATTAATATCGAAGTTTGACGTTCATCAAACAATTGCTGAATTATGTCGAGGAATGACGATTCTTTGCTTACTTTTTGTTGTCGTAAATCGCTGCAAGAGCAATAGTGTTTCTAGTCATTTGTTGATTTGGGTTCTTGCAAAACCTCAGTTGGAATTCACCATTTCCGGTTGTCTTAGTTTTTTCCTTTTATCTGAACTCTCTAATTTGAGCCAGGTATTGAACTCACAACGTTTTGGGTCAAGTAACTGGATCTAACCAAAGCTTTTAGAAGGACACATGGCCCAGTGGATATTTAATACGATGTGCTCGAGACCTAAGAGACCGTTCTCCCATGTAATAATTAATCTTGGGCCAGTATCATTATCTGGCACCTGAGGTATCCTCAAAAGGGAAAGTTGCGAAAATGCTTCTTCTACAGTCCAAGTTTGCATTGGCTAACAACATAAATATGTTGTTCTTGTGGTTAAATACTTGCTTTCAGGTAAATATTAAGTGTGTAAAATTTTCTAGCACTTTCTCTTTTGAAATACACAAAAAGATTTTAATATAATTTTTCATATGATTTAAATGACAATTAACTACAAAAATATTAAGAAGAAAAGTAATTTACAAAAAATAATTTAACTTAAAGCAAGGCGGGACCGCCACTAGTGCACAGGAAGTTACAGCGAAAGAAAAGACTGGATACAATGGGTATTGAAGAAAAGATAAAAGATGAACGGAATTCAAGATGATAGCAACTGATTTCAAATTCCGAAAAATATGCTTGTAGATAATAAATATTTGACTAGGAAACATTAAAGTGTCTTAATTTGTTTTTATATGAATATATATTCGAACATATGAACATTAAAAATGTTGAAAATGCAAAATCCTATCAAAACTGGCAAGAACATTTTTGGTAAGTATTCCAGCGTCCAATTCATCGAAACATGTAAGATGATGGCCATCGCAATTCTATGGAAGATATCATTTCTATAATTAATAGGTTTTGATTAATACTCCAGTATATGACCACCAGAAATAGATTTTACTTTCGTCATATCTACGATGCTTTTGATGTAACAGCCACTTGCACTAGAAAGAAATAATAAAAGGCATGCATTTCTTAATTAATTTAGCAATGAACTTAAAAGACGAATATTTTAAACGATACGGTTGTGCTTAAAAAGTGATTTGTCTTGCTTCTTAATGGTTGGTTCAGTAAGTTCGCTGAATGATGAATTTAATCATTTTTGGCACTGAATAATATAAACCTCCGGTAGTTAATTGTTTCATTTGATACTCGAACTGTAATCATCGAAGCGACGTACCTGGTAAGCTCTCAAGTACTTACACATACTTGTTAAAAACAATGTATTATTTCTGACTCTATTTGTGAATAAAAATTGTTATGTTGCAATATTCAAGAAGCTTTTTGCATTAAACAATCGGCAAAGTGATGATAGCCATTAAAAAGATACTGTTTCTTTACATGTAACATTTTTATTCTGATGTATAGCTGAAGCGATGAAGTACAAATCTTATCTCTCCAATGACCAAAAATAAAATATTCATTAATATGAATGAAAATTGCAGTAAAATATTTACAAGATAAATAAAACTTAATTGTGTTAAGCTAAAGAGGTCTATCCTTCCAACCTTCAGAGATTCATATAGACAGATTCTACAATTATAAAAGAGTATTTTTTTTATAATCATTTCACTACTGGTGCGCACGGGGTTAGAGAGAGAGAGAGAGAGAGAGAGAGAGAGAGAGAGAGAGAGAGAGAGAGAGAGAGTACAAAGAATGACGGAGAAAGAATAGGATATGGATGAGAATCAAGTAGATAGCATTTAAACTTTTAGTGATTGTGCTTATCAGGAAAGCAAGAAAACAGTAAAGATTTCCCCAAACGAGAAGTACGAGAAAAGAAACTGTTAGTGTAGAAGAGTCGGTTACATATAACTATTTTGACGGTAAAAGTGAGGGACCTTGATGATCTAGTAGATGTTAATCTAGTTCGGATAAATATGTAGATATGGACAAGAATCGCACAAGAATTTCTTATAAAACAATTATTATGATTGCAGTAGAAAATGTCATGCAGAGTTCTAAAATTTATAAAGAAAACACGGAATATCTCGCTACCAATATAACAGTCATCGCACTTCATTCATAATCACGGTGTACATACATATTGCTATCACAAAAAAGTGCGCACGCATGCATATATGCGTATGCACACACACACACACACACACACACACACACACACACAAAGCATTCAAACAGGAAGATGTTGAAAGAAAATAGAAAAAGAAAAAAGAAATAAAAAAAAACAGAAGAAATAAGATAGCAAAATAACATGACATTCATCAAGCGAAATAAATCCAGCATTCATTGACTTACACACAAAAGTAACAAATAATACCAGTTCCACAACAAACAAATATTGAAAAATATCAACAGAAAAACCGGCTAATTTTACGCTCGTGAAACTTGAGAATATATATATATATATTCTTGCAATGTCAAATAGGTGGAACTTCATGAACTGTTACTCCCAGACAAATTTTCATAAAATGTGATTAAAAGGTTAAATATTCTGAAAAGAGAAATTGTAATATCTGAAGGAAAATGTCAATAGATCAGTCCATCCTGTATGCTAGTGTATGCAGGGTAATCTCCTCGCAGATGAAGAAGAGACCTGAAGCAGCAAAAATGTGATTCTACAGAAAGATGCAGAGGATACCATAGACTAAATATATGAGCAACGACGAAGTTCTAGAGCCAATAATAACAAAAAGGACACATAGTGCACATCAGGAAGAGAAAATTGCGATTTCTGAGACACGTAACGATGAATGAGGGCTTGAAAAATTTGATACTCACAGGACAAGTTGAAAGTAAGAGAGACAGAATAAGGCAACGAATAACACACATAGGTGAAGTATTGTGAAGCAGGACATGGCAAGTATTGTGAAGCAGGACATGGCAAGTATTGTGAAGCAGGACATGGCAAGTATTGTGAAGCAGGACATGGCAAGAAAGATAAATGTTATTAAGAGCTGCAAGGGACAGGATGTTGTAGAGATCCATGATCACTAACATTCTGAAGAGATACGACACAAAGAAGAAGAAAAAGAAGACGGAATCTTCACCTACACAAATATATTAGTAAACATTTTAAGATAATGATACTGATACGAGTACTGACACGAATCTGATATTGATACGAACTTTATCGTAGCAAGCGTCACCGTCTTAAATTCGGACGGTGACGTATGCTACGATAAAGTTTGGTATGGTGAAACCGCAGGTGTCATGATACGGAAACGTAGACGTGTTCTTTTTTGTTACAACCTTTCAAGTGATTGAGTGGTCAGTTTTCAATTTACTGCATGACTATTTGGTGATGTTTTAATGTTAGCTGAGGTGTTCAAATGAACATAATTACGCACTCCAACAGCCATTTAGTACAAACTCTCGCCTTATAAAAGAATCATGGTGTGAAGTGTTATAAATTAAATCTCCCGCTTGCTTTTGGTGCTTGTAGAAAGAAGAC
This sequence comes from Ascarosepion bandense, assembly GCA_037127315.1. NCBI lineage: Eukaryota > Metazoa > Mollusca > Cephalopoda > Sepiida > Sepiidae > Ascarosepion > Ascarosepion bandense. The sequence goes on from JBBBDQ010001222.1 coordinate 359,601, forward strand.
TGAAGAACACCATGTACTTTCAAAACATTGCTCAAGACACTGTCATTGGAAAATGTTTGATAACATTCCTGGCCAGGAGGATCACTAGATTTCGTCTCCTTGATTACGTATGGTACATGATAAGACTATGCCTAACTTCTTCATTTAACCCACCAACAACGTTTGATGTTTTCGTCAACAGGTGCAAGAAACATGAAATAATGTATCACAAAATATTATTCTATTCTTTTATTTTTATAATTAATTTGTTTATAATTAATTATAAAAACAAAAACAAAAACAAAAAAACAGTCGACGCTTGTATAACAAGTGTACTTTTCATTTGCTTGAAAAACCAGCAAGACTCTACATGTCTAGATCAGTTACAATAGTTGACTTTTTCCGCAGATTTGTAATTTTGTTTTCTTTTTGAGATCAAATGATATTATTTGCCTTAGTCACTGCTCAAGGAAAATGACAAATTATCGATTGAACTAAACAATTTCAGATCCTATTTTATCCTAGATTCTGGATTCTGAAAATTGGCTGAAAAATTCTGATCCTGTATTGTACTTGTGGTTAGCATAACCCTTAATAAAGTAACAAAAGAAAAATCCGCAATAAAAAATATATAAAATATATAAAAAACAACAAAAACAAAAAACGGAACGGCACAAAGACAAGTTCGATATGTCTGACCATTAAATGAAAGAAATAATGAATTTTCTTACAGTTATTTCTCTGACAATTTTCCTAAATAAATAAACACTTCAATTATAAACCTGGGTATTACTTAATGGTTAGATTAATTACTAGAAGAATTAATTACTCGTAATTACTATAAATTTAATTATTATGCTTGATATATAATTATTTATATTATATATCAATTTTAGTTTTAATCATTTCACCCCAAACAAGGCAATAAAGTCTCTAAGGTGTAAGGGGGTTACTAAGTATGAAAAAAAAAGACGCGAGAAAAAGAAGAACATTATTGAGAAGAGAGAACTGTGAATGAACATGAACTGAAAACACAGACGATAACGATTAACATACTTTTTTACATTTTTGTAAACTAAGTTAACTAGAAAGTAAGAGGCCGGAAGTGAGATCCACAATCGAACGAAGTGTGAAAGTGCGAAAAAGGAACTGTCATCATGGAACTTACGGTTATAATTATCGAATCTGTAGTTTATGTATAATATATTTCCTTGTTAATTAAATTTAATTTTGTTAATTATAATTTCTTATTAATTTTCTCCGAATATAGATAAGAATATATGAATTTAATTAAAATATGTCCGCTAAATTTCCACACTGTCAATAAACGTATATTGATGACGTAGTGGTGCATTCTTTAGCAAGCTAGAGGATGTTAATAATTTGGAGCCTGTGTTTGGTTAATGGCAACAACAATTCTCGGTCTTATAGAATCAGTCACTTAAAAAGAATCGTCCGTCCAAGCTTCATTGCATTCAGCTTTATTAATACTTCAAGCGGTAAAAGATTCGTTATTAAAAGATAAAAAAAAAACTTTAAGGATAATGTGGTGCAATTTCTACTTTATATGACTAAAAGAACAGTGTGACTTGGGGTTGGTTAGAATATCCAATTCAATGGTGAAAAATATGGCCATTTTTCAATTATTTTTCATTTTTAGTATAAGAAACATTTCTGGAACAATCGAAGAGTTGTGCATATGCTAACAATGATCGAAAAGAGAAACATCAAATAACACTTCTATAGTTAATTTCTAAATGGAAAACTCTCTCATCACAGTTATTGTAAAACAATAAACTCGATATAGAAATATTAGCTATGTCAATACATAAATTGAAAAAATGAATTCCAAAATATTTGGGTGCTCAGAAATTAATCTCATCTTACTAGAGAGGCTATAAAAATGTAGATTAGATTTATTGAAATATTTATCAAACACGTAATCACCTTCATTATTTTTTAATGTTCTACCACTTATGAACTCTTTCCGTAATCTAAACGAACGAAAAAATTTGAGTGATAATTCTTATGATTATGGAGGATGCCAAAGACCTTTTCCGTTCGAACAATCTTATTTTTAATCGAGTCTGTTTCGCAGACACTTTTGACCTCCAGCTTCATTTACTCGATCAAGTTGCTGGCAATAAATCTCTGCAGTGATGGCCATTTCAGCTTGTTAAAAAGACTGCTGCAAACGTTGTGAAACGTTGCTGGAACAATGTTCAAGTGAATACGCTTAAACAATGTTCAAACGAATACTCTTAAACAAACCAAATTCTTTCTTTGCACGTTTTCGCAATTAAACTCCGATGTGCATTATAAACGAAACTGTCGGATAGAAGAGATTTAGATCTTTAGATTTTAAACACAGTTTCAACCTTGGTCTTGGCTTGGTTGGTTAATTCCCAAAGGTGAAATGCGTAATTACGTCCTAAATACCTTAATAAATAGAAGCAAGCTTACAAAAATTCATTCAATTATTTGATATTTTACATATTCAACACGAAAAAAAGTACAAGACTGGCTGAAGTTTGAGCATTCACAAGACTAATATAGACTATGCATTTTTCAAAATGAAAAAAATGATTAAGATAAAAACAAATTCTTTCTCCTCAACTGTTAGGGTTTGATGCTCTCAACAGATTAACAATAAACCAATCCAAGAAATATTTATTTGAAACCAGAAGTCTGATTAAAATCCATCAGCCAAAACGGGTTTAATATCAAATGATCGATAAACATATTTTACGCCGAAAAATAATCAATAAACAAATAATTAATTTTCGAAAATCAAATAGTCTAAACATCGATTTAAAAATGAAATTGTTCTTCTATGAAAACTACAAACACCATATTTATAACAAGAAACTCATTCATTAACTAGAGTTTGTCATATTCTATTGATTTACATCAGCAGATCAATATTGCCAACATTTCGATCTATTCAAAAATGAATATTAATTTCAAACAAATCAACGCGAACAATATAAATAGTTGTAAAGGAAAAATTAGTAAAATAATAATAATAATAATAATAATAATAATAATAATAATAATGATCGTGCCGAGGAGTGAATGGCTACTGCGTTATGAGGTCACAAACTATCCCCTACAGGCTTCGTTTGTAAAAGACCGTTACCCAACGTGCCAGGCAAATTTGGGTGGACTTTTGGACCGGTGCGTCACTCGTGGGAAAAATATGAGAAATACAAATAGTAATAAAAAGTCCAGTATGGCTCTTCCAGTGAATAAACAGGGAGCCCGTTCTTCAGGAGGGAATCTACCTGAGGTCGAAAATTCTGCCATAGGAACAAACTCCTACACAAATATATGACATTTGGCGAGAAAAAGTTGGACAAATAGAAAGAACATTGACGAAAATAAATTAGCCTATGTACGAAGATACATCATGCGAAATAACCGATTGACAGAGGCTGAAATTAATGAGATAAAAAGAATTGAACCCAGAATAGACGAATCAACAAAATATGAAAAGGAACCGGAATCAGAAATAAAAAGTAGTAACATCAAACAAGCCACAGGTCATAATGTAGAAACCGTTATACACACAAATCACTGTGAAGATAATGCTGTAAGTTTAGAAGTGCTGGAAAGGTGTGATCTGAGTCAGTTACAAGACGAAAATAAAACGAATTCGGAACACATTGAACATAATTATTTTATGAAAAACAAGAACAGTATACAGGAAGCTAAGGAAGAAATCAAGAACCATATAAGTCAGATACAAAATATTGCAATAGAGGAACGAGAACAGCTTCCAAAATGACAACCAACAACGCATAATCTCGAAACTGTTAAGCTCTACAATGCAGTACTCAAATTAATTTTGGATGAAGAAGACACTCATATAAATCTCAATGAATCAATATATGCATCACCAATAGCAGAAACAAAAAAACTGAACATCAAATTAAAAACAAGGTAGTCTCACAGACATGAAGATCCACCTTGGAAAAGAAAAATACAAAAAGAAATCGAACAACTTAGAAGTGAACTATCAGTCCTCGATGAACTGACAAGAGGGATAAATGTAAGAACTAGAAAAGGCAGAAGAGTCGAAAGAAAATACAACATTAGAAATGAAAATGAAGTCCTATCAACTAGGGAAAAAATAAAGCAAACAATGCAACTGAAGGTTCAAAGAATAAGACGCTATGAGAAAAGATCAAGATTCTACAGGCAAAACAAGATTTTTCAGATCGATGCAAAGAAATTTTGCAAGGAAATAGGTAAAAAAAGAATTGTATGACAGTCTCCCCCAAAATGGAAGAAATTATACAGTTCTGGAAAAAATATGGGCTTGCCTTAAAGAACATAACAAAGAAGTAGATTGGATTGCACAAGAGATAGAACGAATAAAAAATAAACCAGAACAGACATGGGCTGGAATCAGGATGTTAAATGTGCACTGAAAAAAGCACACAATTGAAAGTTTCCAGGTAAAGATAAAATTCCTAACTTTTGGCTATATTATTTAAATACAGTACATAAAAAACTAGCCACAGAACTTCAAGAAATGGTTAACGATCCCACTAAAATTTTTGCATGGATGACCAAAGGAATTACATTTCTTCTACCCAAGAATAGTGACTCAAACAACTCGAAAAAACTACAGACCAATTACATGCCTTCCGACAACATACAAACTATTAACGTCTATTTTAACAAAACAGACATATTTCTTCTTGGAAAAAAAAATGACATATTACCGCTTGAACAAAAAGGGTGTAAACGTGGCTGTTAGGATGTAAAGACCAATTGCTTATTAACAGAATGATCCTGGAAAACTGCTACAATGCAAAGAAAATGTTAGTACTGTCTGGATAGATTATCGTAAGGCATTCGATAGTGTACCACATTCCTGGATCTTGAAGACATTAAATATATACAAGATATCACCCGTCTTCATCAATTTCATCAAACGATGCATGTCAATATGGAAAACAACCCTTTACCTCAATCATATAAATGGAACCTATAAGTATGGTGAAATAAACATCAGAAGAGGTATATTTCAAGGTGACTCTTTGTTTCCCTTACTATTCTGCATATCACTAATAGTACTAATCAGCCAACTTAACAAGACAGAATGTGGTTATAAAATAGCTCAAAAGAAAATAAGCCATCTATTTTACAAGGATGACTTAAAGTTGTATGCTAAGAATGATAACGAGCTGGAAGGTCTTCTGCAAACTGTAAAATGCTTCAGCGAAGACATTGGAATGAAATTCAATTTGAAAAAATGTGCTTAAGCTACACTTATGTGGATCGCTGCGATAAACATTCTCAATTAGCTTAGACCCTGCTGTAACAATAAAAGAATTAAAGCCAGAAGAAGCTTATAAATACCTGGGTGTAAATGAGAGTGAAAAAGATTCCCCATAAAAAATGAAAGAAATAGTGCGTAAAGAGTACTATAGAAGGCTAAGAATGATATTAAAATCAGAATTGAATTCTCAGAACAGAATTATGGCCATTAATAGCCTTGCCATCTCAGTTGTCTAATATAGTTTCAACATCTTAAACTGGAATCTGAACGGCATGAGGCGAATGGATTCTAAAACAAGAAAGCTTCTTTCTAAGCATAAGATGCATCATCTAAAGGCTGCTGTCGACCGTCTATACATACCCCGTAAAGAAGTTGGAAGAGGTCTTATTCAGCTAGAATTGTCATACAAGACAACAACTATTGGTTTCCTAACATAGATAGACACAACAAAGGACTGGATGATACAATTAGTCAAGCAACATGAAGAAAGATAGAAAAATATTCAATAGTAAAAGAAGGCAGTAAATACAAACGAGATTTACATTTAGTAGATTCTGTAGAAAAGCAAAACGGAAGCCAAGAACCAACTATTGCGGCAAAAATATGAAATGAAAGCCAAAGATAAAGCTCTTGAACAGATGAAACAACGCTGGCAAGACAAACCTCTACATGGCCAATATCCAGAACGTGCCAATAAATCAAATGTTGATAAAGTTAATACTCATTGATGGTTACGTGCATCTGGATTAAAGTCTGAGACTGAAGGCTTTATTCTTGCAGCGCAAGACTAAAGTCTTTTCACTAGGAACTTTCAGGCAAATATTATACACTGGAAGTATTGCCCGGCGTTGCTCGGGTGTAATCAAAACTTTAAAACTAATCCATGGTCCTGGAGCTCAGACTCAGCCGAAAGAATATTTCTGTGAAAGTTGGTGAGAATCGGATAAAAATTGTGGATTTGTATGAAGGATATACAGACAGATAAACAGACACACACACAAACATCTCGCGTTTCATCTCTCTCTCTCTCTCTCTATATATATATATATATATATATTATCGATTTTCTGCACTATTGTAAGAACTACAACCTTGAAACATCTGAATATCGTTTCTTATGTCTTTGTCTATGAGTGTATCAAATTTGATTAAAATTGGACCACTCCTTCTATAACCCGATTATCGCTTTTCGATATTTATCGGAGATACCTCGACACAAAATCTAGCTAAGAACACTCGCAGACGCTTATAGCACAACTGTGTAAATTTTCAAGAAAATCAGTTCAGCCGTTTCGGAGTCTATAGGTAACGGACACACACACACAAACACATACACAAACACAAACACAAACAAAGTTCCATTTATAAATAAGTTTAGATAATAATACGAATCCAAAATGAAAGTTCTGTGATAAACACCCAGAAACAATAGACCATCTAATCTCAGGCTGTTCTGTACTTACCCCAAATGAATATAAAAATCGTCACGATAGAGTGAGGCAATAGTTACATTGGACAATGTGCAAACACTATGGAAAATCTGTAAACAAACACTGGTATGAACATCACCCAGCACCGCTTACAGAAATAGAAGATGTCACCATTCTACACAGACAGAAAATTTGAAGCAAATAGGCCGGACATTATTGTTAATAACCAGAAAAACTTGTCCAGCAGATTGTAACATAGCAACCAAGGAATTCGAAAAACTGTCAAAATATAAAGACCTGGAAATTGAAATAGAAAAAAAATGTGGAAAATTAAAACAAGAATCGTGCCAGTGATAGTAGGTGCACTTGGAATGATAAAAAAAGGAACAAAACAACACATTGAAAGAATCCCTGGAAACCCCAGCTACAGAGATATGCAAAAAATTGTCTTGTTAAGTACAGCTCACACACTAAGGAGAACTTTGTCTATGTAACGCTAAGGATGATAAGGAAGATAGAAAAGCATGAAATGGAGCCATAACGACACACCACAACCTGCCTTAGGTCTTCCCGCAGACTTGGTAGGTAGTACAATCATAGCAGAAATCGAAATATGATGAAAAATGACAACATAACAACAACTACAATAATAATAATAATAATAATAATAATAATAATAAATACAAACAAGAATTACAGTTAGTAGATTCTGTAGAAAAGCAAAACAGTAGCCAAGAACCAACTATTGCGGCAAAAAAATATGAAAATGAAAGCCAAAGATAAAGCTCTTGAAAAGATGAAACAGCGCTGGCAAGACAAACCTCTGCATGGCCAATATCCAGTACGTGCCAATAAATCCAATGTTGACAAAGTTAATACTCATCGATGGTTACGTGCATCTGGATTAAAGTCTGAAACTGAAGGATTTATACTTGCAGCACAAGACCAAAGTCTTTTCACGAGAAACTTTCAGGCAAATATTATGCATAATAATATGGATCCAAAATGCAGGTTTTGTGATAAACACCAAGAAACAATAGACCACCTAATCTCAGGCTGTTCTGTGCTTGCCCCAAACGAATATAAAAATCGCCACGATAGAGTTGGGCAATATTTACATTGGGCAATGTGCAAACATTATGGAAAAGCTGTAAACAAACACTGGTATGAACATCATCCAGCACCGGTTACAGAAATAGAAGATGTAACCATTCTATGGGATTACACCATCTACACAGACAGAAAAATTGAAGCAAACAGGCCAGACATTATTGTTAAAAACCAGAAGGAGAAAACTTGTCTATTAATTGATATGGCTTGTCCAGCGGATTGTAACATAGCAACCAAGGAATTTGAAAAACTGTCAAAATATAAAGACCTGGAAATTGAAATAGAAAAAATGTGGAAATTGAAAACAAGAGTTGTGCCAGTGATAGTAGGTGCACTTGGAATGATAAAAAATGGAACAAAACAACACATTGAAAGAATCCCTGGAAACCTCAGCTTAAGAGATATACAAAAAATTGTCTTATTAAGTACAGCCCACACACTAAGGAAAACGTTATCTATGTACTGCTGGGGATGATAGGGAAGATAGAAAAACATGAAATGGAGTCATAACAACACGCCACAACCTGCCTTAGGTCTCCCCGCAGACTTGGTTGGTAGTGAGACCAATGCAGAAATCGAAATATGATGAAAAATGACATAATAATAATAATAATAATAAGAAGAAGAAACAGTGCTTCATGTTAGAAATTCGGACACTTTATATTGAATGCTAAGAGTGCATTAAGAGTTCGGGAGAAAATAAAGAATAAAATTTATATAGTTAAATGAGAATAACTATAGTTGCTTAGCCTTCATAGCCGATATAAATTCGAATCTCACGGAAGGCTTACTCTTATTTTCAGTCCACGTTACTTACTAACGTTTGCGGTTTAATGATGTAAAAGTTTCGATGAAAAAATGAATGAAAATTAAGATGAAAGAAATACAAGTTAAAAATCAGTAATAACTGATAATGATTCATTATAATAGCATTTTAAATTTAGAGTCTACAGAATATATTAATCAGAATTATGAATCACCCTTTCTAAAGTTATGGGTTCATAGTCAAGAAAATAATTTCTCGTTGCCTTACCGGAGGAAGTAATAAAATATCGAAGTCTTTTACAATAGAAATTCTCACCATGCGGTTCTCATCCTCAGGCCAACTGATAATATCTTCTGTAAACTTGTGAAATAAGTAGGACTGGAAAGAAGCCAAAAATTTTGACATGAAAAATATTACAATAATAATAATAATAATAATAATAATAAAAAACAACAGTTTTTAAAATTACGATTTTGTTACATTATCTTGCAGACCCAAACGTTATCATAGAATAAATAATTCTTAGCCAGAGTCACTTCATATTTACCATCCGGACACATACACACACACACACACACACACACACACACACACACACACACACACACACACACACACTCGTTTGTGTCTAAGTTCAACGATGACACTCAAACGACTAAAATCATTTACCTATATCTTAGCATTGGGATTCAAATGACATTCAATTGTGATATCAGCTACACCCTGTGCAAATTAATTACAATAAAACGAATAATGTCTTTTTAGGATCTTTCACACTTTCTCTGGTCACGTATTCTCTTCTGACCGCATTTTTCTTTAAGTTTTAGACTGTTGGATCTATTTTGTTTCTTCGCCTTGATTATACAACTAACAGTTAAAAGGCTGACACCAACAATATACGCGATTTCTCTGTAGGGCTTGCTAGCGTGTTAGTGCAGCATTACAATTTTTGTACGCTTCCTTGGAGTAACGTCCATGGCCATAGGACAACTAATCGACAGTCGAGACAATAGTATCTGGACGTGATAAAAATCTGATGTAATTACGGGTGATTTTTCATGGCCAAACAAATTTCATCATACACCCTGAAAATAGATTCATATTACTGCTCACCACTGCATATGACCTAATCTGAGGAAGAAAATAGAAATCGATTACACCTTGTCACTCCAGTGGGTCTAAAACTAACCGTATGGTTAAAGAAAGGAAACTAAAGCAGTTGCTTCAATTAATTTTTACAAAGGTATATGTCAGGTTGAGAAGACAGTCTAAATTATCTGAAGTCATAAAGATTTTCTAGTAAAATGAAGCAATTTCTCGTAAAACGGAGCGTGATAGGGAGTTTACTATAGAGTAAAATGTTAATTGACCTGTTAAATCAAATTCGAGCCCCGAAGAAATCAAATTACTTCTTACACTTTATGATTTGTGGTACAGTTAAACAATTACATTCTTGAATGTAAATTGGTACATATTGGTATCTTGGGTAGAAAATATAAAAAGTAAGGTGATTCTGATCTTCAATGAATTTGTTAAATTTAGATTAAAATACTACTCGCTTAGTTGCCAAGCAGCTTCTCCCACATCTAGACAACTAAACATGTTCTTTCTCTGAATTCTCATAACTGAGACAAAACTACCCTTTGAATTAAATCGACTCTAGTTTCTAGTGGTGCACAGCTTTGTCAACAAGGTACAAGAATCAAATGACCACTCACCGGAATTTACTTTCAAAAGATTTCTTGGTAGGACTTTTCTGCATCTCTCGTATTACTGAAAACATTTTTTCTATGTTGTTATTTTTAAAGTAACTTTTCACTTGGGAAAATCCAAGAATCCCTGTATGCATGGAGATTAGTTATTTATATCAGGTGAATCGAAACCCAATAAGAAAGGACTTTGTTTCAGATAAACAAAATTCTTTAAAAATCTGTTCTTGGATCGAAAAAGCAAAGCTTGTTTCGTACAAATTTTCAGAAATAATTCTAATTTTCTTTGTCCGGAGTCCAATCGCAGAAATCCCCCTTTAAAATGTTGCATCTTAAAAGTAGTTTAAAAAATTACCTTTTCCCAATGTTGTCCTAAATTGTTAAAATATATTTTCTCTCTCTTACAGTCAATTTCCCTTTCAAAAATATTCAGTTCATCTTCCGATATTTGCAATAATTACCCGGGTGCCACGAGTACTTATTAAAAGCTTAGATGAAAATAACTTTGGGCCAAACACTACGTAAAGCAGCCCAATTTCCAGTAAATCATAAAACGCATACAAAGATTTACACAAACACATGCCTGTATCGAAATGAGGAAATAGAATATTTCATCTTTAATGACAGGAAATGTCTTTTTTCGAAAGAAATTGAATGAAAGTGGCTATTATGAACTTAATCTGAAAATTATATCCAAGCTAAATTTTACGGTCCTTACGTATTATCGGGAGGACCTTTGATTTTTACTTTTTCTTTTTTTTCCCCGCTTATAACACCAAGGAACTGGAAAAATCAGGCTTTCATCACCTCAACGTCAACCACAAGTACAACTTTGTGGATTCGAACACCGGGGCTCATACGCAGACAGTGGAACGCCTATGGGGATCGACAAAGTGGCGAAACAAGAAGCACTGTGGCACTGCACGTCACCATTTGGAGTCGTATTTGGCCGAATTCATGTGGCGGAAGCATGTTGCCTGTACTGATGTCTTTGAGTCACTTTTGGAAGCAATTGCGACGTTCTGGCCTCCGGAATTACAAATGTAATGTTATTTTATTGTTTTAACCGTTTTAATAAATAATTTACTTTAATTTTTGAGTCGTTTTTTTAAAGGTCCTCCCGATAATACGTAAGCACCAAATTTACTTACCTTTAAAACATTTAAAAAATATTCAACAAATATACATTATGAGAATGATATTCTGCTGGTGATGCGACTGAAATATAAAAGCAAACATTAAAATTCAATTCTATTTTGTTTGCTAATACATAAGCATGGACATTTAGGTTATAAATAAACGGGTAGGGGAGTTTTACTTTTGGGGCAAAATTGTTAAAATCTCCTGAAATTATGATTCATTTTCGTCAAAATCTCATTAAATGATTTTCCGAGAATTTTTTTAAAGAATCCCACTGTTGATTCAGAAAAAAATCAACTCTTCATTTATAAAGAGCTCCTCTGTCAGTCAGTTAAGTGCCATTCGCGATACACGCTTGGGCAATCATGCCTCGAAAGAGACATGACTGACTGGGCAGAAGATTATCCCGCAGTAGGTTGCCATTAGCTTTCTGCGGTAGACTGGTTGCTGACCAAGGCTATAGAACCCAATCTGTCCTATTATTTAACCCATAACTGGAGGGAAGAGATGGATTAATACCTTTCCCAAGGGTATTTGCGCGTAAGTGTATGCAAGGTTTTCAACTGGAATTCGAACTCGGTTGCCCGAGTTCTCGTTCCGAGCCGATATCCACTGCGCCACAACGCACATCCTCTGTATATTTCTCTTTTTCTCTTTGACTCACTCTCTCCCATACATATTCAAAATTTAATACAGAATGAAAAAGAGTGATTTAAAAAAAAAAAAGTATTAACGACTTTTTTGAAAGTCACTAATTTTCATTCTTTTTTACCAGCTTAGGGTAACAAGTAATAAATTTCATTTTTTTTAAACATCCATGAATACACACATACTTGATTTTATCATTTTCGTTTTAGATCTGACGAACTCTTAGATTGGCGATATGCATTATCTGTTTGATCAAATCTTTCCTGTTTTTTCATGCAACATTTCTAATGTATTAAACTTTAATTCTTTTTCAGGATTTTAATACCCGATTAATGCGCGAGCGCACGTGCACACATATATGTTTATATTTTTTATGATAATTTATGTGGTCATATCTTAGTAGTAATGGTTTTATCGCCTTGTTTGAAATGAAATGATTTAAAAATATTTTTCTTTCTCTTTAATTGTTGTTTATAATTAAAGAATGTGCTTGTTTTCGCCATTTGAAATTAATCAAACTTCTGTCTCGTGTACGAGGAAAATAGACCTCTAAACTCAACGACAGTGATATTGTTCTTTTAGTCGACCTCAACAGTAGGGGATAGCTAAAAACTCCACCTTTTCTGGAAACGCCTTAGCCATTAAAGTTCTCTCATTTGACGCATCAGCCCGAACTGTTGGCGGTCTGAGTGGCTGGAGGGGAGGTCAATGGACTTTCTTTGTACTTCTTCCATATTTGATATGAATGGTGATTATGATGATGATGATGATGACGGGGCTTTCTTTCTATGACACTCATTTTTACTCGCTTCTTCTCTTGTTGCTCTTGCTGAGATTCAAAATAAAAGAGTCAGCATCACTGCAGGCATCAGTCCACTTCTCTCTTCTTTCTTTCTTTCTTTCTTTCTCGATCCCTTCTCTCTTTATTCTTTTTTATCACTTCGTATGTATGTCTGGTTTTTATTTTATTTTGGCGGTGATGGTGGGGGAGCTCTCAATATTTCTACCGAGATCCGAACTAACGTAATACTTATCGACACAGGAGATGGGATCGGAGTTCGAATCTGGGATGCGGCTGCTAATACCTATTTTAACTCTAATACTTTGGAGAAATGATATTGCACTCATTGTCAAACTTTAACAGAAATAAGTACCTAACGCAAACAGAACAAATTATCTATTTTCTTTGTTACTATCTATCTATCTATCTATCTATCTATCTATCTATCTATCTATGAGTAAATTGCAGCGATTACTTTTTTCTATTTCCTTTCACAAAAATTCAATTTTTTTCAATTATTCAACTTAATATATATATATATTTAGTTATTTAAATAACGAAACAAATTTCCGTTTCTGTCATTTTTCTTTCATTATTCTCATTATTTTCATATTTTTTTCCTTTCTTTTTAAAATTGTTCTCAATTTTTCTCGTAATGATCTTTTCTTTCCAAGATTCTAAGTAAACCCCATTCTCATTTTCCGTTTTTCTCTCTCGCTAAACACATATACGCTTGTGCATACGTACACATTACTATGTGCGCACATGTGTGTGAGCGCGGATGTGTGTGTGTGTGTGTGTGTGTGTGTGTATGTGTGTGTCTGTGTGTAGTCAGAAATTACCTTTCTTACGATTTATACTGGAAATGAACAGTTATATAGACTTTATTTTTTACCTTTAAAGGAATTTCTTTCCTAATGTGTTTATGCCAAATCGTGCGCATCAATTGCATCCATTTTCATCTGAGCGAGTATGAAAATGTAATCTCACTCAGCTACTTTTTCTTCTCCTTTATGTACTGTGTCTGGCCAGAACGTTGTCGATCATAACTCTCCACAACTTCCTATGCTTTGTAGCTCCTAGAAATGTTTTTCTCTATCTTTCCCGCTCTCTGTCCTGTCATTCATTTACACGAGTTTGTTATGTAGGTTAGTCGCTGTTTCCCTCTGACCCTCTTGTCTTCAGTATGTCATGTAAGTGTTAAATTCCCAAGCCTTCTTTCCTCATTATGTTTGCCGAAAATATCATCTGCCTCTTTCTGGTTGTAAGTATAAGTATCATTTTTGTTTTTAATTTCCTTAAAACTCCCCTGTTGCCCACATGTCATGCAAAAAGTAAGATTATTGAGAGGAAATAAGTAAATAATATATATATATATATATATATATATATATATATATATATATATATAAGAAAAAGGGAATGGCTTTCAGGCTACTTATTTTGCTCTACTGTTCATTATGTACGTGATAATATTACAACACAAATATGCTATTGTCATGAGGGATGTATAATATGGGTCTTTTTTTGCAACAGATTTGTGCTTTTTGATTTTATTAAACACTTTAGAACTCCTGTCATTTTTTTTCAAATCATTGTATAGGTTAAGCTACTGAGGTTTATGAAGAGAAACAGATTATTTTTATTTATTTATTTTTCATTTGAATAGTTGATAATGAGTAGAAAGACTTTAAATAAAAACAAAAGCAATTTTCTTTTTATTTAATAAAACAGTAAACAGATACTATACTTTTGTCTGTTAAAAGTAAAATAAATGTTCAAACTTGTTTTATATTCGTATTTCTTTATTTAATTGCTCTTTTATAAAATGCTAAAAATAACTTGATGAATCTGTACCTTGTCAATCTGTCGTTTTTTAAAATAACCTTCTCAATTATCTTTAAACAGATAATTACTTTTAATTTCTTATTTTACCCACTGCTATCTTATCCTGTCTTTCATCAGACAACAGCATCTCCATGACTCCTCGCACCCTAAAACAATATTTTCATATTTCAAATTCAACTTTATCTTCTGTTTTTTTTTTTTAAATTTTCTGCCAGTTTACTTTTTCATTTATACTTTCTTAGTTTTTTCTCTCCCTTTATATATATATATATATATATATATATATATATATATATATGGAAACTCATATGACATCCAATTTGGACACAAAAACTTTATAATTTGCTTTTCTTCTTTTTTTCTTTTTTCTTCTTTCTTTTTCTTTTTCTTTTTCTTCTTCTACTACTTCTTCTTCTTTTTCTTAATTACTATTCAGTGTCACTTTACCATTGCTTAACTTTCCTTTACCCACTTCTTTACTCTTTCATTTTCTCTTTCTTTATCTTCTTCGTTACTCCTTTAACAACTTTCTCATTATCTTTTTCTTCATCTTCTTATCTTAATTTTATTAATTCTCCCTATAATTAAACCCACGTTTCTTTTTTTTCGTCTCTTTTTTTCTCTTTCTCTTCCTCCACCGTTTTACCAACGATCAACCTCCCTACCAGCGCTCTCCACTCTTCATTCAACCACCGGCATCGCCGTCATTCACCTCAAACTCAGACCCTAAAAAAAGAACCTCCTCCTCCTTCTCCTCTAGCCTCCTCCTCCTCCTCCTTCTGGTTTTCCCCCTTTTAATCTCTTTTCCCTTTAAAGTAATTCTCCCTTATCCCCTCAACTGACTCTAGCTGATGATGTGGATGAGTAGGAAGATGAGGAAAGACTCCTTGTTGTTGTCGTCTTGAAACACAGGAGACTGTCGTATTGAAGTGTTAGCATTTGCTCAACTGGGACGTATCCTTCGTCATCTGCTGTTGCAAAACTACTGCTACCGGCTCTCTATCAGAGACACACGCATCACCAACAGCCTTGTCTTTATTTCGATAATATTTTAGTTTATTTTTTCCCACTTTTTTTTTTTATATATCTTAACAGTTAACATTGAATTTTTTTTTACATAGACGGTTTTTCTTTATTAAAATCCATCAAATGGCAACAGAAAAAAGTGATCTGCGAGTTGTGTTGTTTACCTTTGGCAAAACTTTATCGCAGATATTTTTGTAAAACTTAACTTTAAGAATGACTGTTTTTATTTTATTTTAATATCAACAATTATGCACTTAAAACCAAGCAGGAAGAATCGGATCGAAACAGGTGAGATACTCATTTTTTCTCTTCTCAGAAATTTTGTACAATTGATGCTTTGGATGTGTGAGAGAAAATTGAACGCTATACACGTGAATCGGTGAAAATATTATCTGACAAACAAAAATGTACAATAACATTCTCTTGTAACTTAATCTCATTTCTGCGTTCAATATATAAATCGATTGGTTTGAATGTTTCATTTGTGTGCTCGTATATTTAATGTTCGAAATGGTATATGTAAAAAACAAAAACAAAAAGTTTGGCAGTTTAGAAGAAATGTGCAATTTTACAACAATAAAATGTTTTTATATCGATGATTGAAAACATGGATATTTAAATTTAGATAAGCATGAAAGTAAAAAAGAATTTATCTGAAATTGATGAAAGTAAAAAAGAATTTATCTGAAATTTTAATTTTGTTAATTTTGTTCAATAATATGAAAGAAATGTTTTTAACATGTGATTCTATCAAAAAGAGTATAATTACTACAATCATCACTATTCGCTATTTACACGAAATTCGTATTTTCTCTATGTTATATCAACATTCATGTTGTCCTGTTTCAGGTATAACTTTACTAGTAGTAGTAGTAGCAAAGCAATAGTCAAGTTGTTCTATACTAGACATTAAAACGAAAGGTTTTAAATGTGTCTCATTGTATTTTTTATTTAGCAACACAGTAAATTTAAGTGATTGAAATCTAAAATCTGCTGGTACCATCATTCAACGTATCTTTTTCTTATTTGTGTGGTGTGTGATCGGTTTTTATTATTCTTCTCCTTCTTCTTGATTTCAAAATCGGTTTTCCTTTATATTATTTATCCTATTATTATGGAAAAAAAAAGAGAAAAAAAAAAGAGCATATTTTTCTTATGGCTTATTTTTAAGAGCATTTGAGAAATCGCAATATTTCTATGTACCAGTGTTTATTCATTGAGCGATTAAAAATCTAAGTACAAACGTTAAAACAATTCGAAAGTGTTAAGCAAGTCTTCATAACTTTGATTGTGTTTTTGCCATTTTTTTTTTTTACTTTTAGTTTTAACTAATTGATTTATAGTGTATTTTATAAAGGTAATTTCTCTTTCTTTTAAAGTTGTTTTTAAAGGGAGAAGCTGTGTGAATTTATTTTAACATATTCATGATTAGCAATATTTTGAATTTGCTTTATTCTTCTTCGTTCCAAAAATTAGTGGAGGCTAAAAACTGTTGATGTTCTTTGTTGACATTATTTAGTTGTTGATATTTTCTTCTCTGTGTTTTTTATATTTTTTATTCCCATTCTTTGCTTTGCGTTTAATGATTCCACTTTTCATCTGCATTGTGCATGTTTTACCTGACAATGCTATGAATACAAAGTAAAAAAGATTTTGGTTTCTCTCTTGGCCATTAAATCTTCATTGAATACAAAGAGTAATGCGCGAAATAAAAAGCAGAATGCCTATGTAGCCTTTCTATAGATAATATTATCATAGTCTGGCACAAGGCGAATTTTAGAAGAAACCAAAATTAAGATTATCTTAGGTCAATTTTGCAACTGAAAAAGTACAATTGACTTGTTTTGTAAAGTAGTATTCGAAATTCAGGATTTTTATTGGGTAGGTCTTGAACACCAAACACTGTTCTTGAAATATGCAATAGTTACAGCCTCGAGGTAGACAAAAATATATTGATCACTATATATTCCTGTCTCAATTGAATGTACTCGTTTATTTGAGTTGTTTCTGCCCAGTCAGTCATGTCTCTTTCGAGACATGATCGCCCAAGCGTGTATCACGTATGGCACTTAACTGACTGATACAGTCTACGCACGTATTTGTAAGCGTCAGTGGTTGTTCGTGAATTTCAACGAGAATAAATATAGTTCTTCAAACTAATCTATATTTGCTCTCTTTTCACGTTTTTCTTTGGGTATATTTTCAACATGTTTTGTGCATACCATGAATGCTATATATATATATATATGTATCAAGACTTGTGACTCTTAAAAAATATTCGTCCAAATTCCAAAAATCTTATTTTTTTGTGTCAGGTTTTATCGTGTGAGAAAGCACCTTTTTGTGTATGTAGAAGTTTTGGAGTTTCGTCTGTAATCCCATCATAACCGGGGATAAAATTACGCAGTTGGGATGGGGGAAATGCTTTCCGCCAGTTTCAGTTTTTACGCGCCTGTCGTGGACTTAATCACCGATACATACTGCGGAGACTGTCAACAAAACGATGGATATTGGAAATGCCTGGACATAAGATTGAAAACATGCTATAGTAGAAAAAACGTTTGACATTTCGTGTGTGATATAAGAAAAGGGAGACATGTCTTTGTTTGCAAACCTATCTATTCGCAAATTGAAATGTTCAATCAAGTCAGCTTTCTTGAAACAGTTTCTCAGAAGCGAACGTATTCTAAATGGTTTGCATGACTTGCATGCCGACTGATGCTGTAGTGCACGTCTTTTCTGTTTGAGCGTGTAAGTTTATATGTATACTACTGAAATTTATGTTTATGTATGTATCATAAATATCTGTAATAATCTCTAGCTGGATGAATGAAATATGTACATGAATGTCTAGGGATATTTGATAAACTTTGCATAATGCTCGATAATGCACTTGCAGAAGCCACCTTGTCTAACTCGCTTACAATTGCATAATGATATCTCTACACGCAAGACGAAATATCTTCTAAATCTGATACTAGGATACATTGATGGGCATTAATGAGGCACGAACTCAGTAAACTTGTAATGGTCACCAAAAATAAAATGTTCAGTCTATAGCAAGAACAGTCGGTTAATAACAAGCGTTCTTTCTCCATAAGCGATTCATTGTTTCACTTGTGCTTGACTTGTTCAAATTCTCTTCGTTTAAATTTTGCATTTAATTGTTCAGTGACTTTTATTCTGAAATTTATTAATTTGAAAATATTTATCAATCTTAGTGATATATATATATATATATATAGGAAAAAGAAATAGGGTTGTTCCAACGAGAGAAATTGGTATAGAACAAAAATCTGTTTGCCGAATTATTCTTTTAAACCACTGAAAAAAAAAATGGCACTAAGCACCATCACAACTGAACACTATATATATATATATATACGTGTGTGTGTGTGTGTGTGTGTGTGTGTGTGTGTGTGTGTGTGTGTGTGTGTGTGTGTGTGTGTGTGTGTGTGTGTGTGAATATGTGCGGTTTGTAATATTTTTACAAATATATTGACAAGGAAAGTTCGAATTTTGGCCTCGGTTGCCATTGTTACTTTCATATCAAAATCCATTTAGTGGGTCAATGCAGATTTAGTCAACGTTGGACCTATTGCTTGTGAAAATAATGAGGGCGATTCTGTGCAAGTTTCTTTTTAATACAATCTACTTTCAGGCACAAATGCACTTCAGTATTAATTATTGATTACAAAGTGTGTATGAGAACATTGTCACGTGTTTGCCCCCATGTTTATACATTTAATTGTCTAAGTATAAAACGCTGTATGTAATTCATAGCCTCGTTTTAACATAGCAAACATTTCGCTATTGGAGTTTACGGTATTGAAATCCATTAACATTTACTATAAGATATGCAACCATAACTGCAAGTGTTCACTTTGTAATATGGTATGCTTTCAGATGTAAGCACAGACACTCACATATATATGCACATATACGAGGGTAGACAAAATAATGGAAACACCCAGTACCATAATAGCATAATTTGATTAACCTGCCAGAAGCTTGGCCATTTTTATGTTTGTTGATTTAATATTACTACAACTTTATTTTTTGCTAATTTTTTTTTTTTTTTTTTTGGCATATAGCATTTAAATAAGTTTATTAAGATCAACAGTCAGGACTATTTAAGCACTTTAAGTGATCAACTCCATTTTATGGTTCAGAAAATGTTTTCAGATAGAAATGCCATCGTTCAGGATGATAATGCACCCACTCATATTGCTAAAGTTGTAGCTGAATGGCACGAAGAATATTCTAGTAAAGTAGAACATCTTATCAGACCACCAGAGTCACCATATTTCAACATTATTGAACATTTATTGTTCATTTTAGAAAAACAAGTGAAGATTCTCCACGATCATCATTGAAACAATTCGAAATTTTTTAACTGAAGAATGGATAAAACATCTTCTGGAGACAGTTCAAACATTGTACGAGTCGATCCAACACAGAATTCAAGTAACAATTACTGCCAAAGTTATATATATATATATATACACACACACACACACACATATATATATATATATATATATATAGATAGATAGATAGATAGATAGATAGATAGATAGACAGACAGACATGAAAATGATAAAACAGAGTAATACATTTTTATCAAAGTTTTTTTGCTGGAAAATGCTAATATTCTCTTAGGTATCATCAGTTTGGATAAAAAGTCAATACTATGTGTTCCAATGCAAGTGACAATATTAGACTAAAAACACGCCTACAACTTATATATATATATATATATATATATATATATATATATATATATATATATATATATATATATATATATATATATATATATTATATGGTTGTTTGCGTATGCTTGTCTGTGCGGCTGTGTATGTGTGCTTTATATATAAAGGTGCACTTATACTTAAGCAGGTGTATATGTGTATATATGTATAGTGGTATGTATGAATATGCGAAAACAATTATACATATACACATTTACAAAGCCTGTATGTGCTTATGCTTGTATGTGTGTGTATGTACACTGGTATATATCGATAGATATGTATATGTATACATGTATGTACACGTATAAAAATAAAAACGAACTATGGGTGGATCGGCACACATACAGAATGCGATTGGTAAATTGTTGCAATTTTATATGTTCAATTTCGTGCATGTGCATTTTAGAAAATTTATGTTGACGACTTCACAGTATAGTAGGTTCTGTTAGGCACCTTCTGTGAGAAAATATCACCATAACACAATTCACTTCATTCAGAAATTTGGAGACGCCATGCCGTACTGCTTAGCAGTCGTGCCTGAAGCTCCAAAAGAAAAATTTCAGAGTGTTTGAGTGTCAATATGAATACAGTGCAGAGGGTTTCAGAAAAACTTGGATGAGTCTAAAGGTGATTATGAAGGGATCAGGAGTGATGGTTACGCAATGCCTCCATCTATCCCTCCCACAGAACCTCCGACTGAACACGGAGGCCTACATCATGTCTCTTGAAGAGTTAGTACTGCCCTAGGTCAAGTGAATGTCTGCTGGAAGACTTTATGTCTTCTAACAGGACCCTGCACCATGCCACACAAGCAAGATAATAGAGTCATGGCTGTCAGACAATTTCTGCTACCACATCACCCCTTACATTTAGCCATCTTACTCCCCAGATTGCAACCCCTAAATTATTATGTGTGGGGAGGGCAGTTAAGCAAGAGACCAACAAATCTGCTTGTAACACCAAAGATGAAAGTGAATGCAAGAATTATGAAAGCATTAACCAACATATAAAATATGCAATCAGTTGAGACGTTAATTGCGGTTAGATCAACTGCTGAAGTCGTTAAAATGTTGATAGACCCGAATGCTCCCTTTACTTTCACCGATCCTTATCTTTGCTGCTAAGCAGAGAAACAGCGAGTACTATTTTTAAAGTCTTTCGTATCATCAGGCTGGGGATTGAACCCGCAACTTTCTGCTTAAGTATGCGAGCACTTCACCATCGCACCACGGCCAGTCGTAGAATTATTGTAGAAAACTTCAAATGTCTTGGTTCTACTGTCATTTTGGATTTGAATTCTGATCATCTCATTACTATAAACTAGTTAGCCAGGTAAGTGAAAATTCTTTCTGACGGAATTTGTAGAAGACTACATTTGCAGCAAATGCTTCTATCGATTTATTTAGGGTTTTTCTGAGATAGAAAGAGAAGATGGAAGCTTGATCATGATGGGCTGAGACGTTCAATCAACATTTGGAACACGTATTGTGTAAACCAACACAAGAAATATCACAGTTAGGGCTTTATTTGTTTCTTTAAGCATACTACTTGATTGGCATCTAGGACCCACTCTTTTACCGTTGAAATAGTTAAATGTAACCGTCTCCTCTACTCTAACAGTTTCTTTTCTTACACTTCCCTTCTATTTACTTGCTTCTCTGATAGCTACAATCTGCAAAAATTTGAATGCAACGTCAATTGTCATCTTCTATTTTCTTGTTTCCCATTCACCTTTTATCCTCTCTTCGACACCTCTGTCTTTTCTCTTACTGTAACACCCTGCACACTAGTGGCGGTTCAGCCTTGATTTGGGGTGAAATGATTAAAAAAAGAAAATAGATAGATAGATAGATAGATAGATAGATAGATAGATGTAAGTTTAACTAATAGTGTGCATCAGTCTCTAGGTTATTTATATTGTGTATATTATTATGAGGGGATAAATGTTTATATTGTAAATCCAATCACTTCGAGTTCAAATATTTATAATTGCTGTTGTTTCTTATCAAGAAAAGAAATCTTTTTTTAAAAAATTAACTTCTGTGTTTACAAGTAAATATTCAATTGAAACTTTTACTTAGAAGGATTGGTCATCACCTAAGTTTTGCAACTTCCAGCTAATATATATTCCTACCCGAAATTAGTCTAAATATTTTTCCTGACATCAAATAAGAAAGGTAATTTATAGCACTCGTGAAACCACGTAAAATTTGATTTTGAAAGTGTTTGAATTCTTTACTCTGGATTCGTTTCAATGATTCTAAAAAGAACGAATGTTAAAAGTTACTATCATTTTTAAATATGTTTTTAAACAAACGAATGACAAAGAAATTAGCCTATAAATTTTCATGGTTAGAACTTGTAGTTTATAAAAGTCAGTTTAAGGCATATATTTTGATACTAACGGTTTTATAGTTTCATTTGAAGTAAGACACATGATAACAATGTCGGAAGTAACTTGCTATAAAACTATGAATCAAAAGCCAAGATAAACTTTATCAGTTAAGCCTAAGTACAAACCCAAAAGTTCAGGCCAGTCACATTACAAGTCTTACGGAAAACTATTGACTTTTGTGAAGAGAAACAGACGCCATTTAAATCATTTTGGAATGATGAATAGAAGATTTTTTGGTCGTTTGTGTTTCTGTTTATTTAATGTATATAATGTACACACTTGTTTACATCGTTACTTCTTTTTATGTGTGTGTGTGAAAAAATGTATATATGTTTGATGAGAAATATAAAAGGGACGCCCACTTTCGTATAAAAGGATTTGTAAGCTTTCCCGTTCAAAATGACCTTGAATTCACGATTAGATAGGAACGATTGGATTAAGTCAAACAATCCTCCAAAAACACCGTAGTTTGCACAAAAGACCAGCACGCCAACCCCTGCCAAATGCTTGTGAGATATCAAGAGCATTGATATTAGCCTAGAATACCTTGGTCAAAAAGGTAAAATGCTAATAAGACGATAATTAGAGGGTTTAGAGGGCTGCCCAGTGTTCTTAAAAACAGGAATTTCAGAGAAGGACTTCCAACAAACAGAAAAGCAGGATTTTTATATATCAAGAAAAGTATTTGGCAAATTATCTGACAAAGTGTAAAAGTTTACTCGCAACGCGTTTCGTCCTTCAGGACTTCATCTGACTAAATTTCCCTGAGGAACGAAAGTTGTCACAAGTAAACTTTTTCCCACTTTATATATATATATAATTTTCTATATATCTGTTAGGAAGAGTGGTTTAAAACTAGACTTTTATGAGCTCCACAATTGTGAACTGTGATTGCCCTATCTATCTATCTATCTATCTATCTATCTATCTATCTATCTATCTATCTATCTAAAACGTCAAAAAGAAAAAACTTCATCATATATATATATATAAAGTATATATATAAAGAAAAAAACGAGAAATTGCTATATCTCCGACGAGTGGATGGGATGGTTGCTGTAGGAACACTTGATTTGAAGTGCTGAAGATAACATCAAACAGCTAAGTGATAAACTTTATATTTGTGTTAACTGTATATTGTTTTTAACTTTTTTATTTAATCATTGACCCCAAGCAAGGCGAGATTGCCACTACTGCGCAGGGGATTACATTGAGAGAAAAGATTGGGCACAAGAGTATTGAATAAAGGATAATATATATATATATATATATATATATATATATATATATATATGGATATGTCTGTCTGTGTGTTTGTATGTCTCCATTCTAACCCTAACCCTACTCCTCCGAAATCCTTGGTTCGACCGATTTCAACCAAAATTGGATCACTTGTTGATCATGATGTGAATCTTTTATATGCGCAGAAATTTTTGGAATCGAAAAAGGCCGAAATCACCGAAACGCTTAGAATTTAGGAACTCATCGCCTTTGAGACACTTTATGCGAATTCAACCAAAACTTGTAAATAAAGATCCGAACCTTTGATGTATATATACACTTTTCGAAACAATGTACAGAGTTTGTCATAAATCAACGACAAACATAATTTCGGGTGGCCTTTTGCGTACTTTTATGCTTTTTTCCAAGACGCTTCAGGTTAACCAAAATCGAGTTACTTGTATATGAAGGTCTTATGGCTTGATATACGAACAAAAATTTCAATTGACTCACTGGGCGCGGCAAAAATTATCTGCTCTTTTGCGATCGTTTATTTTCCCGAAACGCTTACTTGTATTCCAACAAAAATCGGGTCTTTTTTGTAACATTTAACTCGTCATATGCCATAACAATTTCATGTTTTCTACAAGGTGCCTACCCCTTCGATGCATCCACTTCTTGTGCGTCACAAAGTCGTCACATGAGATTACAGGCTCGCATAACGACCGCCCCCGTTTTTTTCCAGTTGTTGACAAAATTGACCAAGAATTTCCCATTTATTGACAAAATTGACCAAGAATGAATCCCGTTTTTCAAATACAACAAAAACCACTATTTACTTTACATTTTATTAACTTACGCGTCCTGGAAACCTCATACTACTGGGGCTTTTTAAATAAGCTCTTGACCATACCATTTCAACATAACCACGAAAAAGCCCCGAGCAACGCTAAAGCTATACAGCTAGTATATATATATATATATATATATATATATATATAGTATATCGAGGCAGCAAGTAATTTTCTAAGCATATGCTATTAAATATAAGAGACAATGAATGTCTATTATGTTTAATCATGAGCCGTTCTAAACGTCGTATTTTTGCTTTAATTTCAGTTGAAAATAAAGACAAAAATTTTCCAACATTTGGATAATTACAATTTCAGTGTTGATTTCTTGTAATTCCTGTTTGGCTGTGTGCATTTGACGCTTTATGAGGTTCCATTGAAATTTCTTGGTGTTAGGATCATTTAATGCTGCGGCATCATGTAACTTAAATTTAGTATATCGAGGCAGCAAGTAATTTTCTAAACATATGCTATTAAATATAAGAGACAATGAATGTCTATTATGTTTAATCATGAGCCGTTCTAAATATATATTTAAATATCGTTGAAAGGCTCACACCAACAATATCTACGTTCTCTCTATAAGGCTTGCCAATGTGTTCGTGTTGTGTTACAATTTCGTACGCTTTCTTTGGGGTAACGTCGATCGCAAACAATGACTGTAGGACAACTAATCGAGACAATAGTGTTTTATATATATATATATATATAATAGAAAAAAGTCAAAGAGAAAAAACTTTTTCATTTTACACTCAAGTGAAGTTCATTGATGTTTTTGGTAAATATTCCAGTTTTATTCTCTGTCGGCTTCTTTACTGTAAATCTCTGTCAGATAGAGCTCCTCGTAACTTATGAAAAGTAGTTTGGTTGTTTCATGGTTTTTATTTTCTCTGGCGGCTTGTGGCTATTTTCTTTTATGTTTTGCTATTTTGCTTTCAAAGTTTCGTTAATCACGCACACGAACTTACACACACTCACACACACACACACACACACATATATATATATATATATATTTTTGTGTAAATTAATTGAAAGAAATGCTTTAGTTTCTATCCTTTAACTTTACGGGCAGTATGGAGTGACGGTGTGTAAACAAAATCTATTTTTCTTTAAGTTAGGTCATTTGTAGTGGTGTACAGTAATATGAATCTATTTTCGGAGTGTATGACGAAATTTGTTTGGCCTTGAAAAATATTGCATTATCCTTGGTTTCAGGAGACTTTTATTCCATCCAGACACTATTGTCTTGATTAGTTGTCCTACAGTCATTGTTTGCGATCGACGTTACCCCACAGAAAGCGTACGAAATTGTATCACAACACGAACACATTGGCAAGCCTTATAGAGAGAACGTAGATATTGTTGGTGTGAGCCTTTCAACTGTCTGTCGTGTCATTAGGGCGAATAAATAAACTGGATCCATCAGCCCAAAACATAACGAAAAATGCAGTCGGACGGAAGAGAAAAACAACCTCAAGAGACGACGTGATCAGGGAAAGTGAGAAAGATTCTATGTAGACATTATTCGTATTCGTTTTGTTTCAGTTAATTTGCACAAGGGTATATATATATATATATATATATATATATATATATAACACGAGAAGGAATACCCGAGTAGATTGTTGGTACTTCTGAAGCAACACCCCTCAAATGTGAAGGAAAACTGACACCAGTATAGCCACCTTTATCCTTAAGGACTCTCCTTTGAAGTGTGTTAATGTCCGTGTGAGTCTTGCAGTAATACGTATCTCGAGCATAGCATTCCAAAATTGATTTGCGATCACTATCGCACCTGCTGACGTGTGACAATTTTGAACATTTAAAGGACGCTTATACTTAGAAGCTAAAAAAAACAAAAAAAAAAACAGTTACAATTTCCGGGACATAGAATGAGGAAAGTCGGTTTCGAAAATGTGTCATGCAATGGGCACATGGCATAACTTGATTGAGTAAATGATTTAGAGAACGTGGATTAGGAGATATAGTAAAAAGCAAAATTTATCAGGAGATACAAAAAGCGAGAAATCGTGCAGAATTCTGATAGTCCACGTCCTGAAAGGAGGCGTCACATAGAAGAAAAAGCGATGGTATCTTTCTGAGAGAGCATGTCATTCCGGAAATCTGTTTGGTTCAGAGAAAGACCTTACTTGTCTATTTGTAAGGGCAAAGATAGTTTTACTGAATCCTTATCCGACAGTAGAAGTCATATATAACATGCACACTTTGTTTGTGTGACTGCAGCCATAAATACATTTCTGTATGCATATTTGCCGTTTTGCTATCTTACGCTTTTTCTAATTTTCATCAATGATCATCCTGACGTAATCAGTTTCCAAGTAGGCATCTATGCAGATGACATTATCATTTACTCCCATCCTAATAATAAAGGATAAGGAAAACGGTCTGTTGCTCTTCAAAAGGACCTCCTGTGATAGAATGAGATAGAAAATATGTCGTAAATTTTAATGCTTTCAAAACAAAGCTGTTCTCATTTAAACGCCATAGATAAATTTTCTACCTACCATCAGTATGGATAACGCTAGTCGCCTAGAGAGCAATAGATTGAACCTACTTGGCCTCACTCTCTCAACCGACATCAAATGGAACGATTACATGGAATCTATACTTACATTTACTGCTAGAAAGTTTGGGTCACTCTACCTAACCAGAACGTTTTTCTCGTCAGAATCCATTTTGCACCTTTTTAAATCTAACATTCGCCTGTGCATTGAATTTCGTTTGTGGAACTCCATTCCATTTTCTTGCACCACTGCTAACTACAATCTCCGAATTTTTAAATGCAACGTCTATTGCCATTTTCTATATCTTTGATTCCCTTCTTTCTCTTATCCTTTCTTCGACATCCCTGTATTACCTTTTTCTTTTCTCTCACTGTAAGCCCCTACACATTAAACGAATATATATATATATATATATATATATATATATATATATTAGTCATCCACATACAAAACTGTTTCGCTGTATCGAAACTCGACCGATTTGGAGTCAGTCGGAGTCTCTACCCCCTAAACAATGGGCGCATGTAATCAGAGAAGGAAAATTTTAACGTGTTGTATATAAACAGTGTATACACATGCCAGTCACCAAAAGAACTCAATTCATTTCTAAAACAGAAATAGGGGTTGAACGTTTTGTTTAAAGTGTAGATTTATTGTTGCTATTATTACTTGCTTTTTGTATGATATATATATATATATATATATATATATATATAGTGTTGAGTTGTGATAGACTTTGGAGTGAGAAAGAAAGAATTTGTCCAAAGGCGCATACTCACTTGAAGAAAGGAAAAACTTGTGTAGATATTATAATACTAAATTTATAAGTACAGCGAACTACTGTTTGGTCAACGTCACTTGTTAATGCAACAGTCATGAGGGTAACGCCATCTGTCAAGAAAATATCGCGTAACAGTAAACAGTGTTATCGCAATTTGATAAAACTACAAAAGAAAGACACATTTTTAATTCCTGAAGTGTGTATACCAGCGACTAATATATATATATATATATATATATATATATATATATATATGTGTGTGTGTGTGTGTGTGTGTGTGTGTGTGTGTGTGTGCTTAAATCTAAAAGAGAAATGAGTATGTTCGTGGGAATATGTAAATAGTAAATAAGAGGGTTTGCACATGTTTTTGGAAAGACATAGTAGGTATGCATCTGAAATAATCAACCTGCATTTCATTTTAAGGAGAAACCCTATACTGATTACATCCTTGCAAAAGTTTTTTCCTGCCCGCGAATGTGGTGAGATTACCGCTGTGTGTGTTCATAAATGTTTGCTGAATTTCTACGTACGGATTTGTTATTTTAAGCTTATCAGTTTGCCTCAAATCAAATATTCTTTTTCATGTAAGAATATGGGTAATACTTTTATGGTCAGAATATTTTGTCTTTTCCATTGGTTTCATGCCACCAACTTTCCTTACTCAGTGTTTTGTGTGCAAACATAAACGAAATGATATTAGACGTCTGGAAAGTTTTCAATGGATTTATAGTATGCGCTGAACCAGGCTTATATCCCCAGTGTCTCATAAATGCTTATATCTTCCGATTGGCACACCAACATGCTTTGGATTAAAGGTTGTCTTTTTCCTAGAGTGGCTGCCAATCATGTATAGAGAATCCAATCTTTTTTGTTATTCAACCCATAGCTAGAGGACACTTTGTGTAAATATTAGTACATGAGACTCGTAGAGGAACGTTCACTTTCACTTTTTCTCTCTTTCTTTTGTTTTTCTCTCTTTCTGTCCATCTGTCGGCCTCTCTCTCTCTCTCTCACCCTCACTATCTCTCTTTATACCATTCATTCATTCATTTTCCCTTGTATTAGATAGAAGTTTCGCTTTACAGCCCAATGAATACGAGGTTGATCAAGTAAAGTGGTTGGTAGAAAATAATAATTTTACTACTTTTTTAAGCAGACTAAGAAAAAACATCACTGTCGAAATTCAAAATCTCATTTCTTTTATCTTTTCCAAGTTTTATTATTTTTCCAAAAAGATTTCCTTTTCATTGTGGAATGATATTATAGAAGGTTGGAGATTTAACACCAGATAATCTTTCACTGGAATCAAAGAAAAATTCGCTTAACATGTCATGAAATGACTTTGAAAAGCCGTCGCTACTCTATCGGTATTTCGATGGCAAATTTTCAGAATAGATCCATTCTTTTATTTCCAGGACACGAAATTTTACTTCTACTGGGTCGAATAGCCTTTATTTCTATCGCGTGACAAATATAAGAAGGGAGTGACTAAGCAGACGATTTTTCCGCAGTAGGTTGCCATTTGTTTTTGCGGTAGAATGCTTACCAACCAAGGCTACATAATCCAGCCTGTCCAGCTTTTTTTTTATCTAGATCAGCTACTTAAGTGTCACACGTAATACACGCTTGGCCGATAATGGCTCTTTCGACATACAACTGACTAAGCAGAAGATTTTCCCGCATTAGGTTATCATTTCTTTCAGCGTTTGAATGCTTTCCAACCAAGGCTATAGAATCAAATCGGTCCTGCCATTCAGTTCTTTTATTCAGTTAAGTGACACACCCTTGGCCGATCGTATCTGTTTTAAGCAGAAGATTTTTGCGCATTAGTTTGCCATTTCTTTCTTCGGTAGACTACTTGCCAACCAAGGCTCTCTGGTTGATGAAGTGATGGATTCATAACTTTCATAAGGATATTTGTGCGTAAGTGAATGCAACTCGAGCCTGGCACTCCTAGTTCTTATTCCGAGCCGATATCCATTGCACTAAAAAGCACATTCTCTATCAGAGGCACATAACTAATTTCCTTGGTGTTGCCAACGTTTTTATGTATTTATTTGCAGAGCTGACTATATATAACTCACTGTTAACGACTTTCGGGATCAATGTGCTTTATACGCTATAAATGATATGGCTAATAACAGCCATGAGGAAAATTTTTCCAGAGCTATTATGTGTCTACCTGTTTGAGAAGCATTTCCATAGCAAAAAGCTGACCTTTAAAGGATTGAGAAATGTATCTATAAAGATAAAAGATATATCGGCAAATCGTACATGAGTAACTGTCAAGAAATTTTAAACAAAATTTATTTGCCAAGCGGATTTTTTCAGTTCTTTTCTGACTTACCATGCAATAAATAAATAAATAACAGAACCCATGATAAAACGCAGACTCCGATTTGATTGAACAACATAAGACAAGATAAAATGGAAACTTCGTGAATGGCTGGTTTGGGGAAGGAGCGTAACCATGTAGGGTCGAGTGAATTCTCCATCGAAAAACTAATGTTATTCGTGGGTTGGGAACGAAAAACAAAAAAACAAAAAAACAAAAAACAAAAAAGGAAACGTTATCGACAAGGGATGCACGACGGGAAAGTAAGTTTTAACGGCGGCGAAAAAGGAGACGACGAAGAGAGACTGCGATGAAAATCAAACAACTACAAAGATACGCTGCTGCGAACGGGATGATTTGTCCGAAATAAAAAAAGGGACGAATATGGGGCTAATTTTAGCAAAATAATTGGGAGGGAAAGCGTCTCTTCTGCACTGAACAAAGGTATTTTTCAGTCATTCTTCTGACTGTCGGAATTAAAAAAAACTATTTGTGTGATTGACTATCTATCACTAGCTGTGAATCTTTACGTATTCCATTTTATCTCTGTCGGGTTTTTGTATTTTCTTTCTTTCATCTATTCATCTGTCTATAGAAGTTGGACAAAATAATGGAATCACCTAGTACCATAATCGCATAATTTGGAAAATTTGATTAAACTGTTAAAAACTTGCTTAATCTTATGTTTGGTGATTTAATAT
The DNA here is from genome assembly GCA_037127315.1 of Ascarosepion bandense. Lineage (NCBI taxonomy): Eukaryota > Metazoa > Mollusca > Cephalopoda > Sepiida > Sepiidae > Ascarosepion > Ascarosepion bandense. The sequence goes on from JBBBDQ010001222.1 coordinate 390,897, forward strand.
TAATAGTACATCATTTTTTTTTTGATAAAATTGTTGTTTTTTCAAATATATTATTTAAATAAATTTATTAAAATCAACAATCAGGGCTATTTTAAAATCTTGTGATCAAATTACTCCTATGGTTCAGGAACTCTTTTCAGAGAGAAATGCCATCTTTAACCTCAACTCAGCGCGAAACTAACCTCAACTCAGCTATTCCCTCCTCTGACCTCTTCATCCCTGGTTATCTTCCCCTTTTAAGGAAGGATTCTACTGTCCACATGCATGGGCTGGGTGTTTATGTCAGCGAACACCTCCCCATAACTAGGGTGACTTCACTCGAATCTACTGACCACCAATACATATGTCTCCGCTTGTCTCTCCTCAGTTCGGTTAGCTACCTATTCTTCCTTTACCGTTCTCCCTCCTCTCCTGACTGCTCCCTACTAGATAGCATTGCCGACGACATAGATAAGGCTATTTCCTATCACCCATTTGCCCACATATTTGTATTTGGAGACCTCAATGCCCATCACTCTGAGTGGCTTGAAAACGCTGTTACTGATTCGGCGGGCATTCACGCCGCGAACTTTGCTATTTCCCAATCCCTTACGCAAGTGGTGGACTTCCCCACTCGCTTCCCAAGCACACCCTCGGGTCATTCCTCACTGCTAGATATATGTTTCACCTCTGCGCCCGACGCCTGTCAAGTCTCGCAGCTTTGCCCTCTCGGCAACTCCGACCACGCTGTAGTCTCCCTCAGTATTTCTTTCCAATCTCACTCCCCCCAGGATCCCCCTACTCATAGAACCTCCTACCTCTACCAAAAAGCTGACTGGGATGCCTTTCGCGATTTCCTCTGCGACGTCCCCTGGGGAAAAGTGTTTGACCTATCAGTTGATGACTGTGCCTCTGAGGTCTCGTCATGGGTGAAAGCTGGCATTGATGCCTTCATACCCACCAGGAAGTATTGCTTAAAACCTCATTCCTCTCCGTGGTTCTCTCCGGCCTGCTCAGCCGCCATTGCCCACAGGAACCATTACTTCCATCTATTCCAGAGACAGCCAACTGATCACAATAGGCGCCTGTTCACATCCGCTCGCAGTGAGTGCAAGAGAACCCTAAATGACGCCAAACAGTTGTTTGCGGAGAGAATGCGACAGCACATAGCTGACCGCAAGTTCGGCTCCAAGGACTATTGGAGGATTTGTAAACGGGTGCTCAACAATAGGAAATCCTCAATACCTCCCTTAATCCATGGATTTGACGTTCTCACGTCATCTGCTGAGAAAGCTGAGTGCTTTGCCCGCAGATTCTCATCCAACTCCACACTCGACTCGTCCGGAGTGCACCCACCCGACTTCCCTATTAGAACTGAGGCCAAACTGCATGACGTATATATTACCCCGACAATAGTATCCAGAGTAATTTCAAAACTCGACCCCCATAAGGCGTGTGGAGACGATGGAATCCCGGTGATAGTCCTTAAGAGGTGTGTCCCTGAACTTTCCCCTGTCCTCTCTAAACTGTTTAACTACTGCCTTTCTGCTTCCTGCTTTCCTGCATGCTGGAAATTCTCCTCAGTCGTTCCTGTCTTTAAGAACTGTGGTGAACCCTCGGACCCATCCAACTATCGCCCGATCAGTCTTCTACCAATATTCGGGAAAGTGTTCGAGGCTATAATAAATGCTGAAATAGTTCATCATCTCACCGCCCACAAACTGTTCTCCGACAGGCAATATGGATTCCGATTTGACAGGTCCACAGCCGACCTGCTAACTACTGTAACGGAGTACATGCTACAGGCCCTTGATGAGTCTGACGAGGCTCGCGCGGTTGCTCTGGATATCTCCAAGGCTTTCGACAGGGTTTGGCACCCTGGCCTCCTATGCAAACTACGCGGTTATGGTATTACCGGTCGCCTGCTTGACCTAATCCAATCTTTCTTAAATAACCGCAAAATGAAGGTCGTTCTGAATGGGCGTGCCTCTTCGTCCTACAGCACGAATGCTGGTGTCCCACAAGGCTCTATCCTGGGCCCAACGCTCTTCCTTATTTTCATCAACGACCTCCCAGATGAGATCAGGTCCCAAGTAGGCATCTACGCAGATGACACTACAATATACTCCCGCTCCAGTAAGAAACCTGTCGTGGCGGACAGACAAAATCTCGCTGCTGACCTTGAGCGGGATCTACACTCTGTGGTGAACTGGGGCAAGAAGTGGCTTGTCAACTTCAATTCCTCGAAGACCAAGCTGTTGTCTGTCAACCATTACAGGCAACCTCTTCTGCCTCCCATAAGCATGGACCAGATGATTCTCCCGGAGAGTAATACACTACGCCTCCTCGGACTTACCCTGTCCTCAGACCTCAAATGGAAGCACTATATTGAATCCATAGCAAAATCTACTGCTAAGAAGATTGGGTCACTATGTCGATCCAGGATGTTTTTTCCACCTGAATCCATCCTGCATATATACAAGTCAACCATCCGTCCGTGCATGGAGTACTGCTGCCATTTATGGTCAGGTGCCCCTGCCGTTCTCCTCAGTGTTCTCGACAAGCTCCAAAGGAGAGTCTGTAATGTGATAGGTTCTGATCTGGCGACTCGTCTGCAGCCACTTTCCCATCGTCGAAATGTGGCCTCCCTCTGTCTCTTCTATAAATACCTTCATGGCTTCTGCTCGGATGAGCTTAAGTCACTGATGCCTCCTCAACAGGTGTTTACCCGTTCAACCAGACTGGCAACTGGGTCCCACCCATTCACAGTCAGGTTAGCCAAACGCAGACGACAATTCTACTCCAGCAGCTTCCTCTCTCGCACTTCCCGCCTGTGGAACTCACTCCCGTATTCTTGCTTTCCTGACGGCTACGACCTCCAGAAATTTAAAAGCAAAGTTAATACTCACCTACTAACCACTGGCCTCTAGCTCTCTCCCCTCCCCTGTATAACCTTCCCTTTCTCTCCGCCCATGTACCTGTCATTGCACCTGCTTTCTCAGTTTTCTATTGTTCCTTTCTAACTAGCTTGTACTCCTCACTCTTTTCTAATTAATCTTTCTACATTTATGTAACCCCCTGCACATCAGTGGCGTTTCTGCCTTGCTCGGGGTGAAATGATTAAAAAAAAAAAAAAAAAAAAAAAAAAATAAGAGTGCACACATTCATACAGCTAAAGTTGTAACTGAATAGCACAAGGAACAAGTGAAGTAGAACCTCTTATCTGGCTACCACAGTTCCCATGTTTCAACATTACTGAACATTTATGTTTCATTTTAGAAAAACAAGTGAGAAATCGATATTTTCCACCATCACTATTGAATGAATTGGAGACTGTTTTAGCTGAAGAATGGATAAAAATTTCTCTCACAGCAAATCAAAATATGTACGAGTCAACCCCACGCAGATTCAAGTGAACTTGTTTGAAATTTCAAGGTGTTTCCATTATTTTGTCCAATCTATCTATCTATCTATCTATCTATCTATCTATCTATCTATCTATCTATCTAAACAGAGGTTTCCATTATTCATATCTCATTTTGTCATTGTCGCACATATCTTTTTTCAATTTGCCAGCTTTCTATCGATTTATCTACTTTATTCCACTTCATTTTCAGCTTCGATCATTCTTTAATCCGTTAATATCGGTACCTCTCCCGACTCACATACATGCATATATTAATTCACGCATATTAATTGCATTATTTAAACCGAGCTACATTTTTTAGGGATTAAAACTAATTTTTCTTTCCTTTTTTATTTATTTCTTCTCTACTGTAATCCATTCTTCGTTACTGTCCTGCTTTTTGTATTTTTCTTGCTAATCAAAATTTCTTTCTGTACAATATGCATAAATTATATTAATAATCTTGATATAATTCTGCAATCCTTTAAAATCACAACGTAAAATGAAAAATAACAAAAATTCATGGTACTAATAATTTCACATTTTTTCTCTATCTGTTAAAACTTCAATCTTCGTTGTTCAGTTTGATAAATTTCATTTAACACAAGCCCGTTCGTTACAAAAAGTCGTGGCGCTAAATCAGATATTAAAAGTCGTGGGGTGCTAAGATATTAAATGTTGGCGAGTACTAAAGCAGATATTAAAAGTCCTAAGACAAATTTTAAAAGTTGGGTTGTTAAGGTAGATATTAAAAGTCAGGCTAGTTTAAATTCAGATATTAAATGTTGTAGTCCAAGGTCGGATATTAAAAGTGGAAGGGTGCTCAGTCAGATATTAAAATCTGAATTGCTAAGTCAGACATTAAATGTTGGTGTGCGGTAATGCAGGTATTAAATTATAAACATTACTGGTTCTAAATTTTATATGACTTTCTCATAAAATAAATATCTTTAGACCTATCATCCCATTGCAGGCAGTTTTCTTTGTTTTTAAATATACATTTTTTTGCTGCTCTTTTGTACTTATTTTTTGAAATGGGGGCTATAGTCTTTTTGTGCATGTAAGTGTTTTATAAAGAAGCTCATGTTTTGAGTGAAAAATAGGAAATTGACATTTTAAAAGTTATTTTGAAAATAGATGGTAGTAAGAATTCTAGACAAATGATACAGCTCAATTCAATGACATTGTCATAGATTGAGACCGAGAAAACAAATTTAGTCTTCTGTTTAATTGTCTTTTCCAGTAAAGTGAGGGAGGGCTTAAGCTCCTAACCACCCAAACTCCCCTAGCTCCATGGATGCGGCATAAAGGATATTTTGAATAAAGTCGCCCTCTTTTTCCTTGCTGCTTTTATTTGTATTTGTTCACACAAGACAATAATCTACACACAATGACCTGGAGGAAATAGTTACCGGTCGAAAGCAATTTTGCTTATTTGTGAGAGATGACGTCACGAAGAAAACGTTTTTAAAAATTAAATCGAAAAGTTTCTTCTGAAATCTAGTTGCTGATCGCTCGTCTATTCTTGTACCAATGATACTGATTCTTACTTCAATGTAAAATTTTTCTTCGTTTTAAATACATGCATTTACATCGTGAATTAATTTTAAAATGAAAATATTGTCTCTCTGTGGGTCCCTCCCATAACTCTTCAGTGTAGGGCTTAACGCGTCGTTCTTTTGTTGTCCCAATAATTTTGGGATCTGGGCTTTCCCCAACAAACGCCAACTACCAATGCAACGTGGATGGAGATTTGGATTGTGACGTAATGACAAACATGAGCTGATGCTGGAAGCAAAAAAAAAATTAGAAAAAGAAACCCAAAAAGAGATATGGTAAGGGAGGATGAGAGAACGAATCAAACAATAAATAGTGCCCTCTTGGCCGGATTTTTGACGGTAATTAAAGTTGAAAAGGGAAAAAAAATTATGAAAAATAAGAATAGATCCTTAAAATAATGAAAGAAAATAGTGTAGTTTCTTATTTTCATTTATTTTATTCACTGTATTAATACCTGCCTACACAAAGACACACACATAAGGGAGAAAAACTTCATAGACAAATTCAAATCAGCGCTAAATAAATCATTACCCTACACACATAGAAGCACGCACCACACAATATATATATATATATATATATATATATATATATATATTGTGTGGTGCGTGCTTCTATGCGTGTAGATTAGTGATTTATTTAGCACTGATTTGAATTTGTCTATATATATATATATATATATATATATACGAGATGTTTTGCTACACAGGTTTCTACTATGAGTTGTGTCTTCAGGAGATTTTTAAGAACTGCTTTTACGTTTTACCATTTTTCTTTTTAAGAACGCTCCTGTAACGGTGTTTTATGTAAACGTTCACGTGACAGAAAATTTATGAACGCGCATTGTTTAAATTCGAACGAATTATGACGTTTTCATCCATGAAATATATATATATATATATATATATATATATATATATAATTAGGTTTCCTTACAACAATGCAATACATATGTAAGAAGAACGATTATATATATATATGCATACTGGCAAAAACACACTGAAAGAACCACGTGCGCGCGCGCACACACACAAGCAATCTATACATATACATACAAATGGGCACACTTAATATATATTGACAGAAACATACGCATTCACACGCACACAGCCATTGACACACATACAGCCATTGACACACATACAGTGGAAAAAAAAAAGCAGAAATGCCCATCCATATTTACACATACACAGAAAGAGAAATAAATACACAAAATTAAACACACACACATCAAAGAAAAATAGAGGAAGTAAGACGCCACAAAGATATAGAGGGACATAAAAATATATAAATAAAGACATTTTCTTTTCTCTGCGGTTTAATTATTATATTATCCCTTAGTCAGAAGAACTTTTTTCGGCCATTCCAACGCTTTCTAATTCTTCACAAAAGACAATTATTAAAAGTTAAGGTAAGACTAAAATAATCATTTACATATAAAAACATATATGTACAATGGACTATTCTTCTCCTGAGGGAGATAACAAGACACGAAACACGTGTAGCGAAATATACAAAATTAAATAATAATAAAAAACGTTTGCAATATTTTCTTTTTCATGTGTATGTATATATATATATATATATATATATATATAGTCATCCACAGATAGATCTGTTTCGCTGTAACACAGCTCATCAGTACGGTTAGACTCCAATTGCTTTTAACCCAGGATTGAAACCCGACCGAATTGGTGTTAGTCGGCGATCCTACCTCTGGGCTATTGCCGTTAGGTAGAAGAAGTAGGCAGACTTTTTAGCGTATGTATTGTCATTATAGCCGCCCCATATATATATATATATATATATATATATATATATATATAATTGGCTACTATATATATATATATAGAGAGAGAGAGAGAAAGAGAGAAAGAGGGACTGATATATATATATATATATATATATATATATATATATATATATATATCAGTCTGTCTAGATTTATTATTACATGCATTTTGTCTAATCAAAGTTGGGCATCTAGACACATTGGATACCAGAAATTTAACATTTCCATTTAAAGTTAATGGTCCCTGCCGTTTCAGTGTTTCTCGAAGGATATGCTTAAAACTGATGTTTGTTTGTATTTCGTTTTATTCTAACTAAATATATTGGATTTCATAAAAACAAACAAACAAACAAACAAACAAACAAACAAACAAAAAACAGTAGGTCGAAACGCATCACCAGTTTTTTTTCATTTTGTCATTCGATATTTGTATATATGTCTACTATTTTATAAACTAATAATACCACTCTCTGTCTGTCTATCAAAATGGTTAAACATCTTTTTGTCTATGATTATATTTGGTTTTTAATAGTTATATTTTGATTAATTCTCTTTATTGCCACGAAGTTTATCCCTGTTAAGACTAAAGCAGGTTTTAGAGATATTCTTTATTAATTTTATTACATTTATAGCATTAAAGTTAATATTAATTTTCTAATGTTATTGCTACTTGACTGCTTCTTCCCATCTTATTATATCTTCCCTTTTAAATCTGGTCGATGCTGAGGCAAGAATAATCGACAGATCAATAAGAACTGACATAAAGAGATATGGACATTTAGATACAAAATAACAATGAAAATGGGTTCATGTATTTATAAAACTAGCTATGAATATTTGCATTTATCAGTCATTTGGTGTACTTTTAATTTACCAATATTTAAATCTATCCTGCCTTGTTGCCATTAACTTCTTTTTCAAACACATCTATGATTGAATACGTTTGTTTCTAAAAGCGTACATATATCTGTGTCTGTCGCTTTTATTTAATAATGCATAATGCGAACAATTGGAACATATGATTACAAATGTCTTTGTGTTCATTTTTGGGGGATTCTAGGTGTCTATGCGGATTTGTACATTTTCTTTTTTTCTGTTCGCGGGTGCGCGTGCGTATGTTATATAAACGCGAGAGTTTTAGCATGTTTGCTCATGTATCGGTCCGTGGGCGCATCTTTCCCTGTTTGATATTTTGCTTAAACAGGTGGGACTTGTTAATGTACACAATAACTTTTCATCGGTGTTTCTGAATGAACATATTAACGTTGGCCGCTGTGCTTCTTTCTTAAATCTTTCTCAATGATGCAATATGATAAGCGAATTCAGTTTTTCAATTACAGCTGGGCAATAACCAAAATGTGTTTATTCCACATGAGAGTCGGAAACCGAAACCTGTCAAAATAGTGCCATTAAATATAACAGATAGATATATAAGAAGTTGCTTTTATTATTACACTTGTTCATTAACGATGCATTGAATTAGTAAAGTCTCCTTTACTTAACAACAGATGGTATTTTACTAAATCATAATAAATTTCAGTCGGTAATATAAAGGTTAGCGGCTCGAAACGAGAAATCGGCAAGTTGAGTTTGAATTCCATTCGAGATCGTTACATTAAGTTTAGCACAAATGCACACAGCAAAGTGTATGAATCCAACTCTTCTCTCTACAATTATAGGTTAAATATCGGGCCAAACTGGAATCTCTAGTCGTGTTTGGCAACCATAGAATCCAAAACTGTATGTAGACCTCACAAAGCACATGCCATGAAAAAAGATAATGAAACTGAGGTCAATAAGGTGGAGAAGAAGAAGAGGGGAGACATTTTTTAATTTTATCAAACAATATATAAACTTCAACATAAGCCGATTCATTTTAATAAAGGTCAACAGTACAATATGAATGGTAGGCATTTGGTTTGGGAAACAGGAAAGCATTTCCAACAATGAGTTAAGCGCCATACGTGACTGGTTTACCCAACCTGTCCTGATATTTTTAACCTATAGCTGGAGGCGACAGATTCATACCTTTCCCAAGAGTATTTACGTGTAATTGAATGCAACTGGAATTCGAACTCGGCTCTTCGATTTCTTGCACAGGGCCGATATCCACTGCATCACAACGTACATGATCAAAATTCATTCAAGTAAACAACGATGTAAAATAATATGAAGGGAAAAGAAAAATACAGATTGGTGCAATATTGTCGTTTTTTTATGGTTTGTAGAATTACATCTACATTTAATGAAATAAGTGAAAGCTAAATAATAATAATTTTAGATGGACCATAAAAGAAAAACAGAGACAGAACCCACTAAATGTGAGCTTCCGTTGCAGAAAAACAGTTTGAAGGGACAAGTCAAATACGGCGTTCGTCACAAACAAGAAATGGGCAAGTGTCATGTCAGGAGAGTGGAGGAAAAAAATAACATCTTTTTCTCCGCTTCTCTCTTTGCTCTGATCATTTTTGTTGTCTTCTACATGCCCATCTATTTTCCTTTTGTTGTCTTCTTTGTTTTTTCTTTAATTCCGTTTTATTATATATATTTATAGCAAATATTTTCCTTGCTTTCTCTATTGCTATAATCGTTTCACCTCAAGCAAGGCAGTACCGCTACTGGTGCGCAGGGGGTGTTACAATGAGAGAAAAGGCAATAAAAAGAAAGAGGGAAGAAGTTACTGGAGATGTCGAAGAAAGGATAAAAGAAAGGTGGTTATCAAGGAGATAGAAGATGGCAATTGACGTTACACTTACACTTTTGAAGAGTGTAGCGCTCAGGGAAGCAAGTATATGGAAAGGAGTTCCACAGGCGGGAAGTGCGAAAAAGAAACTATTAGAGTAGAAGTGGCGGTTACATTTGCTTATTTTGACCTAGTTGCCATTTTTTAATCCTATCTTTTATAGTTTTATTATTATACATTTACTTCTTATGCTTCTTCTCTTTCTCTTTCTTTTCTTCTTCTTCGTATTTTTTATAACTTTTCCTCTTTCCAACATTTCTATTTTTTAGCCAACTTTCTTTTCCTTAAATATTTTCAATATATTTATATCTCGTTTGTTCCATTTTCTTTCCTTTTGTCTTACTTTATTTTTCTATCAATATTTTTTAACCACTGGCTATCCCATTCATTTCCATGTTGTTTTTTTAATTTCATTTCGTTAATCCTTCTTATTTTTTTTCCATATTTCTTGCTTTTTTTATTACCTTTATCATACCTTTTTTTACTTATTTTTCTCACTTTCCTCTCTTTATTCTTTAAATTCATTTCTTGCTTTTTGTTTCTTTTTCGCTTTTCCTTGTTTCGGAAGTATTGCCTTTTTCTTCCTTTCTTTTTTACTTTCATGTTCCTCTTTCTTATCATTCTTAAATCTTCGTTCAATTTTATGGTCACTGAAGCGGTAAATATATGTTAATTTATTTTCAAAATCTAATTCGAAGATTTCGCGCTTAAAGTATTGTGTCCGTTAACAATGACAGCGTCTATTTTTCTGTTTTCCTCGTCTAACCCGTAAAAGATTTTGTTTGTCTTGCTGTTTCTGAAGAACTTTAAAACATCTACGATTGAAAGATCTTATTTAACAATAAACAATACGTGTAAAAACAGGCAACACCGGTGATGCATGTGTGATATTTAATTTGTCTTTTGCTTTTCATGTTTTTTAAAAGTATTAGAGAACTGGCTACAAAGACAAAATGCAAACTGACCGCACGGATAAACCACACACACGTTGAATGACTGAATCTTTTTAAGATGTTGACTATAGTTTTATTTCCACGCATACGCAAATACGCACAACTCCAGGACAGGGTATAAACGCATTACAATTCGTTGCTGTTACTGGTTATACAGTTTCCTTACAATATTAGGAGACATTCAAAGTGAAGAAAAGCGCTAGGTTAAAAAAGTGCTTCGATAAAAATATGATGTTAAATCGTAAAAGACATTAACAATTTCCTGAGGAAGAAAACTGCAGCTTGTTGTAATTAAACAAATGAATAAAAATTAATGAATATTTCGATAATACCAATATATTTAATAAAGAGGCTTCCTTAATTTCAACTCTATGCTGATGTGTTGATAAATATAATTTCTTGTGTTTGAAACTATCCCATTACTATTGTTATTATTATTATTATTATTTGATTTCTGTTGATACACATTTCTTTCCGGGTCCCAACCTAAGGCCGGAAATGGTTTCATGACATCTTCCACTGATCATAGATAAAGCTCTTCGTAATGTGTGATCTGTACTTGTGAATACAATTTTTTGTATTTCTTTAAGGCATGGCTTACTAGGAATCATTTCAGTGAGTCTATTTAGCACTTTCCCAATCAATCCGAAGGTTCCAATTACAACTTCACGTGCCACTTTTTTGAGATTTCCATTTCAGGGTCCTTGTATCTGGATATTTGTTTTTGAAGATCTTCAAACATAAATCACAATCTGCAGGGATTGCCATGTCCATAAGAAAGCATATTTTGTTCTTGTGATCACGATGTCTGGATGATTAGCTTTGATTGTTCTGTGTGTGTGTATTGGAAAGTCCCATAAAAATATTACAGGGCGTATCTCTGTAACCGGTTCTGGTGATGTTTATACCAGTTTCTTGCAGTTTCCTTCCCGTAAAATTTGCATATCGATATAAATATACAAAGCCAAATACGGCTACCTTCTTGTTTGGTAATGGCATGACCCGTAGCCAAATGAGAGCGATATAACGATGTTTTTTCTGTGTGCCGTCTTCCTTCTAGACGTTGGCGAATATGGCTCTTTACAATGTTTTGACCTTTCTAGCTCTTAATACATTTCATTTTTTATTTATTTCTCCTAAACCTTATTTCGCCATCCATTTACTCAAGCTCGCTAGGCAAGTTGTGAATTTTTTTCTTTTGCACCTTGTCTTGTGAGTATCACATTTTCCAAGCCCTTTTTCCTATTTGTCTATGTTTTTGAGATGAGGTAGTATTTACAGTTTTTACATTATTCGGACTATTGTCCTCATCTTTGTTCCCATTTGTACAACGTTTCGGCCGTTGTACCCTCCGGCCTTCTTAAGGACACATTGCCCAGTGGATATAGACGTTAGGTAGTTCCTGTGACTTAATCCAAAGAGTTGTGAGTTCACTACCAGGCTACAGCAGTGACGAACAAGTAATTTACAGGGTTAGATGGAGATAATTCATGACTACCAAAAGAGGCACTACTACGCAAGGAATGGACTTCATATACCCCAGTGATTGTAATAAAGTGTTCGGTTCGAAATTCCTAGTACTTGAAGAAGGCTTGAGTGTACAACGGCCAAAACGTCGTATAAATGGTAACAAAGATGAGGACAATGGTCCGAATAACCCTCTTTCCTAATTATGTAAACTAAATATTTCAACTGTATCTTCCTGATATTAAGTATAAGTATCCTTTTTGTTTCAATTTTCTCTAAAAGTTTGTCGTTACTCTCATGTTCCGATCATGTTATTCTCATTATATTTCTGAAGAACGACATTTCTGTTGTTTCAAATCTTTTTTCATCTATGACGAGATTGTCCAGCATTCGCTACTATATAGGAATACTGATATTATATAACAGTTCAGTACTCTTTTTTATCTTAATACATTGTTTCGCTTTTGGTAGGCATCTTTCGCTATCCCATTGCACTTTCTTATCGCCTTTCGTGTCGCAATTTCGTTGTTTATTAAAATAATTCCAATATATTTAAATTGCTTCACTCGTTTGATTCGGTATCTTCAATTTGCAATTTGCATCTGGACTGTTTCTTTTGCTGACAATCATGAATTCTGTCTTGCAATTTAGCGTCTAGTCCTTTCTTCTCATTTCCATTTACTACATTATGTAGGAGTTCTTGTTTAATTTCTGTAACTGTGTTATCTTTATATCTTTTGTTGTTAAGATTGTGGTCACCAATAATAAATCCGAGTAGGATATCTAATTTTCTCATATTCACCCAATTTTATAGGAGGGTCAAGTGAGAAGAATCGAGTGAGAAGACACATCCTTTTCTTGCAAACCTTTCTATATTTCTATATTTACTGAATTCATTTTCTATCCATATGCAGGCAGATTTGGACAAGCTTGTGTCGCTAGAATCATTGAAATTCACTAGTGAGTTCAATCCTCACTGGGTTCCCCATACTTTAGGCCTTCTGCCACGTCAGAACTCTGATTAGAAAATTCCTATATGCAGGCGATTTGTTACCTGTTCTGGATTATTCTAATATACTTCCCAAATATTTCAAGGTTACCTAGCAGTTCTAACGCTTTTGCACAATCTATAAAAGACGGCTACACATCTTTTTGCATTTGTATTGCTCTTTATAAACATAACGATTACATTCCTTGTTCCAGTGTTTTTAACGAAGCTGCACTGTTGTCCTATTTTCGGTCTAATTCTGCTGCACAATCTATTAATCAGAATTTGGATGATAACTTTGTTTTATATAGGTCATTAAGTTGATTTTCCGATGGTGTTCACATTCGTTTTCATCTGGCTTCTTAATGCTTCTTAATTTTTTTTATCATATCACCCCGAGCAAGGCGGTAACACCACTGATGTGCAGGGGGCTACGTAAGAGTGAAAATATTGGAAAAGAGAAAGCCGGAAACTACATCCTAAACAGGGAACAAGGGATGAGCCTCTACACCTGTTCACTAGACGTGGGTGGAGTGTGAACCGGGCGATAGTTTAGTCTATCTACTCCAATTGAAAACAAAAAAACAAAAAAAGAAAAGTGAAAAGATTGGAAAAGAGAAAGACGAAAACCACATCCTAAACAGGGAACAAGGAATGAGCCTCTACACCTGTTCAATAGACGTGGGTGGAATGTGAACCGGGCGATAGTTTAGTCTATCTACTCCAATTGAAAACAAAAAAACAAAAAAGAAAAGAAAAGTGAAAAGATTGGAAAAGAGAAATCCGGAAACCACATCCTAAACAGGGAACAAGGGATGAGCCTCTACATCTATTCAATAGACGTGGGTGGAGTGTGAACCGGGCGATAGTTTGGTCTATCTACTCCAATAAGTTTGGTCTATCTACTCCAATAGTTTGGTCTATCTACTTAGGCTTTTCTGTAAATCACTTCTCTTGTATATTTCACTTATTTTGTCTGTAAACTTATGAATGCCGAAATCATTTAAGCCGCGAGTATCTCTATACAGTTTTGTATAACCCTGCTGCTTTGTTTCTGTTTAATTTAGCCAGTGCTGATTTCACTTCAAATTTTAATACTTCTTTTCCTTTGATATTTTTGTGTATTGCCGGTTGTCCTCTTTCGTCTTGGAAGAGTTCTCCTGAATAGTCGTTCCATCTCTGAAATATTTTTCTATAATATTAGTCTGAATTTATGAATCCTCTCATCTTTTGTTCTGGTAGTTCTCATATTTTTCATGCATTATCTGTGCTAATTCATTCTTTTTATTTCTTCACATTTTTTGTTGAGACGTACCTCTTTAGCCTGCTTACATTAGTTCTTAATTTCTTTGTGCCCATTCCTATATTCTGTACTGTACCTTGGCACTGTTTTTGTCTCCTTTTCCTCATGTTGACAATTTCATCTGTTATCTATTATTTTTTCTTTGAGATGATCGCGGGTGATGCTGTTACAAAAGCTTCTCTTAATGTGTCCCGCTTTGAGTTTCCGCTGTAATTTTGTCAATTGTATCTGCCATATATTTCTCTGTCCATATATTTCTCCTTCACGCGCTGGTCATTCAGGCGTTTGTCTTATCGCAATCTCAGTATTGCGTAGGTCACATTGAATTTACGTAGTTTCAATTTACATATCAATGGAAGGTTCCTGAAGTAGGCACTTGGGTCTGTTGTGCAGTGCAAAACTGCATTCATGAATCTTTTATTGATACTTTTTCGTTTTTCGTGTTGAGCTTCTCCATTTCCACATGGGTGTTCTTGAAATAAGGTCTTGACTACTAGCTAATCACCCGCCGTGCCCAATTCGGCCCCTTTTTATCCGCGTTCTTTACGAGTTTCTAATCCGAAAGCATTTCATTATCCCTTTCCTTGCCGACATTTGTATCCAGGTCTCACTTGACGATTGTAATTTCTTGCGATTTGCATTGAGTCTGGTTTTGTCTAAAATATGTCAATTTCATCTGTAATTTGTGCTGTCGGTACATATAAAACTATGAGTTATATGTTGAAAGATTTTTGACAGCATCCCAGAATGCATTTCTTCATAGGTTGGTCTAGTATCAGTCCTGCTCCTTTCATTTTTATCTTTGCCTGCATATATGATCCTGTGTTGTCACTGACGAAATCTGCATTGGTTGTACATCTCGGTTTTTATACGCCTAAATTATTAACGTTCAACCTGTTCACCTCCTACTTTATATTTTCTGACTAGACACACTGATTTACTTTTAGGATGTTCCATGTCCTGAGAATTATTTTTAGGTATTGATAAAAGCAGAGTATAGCTTTGCAGGTGGGACACAGTTAGATATGCCTTCTGGTCGTGTAATGCAACAGTCAGTTGTGCCATACGTAATAAACGCTTTGGGTGATCATGTCTAGAACGAGACATAACTGGCTGGGCAGAAGATTATCCCGCAGTAGGCTACCATTGCTTTCTGAAGTAGAGTGGTTGCAAGCCAAGGCTATAGAAATCAATATGTCCTCTTATTTAATTAATACCTTTGCCAAGGGTATTTTCGCGTAAGTGAATGTCAGTCTGCTTAAATGGTCTCCTCTTAAGGGCGCTTCCAAGTATCGAGCCGTAGTTGCCAATTCGCACTTGATTGCGTCATTCTTCAAATTAAAAGAAAATCAATCCTTTTCTATCTGGCCATGATACACCGTCAGTGGTCCTGCTCATGAACAAAATTTTCATTGTTATTTAAATTTCAGTCATTGACGAATTATATATTTCCGACTTCTCCATATCAATATGCAGATATTGTTGTAGCTTGACATGTCTGTATATGATACTCTCACTTTTCGTCTTTTTTTTTATCTTTCTTCTCTCTCTCTCGCTCTTTTGTCTTCTATCTCTGTTTTACCTTTTTCCTCACTTTTACTGTGTTTTTTCATTGATAATCCATTTTGCCCAGACATACCAATCAACAAAAGAAGCCTGAAACTCCGCATTCTTTCATATACAAAATCAAACCAATTATCTTTCCGGTCATTGAGGGTCACTACACTCCTTTCGTCTCTTTCTCTTTTGCACACACACACACACACACACACACACACACACACACACACACACACACACACACACACATATATATATATATATATATATATATATATATATATATATTCTTGCCAACAGTTGTGGAGGGTGAAAAAGTGAAAGTCTGAATAAGCTAAAATATTTTTCTAATTCCCTTTCTCCACAGAGTCCATAGATTATGTCTGACCCATCTTTCTGGTCACATTTCTGATTCTTTCAATACGGTAACTGTCCCACCGCCATGGTTCATGGGGATGGGTGGAAAACGTCAAAATTGGAAGATGTGAACGGATCTACAACAATTAATCACAGAAATCCCACCTCTTT
This sequence comes from Ascarosepion bandense, assembly GCA_037127315.1. Lineage (NCBI taxonomy): Eukaryota > Metazoa > Mollusca > Cephalopoda > Sepiida > Sepiidae > Ascarosepion > Ascarosepion bandense. The sequence continues at coordinate 407,176 of JBBBDQ010001222.1, forward strand.
TCAGAGCCGGTCTGTTTCATGGAGAACAGCCTTATACTGATCCATAAATTTGCACCGTTGAAGACACACGAAAACAAATTGCCTGGCAGATTTAGATAGTAGTAATCCACTCTATTATAATTAAGACAATTGTATGTATGTATGTATGTATGTATATATATATATATATATATATATATATATATATATATATCCCTCTTGTCAGGCTCATTGAGAGAGAGATAATAGCGAGGCAGCGTCGGATCAGTTGTTCATTCTCTTTAATACTTGTTATTAAACTTTCATACCAGTTATGAAAGCTCTTGCCGCGTGTTTGCTCTTTAACAGTCCTTTAATATTGTATTTTTTTTGCAATAGTTATGTCGTCGAGTAGTGAAGAATATGTACAGTAGGATAGGATGAGTCTTTAGCCATACTTGATGATAGTAAATTTGGCTTGTGTAATAACGTCTTTTCTTTTCTTTTTACAGACAATACCGCCTTAGCATCAACCTACTCCCATCTATGAACAATAGTTGATTTATATTTTGTAATGAAAGTTCGCAGGATTAAAGAAATTGGTGAATTTTAACGAGGGCAAATAATAGAATGGCATCAGTCTGGCAAGCCAAATAGAGAAATCGTTAGGTTTTTTCAGCTTAATCATCAAACGGTTAATAATATTGTCGATAAATTTAATGAAGTAGGCCATTGTCGTGTGGAACAACGTTCAGGAAAACCAAGCACATGCCTGAGCAAACGAAAAGGGCGCTGAAGAGAGAAGTCATCAGAAACCGTCGTCAGAGCGTCAAAGATGTCGCCAACAACATGAAAATGTCGCCATATACGGTACGAAAGGCTATGAAAGGCCTAAACTATCAAAGAAGAGTTGCAAGAAAGTTATTTCAGAAGTTAACAAGCGCATGGATTAGCCGAGACAATTCAAATCCACTCCATACGCCTGTATGAAATTATACATTTTGACAGTCTGTATTTGGTCAGATGAAAGTAATATTCGAATTTAAGACAAGTTTATGTTTGGAGAAGTGAGAATGAGATCTGGAACACTGAATGTCTGTAGACGAAAGTGAAACATGGTGTAATAATGTGGGCGCTGTTTGGTTAGGAGGGAAATCTGAGATGATTCTTGTTGCCGAGTGGTTGAATGATTCTAAATACTGTCAAATATTGGAGAAAAGGACTGCTTCTACTATTTGAAGCCAATTAGATTGACAAGAATGTTTACATTTTTCAAGAAGATGGAGCGTCATTTCATACGAGCAAAGTAGCAAAGCAGCCTAAAGACCTAACATGAATCCAATAAAGTAAGTTTGAGAGCACCTTGACGGAAAACTTCGAGAGTGTGCCACCAAAATTATGTCAGGGGTAACCCTTAAAGAAACATTGCTAAAGGAGTGGAAAAATATGGATCAGACAATTGTTAATAATTTGACCAAATCTATGAAAAATCGTATACAAGTACTGAAACTGGAGGACCAAATCCATACTAGTTCCAAGTACTGTAACTTATGTTGAGTTAGGATTACGTAATTAAATTTTAAAATTGAACGTAATTTATTTCTCAAGGGTAAAAACTTTTCTTATATTCTCTCTCTTATGCTAAAGACCATTGTGTATTTATTTGCATATATTTTGCACGTATTTTTTACGGCGGGGTACACTTGTTCGTAGATAATTAATCATGACATTAATACAGCAGTTTAAACTAGAAATGCTCAATTTTAGATACAGCGTAGATTAAAACTTTATAGTAATAATATGATATAATAGTCTCTACAGAAAGCTGATGCTATACTATCTTGCCAGCAAATTAATTTTATAATCTTTATATCTGACTTTAATTAAACAAAGTTAAAATTACAGTATTTTCTCATTTGGATGTTTATTTCTTTTCATATTCAATAGAATTTCATGCTTTTTCGAATAGAAACGTTGCTAAACTAGAGTTGTCATACTGACAGTAAAACATTTTAGAAAATTTGAACAATCATATAATTTGTCAAATCATGTTGATGGCGGTCACATATATATTCTATTGGTTGCAAATTCTCGAATTGAGTTTAATGTAAGAATTCTAAGTATGACAAGTTTGTTGTATATTTCACCCTTTCCTCCTAAACATGCACTACTTCTCTTTCTCGCTGGGTAAGCTTCGAACTCTTAACGGATTTTTATTCATTCATTTTGTTTATTTGTAATGTTTTGGGTATGAATTTGTAATGTATTAATGGGCACGTGACCGAGTGGTTAGAACGTTTGCTTTCTGACCATGAAACCTTGGTTCGAATAGTCGATTTTTAAGGTGACTTCTTGATATTATCAGTCTGGAGGAGGCGATCTCACCTTTGGAAAGCGCCAGAAAACCATGTGTGTGAAATTAGATAGACGGGACTCTTTGGAAGCCGTCGATGTTGGCGCTAGCATGAAGTCACAACTAATCGTGAGCGTCCTGACCTTGTCTCTACCTGTTATACACCCCAGATAACGCGCTCTTTCCCAGATAATTGTAACTAGATGCAGTATGAATCACAGATGGGCTCTGTGGGTGTTAAACAAATGCATCTGCAATGGGGATTAGCTAGCCGTCCTAGCAAACAGGCATTCTCGGATACGAGTGGCCAGTCATAGAATGTTTTGTATTTTGTATTTTTCCTTCCTCATTACATGTCCAAGAAACTTCAGCTATTTTAACTGATGTTAATTATAAGTTTCTTTTTCGGTTCTATCCTCTCCAAAACCTCGTCGTTACTAACATGTTCGGTCCATATTATCCTCAGCATCATTCTGTAGAACCACATTTCGCTTGCTTCAAGTCTTTACTTACTAAAGAGAATTATCTGAAACTGAGATATCCCCAAAAAGACATGGCACATAGAATTAGAACAATCTACCCCTGGACTAAATAAAGTGTTCGGTTTTAAATTCCAAAGTAAATTACTTGAAAAAAGGCCGTAGTGTACAGTGGTCGAAACGTCGTGAATATGGCAATAAAGATGAGGGCAACAGTCTGAACGATGTAAATAGTTATACTAACTCATCTCAAAAATATTTTTTTTTTAAATAGAATGTTATTTTTACTTTTTCAGTTTTTATTTTATTTTTTCATTTAATTTCGAATTTTCAAAACGGAAATTTCATTATTTTTAAATTAATATTAAATTACACCGATTAACTTCTTTCTGGGGTCATTACAAAAACAGACTAATTTCTCCCCAAACAGACTTGGAAACAATTTTCATGCTATGTTTAACAACACAGAATTAGGAATTCTTTTAATTTTGGACAAACAAAACTACAACTCTTTTTCCCTCCTCGTTCATCCCATGCACAAGTGTACTCAAGGACCTAGGGTAGTTGTTTCTATTAGATAGATAGATAGATAGATAGATAGATAGATAGATAGATAGATAGATATGAACAGGCGTAGATAGATAGATAGATAGATAGATAGATAGATAGATAGATAGATAGATAGATATGAACAGATGTAGATAGATAGATATGAACAGGCGTAGATAGATAGATAGATAGATAGATAGATAGATAGATAGATATGAACAGGCGTAGATAGATAGATAGATAGATAGATAGATAGATAGATAGATAGATAGATAGATATGAACAGGCGTAGATAGATAGATAGATAGATAGATAGATAGATAGATAGATATGAACAAACGTAGATAGATAGATAGGTTCAGAGGAGGGTCTGTAATGTGATAGATACCGACTTGGCAGACCGCCTGCAGTCTCTCTCCCACCGGCGAGACGTGGCTTCGCTGTGTCTCTTCTATAAATACTTTCACGGCTTCTGCTCCGATGAACTTAGATCACTGGTGCCCCCTAAATACGAATTTGCACGAGATACTAGATTAGCAACTAGATCCCACCCTTTTACAGTGAAATCGATAAAATGCAGCCGTAACTTCTACTCCAACAGTTTCTTTCCTCGCACTTCCCGACTGTGGAATTCTCTTCCAAACGATTGCTTCCCCGACGGCTACAATCTTCAGGAGTTTAAATGTAAGGTCAATAGACACCTCCTAACACACTAACCTGCTCCCATTCTATCAAACACTCTTCCCATCTGCCCGACACTCATCCTCGCTATCCTTACTCATCTATTACCTTTCTCCTGACATTCCCTATGTCTATCCACTCCTTCTCTTTACCTTCCCCTATGTAGCCCCATGCGCAATAGTGGCAGTGGAATGCCTTGCTTGGGGTGAGATGATTAAAAAAAAAAAAAGAAAAAAAGATAAATAGATAGATAGATATGAACAGATGTAGATAGATAGATAGATAGATAGATATGAACAGATGTAGATAGATAGATAGATATGAACAGATGTAGATAGATAGATAGATATGAACAGTCGTAGATAGATAGATAGATAGATAGATAGATAGATAGATAGATAGATAGATAGATAGATAGATATGCATAGTGTATCTTACACGAGCATTTATCCTCGATTACTTTTCATTTCTCTCCTGCTCCCAAATTTATATTAATTATGATGAACTATTAACCAATAAAGATATACACGGTCACACACACGCGCATGCACACAAATATTCGCCCTCTCATATATATATATATATATATATATATATATATATATATATATATATATGTGTGTGTGTGTGTGTGTGTGTGTGTGTGTGAATGATTGGTTCACGGTCAAATCCAGTTACATACACACACAAACACACACACATGCACACACATATCTAAGTAATACAAAAAGTAAATATTAGTGGAAAGAAGTATGACAGACTCAAAAAGTTTTCGTGTGACGCTTTCGTCTTATAGGATTTCATCGAACTAATTTTATATTTACATTAAACGACTACACATGCGCATGAACGAGAGACGCTGGTCGTTATAAATTTAAAGATGAGTTTCTTATATAAAAAATATATATATAAAGAAAAAGTAGCTGATTTTTATAGTTTTAAATAAAAAAGTATAAATCTGAAGAAAAAAAAACTTCATGTTCTTTTTTTATTGCACCCTCTTATCTATCCATTTTTCCTTTATTGCTCTTCTTCTCCGAATTAACATATTAGACAAAATATCTGACGGTGTAGAAATGGCTTTAACTCTATCTCCATCTCCATCCTTTTGTGTTTGGAGAGTTTTACACCCATCAGGTCATATGGCTTAAGCATTCTAATTTTACTGGTAGGTATTCAAACTCACAATTTTCCGTTTTTCAGTCTCCCAGTCAAATAATGAATTTCCTCAGTCGTTCCCCTAATAAATATGATCAACAACCTTCTTTACTTGATTTTTTTCTTACCTCCTCTCCTAGCTCATGTCGTGCATCACAACTCTGCCTTCTTAGCAATTCGGATCACGTTGAAGTATCTGTTGATATTTCTCTTGAGTCGTCCATTAGACAGGTAGCTTCTGTTGATACGAATTCTTTGTATTAACAGCGTACTGACTGGGATTTATTTCGTGGCTTTATCGTATTTGAATACTTTTCCACATCTAGCTTGATGCTATCATCAATTTTGAAAGTGCCTATAGTTTTATTGTCTACTATACTATCCTATTTGTATTTAAATCTATCAGTATTAAAAATTACTATTGAAAAATCAGTTTTCATTAACTTTTTCACCTACCTTAATCATTCTACTTTTTGATGTTTACTTAAAGGTGCTAGTTTGATTGTCTTTAACCAGCGTTCGAAATATTTTACATTTTTTCTTTCTGTTTATATTCGCAATATAGGACGCGTGGCCGAGTAGTTTCAATGTTCGCTTTCTGACCATGAAACCCGGGTTCAAATGTAACCATGGCCGATTTATTGATTCGTAGGCTGGCTTCTTGATGCTATCGGAAGAGACAATCTTGGGTGGGGCACTTTTGAAAAATGCCTGAAAATCATATAAAAGGCTGACCCAAGCCTTGTGAATGAATTTGGGAGCCGTCAATGGTTGTGTTAGAACGAAGTCATCGTGACCGAGGCTTTGAGCGTATTGGCCTTGTTCAGATTGTTGATCACGCCAGATAACACGCTCTCTCCCAGAAATTGTAACTAGATCTGCTCAACATAGTATAAACCACAGGTGGGCTCTGTGTGTGTTGAACAAACACGTGAGCAGGCGTCTGCAATGAGATTAGCTAGTCACCTTGGAAGACGGGCATTCTTGAATACGAATGGCCACCTTTTTTTATATTCGCAACATTAACCATTCAAATATTGTCTTACTGGTCAATTTATGTTTTGCCTATTTGATATATATTTTTCTCAAATTTCTTTCCTAACTTACCTAAAACTGTTTTTAATTGATCTTACCAATATTTTCAATTTATTTATTTATTTTTCTGGGATCGAGGATCAGCTGTTTCACAATTTCCAACATTGTTCTTATCACTTAATAACTGCTCATGTTTTGATTTTGAGGTTATGTCTTCCTTTCAACCTATATTTGTATATCTTAAATAAAAATATCAATAACCCTACTAGTATATATATATATATATATATATATATATATATATATATATATATATATATAAGCTGAAAGTCACATGGCATGTTTGTCATACGTCAGTAACCAACATAAATTTGTAAATGTCAATTTTATTGTAAAAGCATTTAATTTAATAAAATCTGATATAGTGTACAGAACAAATTCAGCATTTGAATGCAAGAAAGTAGTCGATAAATTTTCAAAGTTTTCAGTCACTTTGTGCTAACATTCATAGCGTTTAAACTTAAAGCAGTAACGCATGTTTTGCAATAAGGTACAGTGTGTTAAAAGAGTTCAAGTAAGTCAAAGACGCATGCATGTTCCTTGAGTTCAATTAGGATCATTTAAAATTAGTCGGATTGTAGTTTTTGAGAAGTTGGAGGGTCATATGTTATAGATAAAGCTTCGTTGGTACTTCAAAGTTGACAACATTCCTGCACCTATCAATCCAGTGTTACACGTAGTGCAAAAACTGACCAAGACCGGCGCATTGTAAGGGCAACAGTGGCAAAGCGCGGAACGTAAGTGACACCGTTAGATCAAATGTGCGCCCAGGAGTGTCAACATAGACTGTTGGGAATCATTTAATTACCAAAAGGGTGCGAAGACACATATTTCTAGTGTGCACATTTAGAATTGTATCGAGAGAGACAGGATCAGATGGTGGATCAAATAGTATTATGTAGTGTTCAGGGATGATTGTGAGTTCTACCTTCATGCGAGTGAGAGTCGTCGTTTCCGTATGTGTTCAAATCTTGGTAGTGATATCTTCATATGTAGATTCATCCACAAAAATACTGGTTGCATACCTGGCATTTTAATGTGAGGTCCAGCGAGTTGCAAAACTTTAGTGTATGTCTGGAACAATTTTCAGCCTGTTTTGCTGGTATTCTTGCAATAAAAAGCAATGTTCTGTTTCAGCAAGATAATACCTGCCCAAATAAAAACAATACTACTTAACATACTTTGCAAGGTGTTTGACAACTTGCAACGGCCAGCACGATCGCCAAATCTGTCCAATCATTCAATATAAATGGAAAACGATAGGTTAATGCCTAACTCATTTAGTTAGCTGACCTGGAAATGTAATCCTGGTGATGTAGTAGAAAAAGACTAACTCCATCTACTTTGCATGAAAATTTATTACTATATAAAAAGAAAAATATGTATATTACATATCAGATTATTTTATCACCATTTTGCTTCTCATTCTCGCTATTATAATTATAATTATTACTATTATTGAGTGAATGAGGGAACATCAGACCAAGAAAATGGCGCTGCGATACAAATATAAAAAGTTCCATGTACCCATAAGGACAATCAATCTGTTAATGGTATACCAGGCATATACATGCGTTATATGACGAGAGGTTTTGATAAAAGAAACACATAATCATACAGGTACCTTCAAGTCTTGTAACCTAGTCCGTTTAGAGAGTTTTCGATTGAGGGTGTTCCCTAGAATCTGATTTCTGAATCGCCATCTTTGGTCAATCCTTCAAATATAATAAAACAACCTCCTCGACAAGGCGCTATGAATCACCTTCACTATTGTCACTCATAAAGAGAGGTAATCAATTGGCTAAGATGACCTCAGCAAGTCTATCTTCATAGCACTACCTAAGAAGCCAGGAGCAAACGAGTGCGAACTCCACAGAACCGTCAGTTTAATGAGCCATATAACAAAACTGATCTCCGAATCCTGATGAATAGAGCGAGAAGCAGAATCAGGCCAGAGATAGGACAAGAACAGTGTGGTCTCATTTAAGACACGGAAACAAGGAATGTCATATTTATGATTAGGATGCTCTCTGAAAGGACAATACAAATGAAGAAGGACTTATACCTGTGCTTTATTGATTATGCGAAGGCGTTTGACAAAATACTCCACAAAGATCTGATGGAGATGCTCGGCAGCCTTGACATATTTGGGAAAGACTTGAGAGTAATCAAGAATCTTTACTGGCAGCAAACCGCTTGCATACGGACAGGTAATGAATTCAGCAGATAAACAAAGATAGAAAGAGGCGTAAGACAAGGATGTGTCTTTTCACCGGATCTGTTCAACTTGTACAACGAGAATATTTTGAGGACCCTAGAAATTATGCCTGGATTTGTCATCAGAGGGCACAATTTAAACAACCTAAGGTACACAATAACAGCGTGAGAAAGAGATATGAAGAACAAATTGGAAAAGGATACTCAAAATGGGATTCACTAAAAGAAGCGATGGTGACCTCAGCGAACAACATAGCCCCAAAGGAAATCAAACGCAGAGGAAAAAATGAGTGGATGACAGAAGAGATCCTCCACATGATGCAAAGGAGACAAAAAATAACGCCAAGACACAGAGCAGAGTACAAAAAACTTCACAGGGAGATAAGGAACAAATGCAGACAAGCCAAAGAGGAATGGCTCAACAACAAATGCGCTGAGGTAGAGAGACTGAGCAGGAACAACAAAGCAGAGATGCACAAAGAGATAAGAGAACTGACAGGACAAAAAACCTGCTCCTCAACAGGATGCATAAAATCCAAGGAAGGGACAATCATATTAGAGAAAGAGGAAATACTCCAGCGATGGGAAGAATACATAAAGGATCTCTTTTGCGACAAGAGAGAACAACCGAGAATACACAAGGAGATGGATGGACCGGAAATACTAAAATCCGAAGTGGAAGCTGCAATGGCCAAAATGAACAGAAACAAAGCACCTGGTCCAGATGGCATAGTGATAGAGCTGCTGACAGCCTTAGAAGAATATGGCACAGAAAAGATTACCGACATAATAAACAAAATTTATAGCAGCGGAATAATACCAGACGACCTATGCAAGTCGATATTTATAGCGCTGCCGAAGAAACCTGGTACAAACGAGTGCGAACTACACAGAACTATCAGCTTAATGAGTCACATTACAAAACTGATTGTCAGAATCCTGATGAATAGTGCGAGAAGCAGAATCAGGACAGAGATAGGGCAGGAACAGCGGGGGTTCGTCAAAGACACTGGAACAAGGAACGCCATATTCATGATTAGGATGCTCTCTGAAAGGGCATTGCAAATAAAGAAAGACTTGTACCTATGCTTCATTGATTACGCGAAAGCATTCGACAAAATACGACACAAAGAATTGATGGAGATGCTAGGCAACCTCGACATTTTCGGCAAAGATATAAGAATAATCAAGAATCTATACTGGCAGCAAACGGCCTGCATACGGACAAGTAACGACCTCAGTAGATACACAAAGATAGAAAAAGGCGTAAGACAAGGATGTGTCTTTTCACCAGATTTGTTCAACCTATACAGCAAGAATATTTTGAGGACCCTAGATGACACGCCGGGATTTGTTATTGGAGGCCACAACCTGAACAACATAAGGTATGCGGACGATACAGTGCTGATTGCGGACACGGAAAGGCAACTACAAGACCTCATACAGAAAGTAGCAGTGGAGAGTGACAAGGAGGGACTACAAATAAACTTTAAGAAAACTGAGTGCATGGTCATCAGCAAAAGATACAACCCAAAATGCCAAATACAGGTGGGGGATAACAGAATCAAACAAGTACAGGAATTTAAGTACCTAGGAAGTGTTCTAACAGGAGATGGAAAGTGCGACATGGAGATCCGAAGGCGAATTGGCATGGCAAAGGACGCGTTCCAGAAGATGAGCAAAATACTAACACACAGGAAAATCTCAATAGAAACATAGAAAAGAGTGCTAGACTGCTACGTGATGTCAGTTCTTCAATACGGCAGTGAATGCTGGACAGTATCATCGAAAATGAGGACAAAACTGGAAGCGTCCGAAATGTGGTTCTACAGAAGGATGCTACGGATATCGTGGACTGTGCATACAAGCAACGACGAGGTGTTAGAAAGAATGGCAACAAAAAGGAAATTGATGCTGAGCATCAAGAAGAGACAACTGAAGTTCCTGGGACATGCAATGAGGAAGGAGAGCCTGGAGAACTTGATACTGACTGGTCAGATAGAAGGAAGGAGGGACAGAGGAAGGCAGCGGATAACATATTTGCAGGGCCTGATCAGGTGGATGACAGAACGGGGGTTGCCAGGAGCAAACATACTAAGAGCCACAAGGGATAGGGAGACGTGGAGAGCCATGATCGCCTACGTCCTGAAAGGACAGGGCACAAAGAAGAAGAAGAAGAAGAAGAAGAAGAAGAAGAAGGTACACAGATGATACAGTGCTGATATCAGACACAGAAAGGAAACTACATGACCTCCTACAGAAGGTAGCTGAAGAAAGTAACAAGAAAGGACTAGAAATAAACTGCATGAAAACCGAATGCATGGTCATCAGTAAAAAGGGCAGCTCAAAATGCCAAATACAGGTCGGGGATACTAGAATCCAGCAAGTACAAAAATTTAAATACCTGGGAAGTGTTATAAGAGAAGACGGAAAGTGCGACACATAGATCCGAAGGTGAATTGGCATGGCGAAGTAAACATTCTAGAAGTTGAGCAAAGAATTAAGAAACAGGACAATTTCGCTAGAAACAAGAAAGAGAATACTGGATTGCTATGTGTTGTCCGTTCTTCAATATGGCAGGGAATGCTGGACAGTATTATCAAAGATAAAGGAAACACTTGAAGCAACTGAAATGTGGTTCTACGGAAGGATGCAGCGAATATCATGGATCGAGCACGTGAGCAATGATGAGGTCTTAGAAATGATGGAAGCTAAAAGAAAATTAGTACTGAGCATCAGGAAGAGACAGGTGAAGTTCCTGGGACATGCAATGAGGAAGAAGGGCTTGGAGAACCTGATACTAACAGGCCAGATAGAGGGAAAAAGAGACAGGCCAAAGTAACGGATAACATATTTGAAGGACATAATCAGGTGAATGGCGGAATGTGGGTTGCATGGTGTAACAAGAGAAGACGTGCTCAGAGCCACCAGGGATAGGGAAACGTGGAAAGCCATGATCGCCTACGTCATGAGGGGACAGGGCACATAGAAGAAGGTAAAACAACTAATGAGCAAATCAATAGTGCAAAACGAGATATTTGCTGCAGCCCATCTTAATTCACTAACATGAATTATTATTATTATTATTATTATTATTATTATTGTTGTTTGGTTGTCTAGTGACAACAAGATTTCTAAGGTATCCAGTCCATTTGCTTAGATCATTGCAGTGGTCTATATAATTTCATTCTTTCTTAAATCCCTGTTTTTGTCTCTATGTTGAGGCCGTTCCCAGTGACTCTTACTTTTATATTTTTATACTTTCCTACTGTTTTTTTCTTTCACTTTCACTTTCGCTCCATGTTCGATTATGGTTGCATCCATTATTTGATTTTTAAAACTTATTTTTGAGAACGAAGTCTGGACTTTTAAAGTGGATAGTGCGATTTTTCTGTACTTTAGCGTTCCAAAATACTTTTGATTATCATGGGTAAATTAAAATTCGTGATTCCATAAACTATTGCTTAAAAACATTTTCTCTTATATATTGTAAATATCTATCATTAACTTTAATGTTTTGTTTTATGAATAGAAATTGATTGGTTAATGATTAACCAAGTCGGCGTGATAAGAGAAGGGAATAAAAATATTCTGGAATGACTGGTCGAAAAGAAACCCCGAAAGTCACACGTATACTTACTAAATGTGAGGAACCCATTTACAGAGAATCCCGCTTGCACATATTTCAAAACTCGCCGTCATATGCAAAATTGGATATAATTGTCTTCAATTAACACAAAGAGTTATCTCTAACAGTCAGGGGTAGACGCTTCGTATTTCCTATAAATGCATTACGCCTCTTACCAGTCACAGTTTTCAGTGCATTCTATCACTAGGTAGGGAAGGGATTAAAAATTCACTTTTAAATTGGCAAGGTTCCCGGCTGATTAAAAAAAATAGTGGTAATAACTTTGGAAGTGACACTCGTTCATCTGAATGACAAACCTCTTCATAATTTAATTGGTTAGTCTAGTCTGGTGACAGTTACAATTATCGGTATACATTTATTGGTGATGTCTGCGTCTCTCTTTCTTTCTCTCACGCTCTCTCTGTATTGAGAGGGAGAGAAAGAGACACAAGAGATGAGGATCGATTGACCACAGCTGACATCGAAAGAAAACGTAATACAATCTCGTTCTACGTGGCTGCCATATACAAAAATAAATAAATAAGAAAAGAACTAATAATGATTATAGAACCTTTGAGCATTTCTATCCAACTTCATTTCTATCCAACTTCATTTCTATCCAACTTCATTTCATATTCTTTATCCTATTCTATTTTGTATGCTTCCAACCAAAATATATTGAGGATAATAGTCACAAATATGGAAATATTCTCATCAGCCACACTTTAATGTTCATCCTACTTTCATGAACGACATAGCCCTTCACAACTTTTTATACTTTGTAACTGTTAGTAATTTTTGTCTTTTTACTATTCCTTCAATCCTTATTCTGCTATTCAGTTGCACAAACTTGTTAGGTAGGTTATTCAATGTTTCCCTGTTGCTCTCTTGTATTCAATGTATTCTCTGAGTGTCAAATTATTCAAGCATTTTTTCCTCAATCTGAAATTTCAGTTGTCTTTTTCTGATCTTAATAACAAGTGTTCTTTTTGTTTCATTTTTTAATACTTCCTTGTTACCTATATGCTTCGTTGGCATTCTCAGAATCCTTCTGTAGAATCCCGTCTCTGTTGACCCAAGTTTCCTCTTCATCTGCGAGATTGTGCAGCATTCACTACCATAAAGAAGGATTGGTATTACATAGCACAACTGCCAACTCTTTTCTTTGTTTCTGTTACTATTCCAATACGTCTTTGGGTTTCGAAGTCACATTTTTCCTTTTTTTTCTAAATTTCTGCACTTGTTTGGTTTTGACATCTTCAAATCGTAACTCACATCTTTTTTCTCTTGCTGATAACCATACATTCTGTCTTTTTATAATGCATAGTTAGTCCTTTCTTCCTGCGTTTCTTTATTATATTGTCCAGGCGTTCCTGTAGTTTTCTAAATTACTTAATCTTGTTTTAAAAAGTTATTTATAGCCTTTCTTTTTAAATTTGCGTTCATTAACATGGCTTAAGATAACGCTTTTACTTATTAAAGATTTTTAGAATATTGGAGAAGTGATTGAAGCTCTAAGAGAACTTGGTGCTTCTTGACTCTGAACAAAACCTCCTACAACATTCTGACAAAAAAACGAACAAAATTGGACAACTGGAGAAAAATGTTTAATTATCGACCATCATTTTGTCGTTATGGCCAAAGCAATGTTTGTTCAAAGTAGGTCAATCTATCATGGATTAAAATAAATATAAGAAAAAAGATAATAACAAGGTTGGTCAAAATAGTCCAATCCAATTGAGTTTACAGCTGCTATTGTCAGAGAATGATTTTCGCTCCTTTTTTAAAAGGTAGAATTAAATGTGCCCTCAAGGATCGCTCGAAGGAATAATTCTCCTCGTCAGTAGCCATTCAATATGTCTCCAGATTTCCTCGCATTGTTTGTGTCAGTTTTTGAAACTCTTGAGAGTTAACGTTTGTCTGCACTGAACCGGTTAATAATTCTTACGTTTCTCTTCAATTAACTCGCTATCTTTATCTGTTCTTTATTTTTTATCTCTCTTTCTTTACTTCTCTCTTTTTCCCTCTATGTCTTATCTCCCTTTATAGATCGATCTCTCTAATCCATCCCCAACGTCTTTATCTCACTCTTTATCTTTCTCTCTGTCTCTGTCTCTGTCTCTCTCTCTATATATATATATAGAAAAATATTTATTCTTTCTCTTTCTAATCTCTATCTCTCTCTAATCTATGTCTATTTTCTTTATCTATTCTTTCTCTAATCTCTATCTGTTCTCTTCAATTTCTATCTATTCTCTCACTAATCTCTATCTATTTTATCTCTGTCTATCTCTAAATCTATTCTCCCTTGCCCTCTCTCTATTTTCTCTCTCTCTATTTAATTTATAAATTGTTAGCAGCAGGATTAATACATGCTAATCAGCAGTCCCGATACCCTAGGCTCTGTGGACACGTCTCTCACATCGGAGTTTTTCCAGACACATCACCATTCATTTCCACCTGTCTTCAATTTAGAGTTTCTATTTCATTAAAAAAATAAATTGTTTTATTTGCATATGCATTTATTTGTAAAATATTTCTGAATTATTTATAATTATATTCATTTCATTTTCTATTATAACACAACTATATTTTAGCAAATTGCAATTTAAGGTCTTTATAGGGGAACTGAAATTCATATGCATATATAGAGAGATGAGGGGGATAGAGCGATTGACAGACAGACAGAAAAGTAACAAAGCATAATTGTGAGTAGAGAAATACTTTGAATTTGTTTTTTTTTAAATTTTATTCAATATCCTCGAAAATGTTAAATAAAATAAAGGTAATAGACTAAACATACTATGAGAAAGAGACAATGTACAAAATAACGTGGACATGACAAGCCTGGTATGTAAGGATATATGTGTAAGGGAAGATATCAAACGAATTAGCATATTAAAAATATCGCCTTCCATCACCGCCAATTATACACTGATCTTTCAGACTGTTTGAACGAGAGACCAAGCAGCTGTTAATAAAAGCATTAGTTTCCGATTTAACAAAGAGGTTTCCTTTTCATCAAGGGACACACCTGACGAGGGTAAAATAATGAATCAGCAACTATACAAAGAAGAGATCAGAGCTTCCGAACAATGTTGGATGTCTTAACTCTTTTCAAAGTTTTAGACAACCGTTTCAATTTCAAACTTCGTTTTTCGTTTTATTGAATTTTCAGTTACAAATCAACAATTCATTAAAATGCACAGAACAAAAAAATCTCATTAATTTCCATGAATCAAATTTTTATTTTCAAAAGATACATTAATTTTAAAATAATCATAAACTCAATTTTAAATGATATTTTTAAATTTACATAATTCATAATTATGTTATTGCTAATTATTTTTGTTTCCTCAATCTCTCTTGATTTATTGAAATTTATTGCAGTCAGTATACTTTAAACAATTTTTCTGGTGTTTTTGTAAAGTATTAGTAGCTGTTTCATATTATTCAATTGCATAACAAAATTCAGATATAAAAATCGATGCAAAAAGGTCAAAGAATCATATAAAGGTTGATAGTCATTGGACAGATGTTGTTTTTGTTTACATTGATCTTTGTTATTTCAACGATTATTTGCGAATATCTTTTGGTCATCATTTCTGTTATTACTGCTCTTGATTAAAATAACATTGTATTTTATCGTTCTGTAATTTAGCTCTTGTTACAACATCATTAGTGAACAAATGACGGAATATTCATCTAAAAACTATAATATAGTTTATATGAATTTCTCACTGTTATTTACATCTTAATTTTTATCAGCATTTTATTCATACAACCAATTAACAACAATACATATACAGCTCAGATCGGAAATAAAGGATAATCTCTTAGTGTGGCCAAAGCTTCGTACATAGCTGTATATAGACTTCAATCTATACATGACTTTACAAAATACCTATTGCTTATCATAGAGTACTGTATCGCCACTAAAGTTGAAAATATTACCTCTTTACACTTAACGATCAGACCAAAATAATGAAGATTTGTATGCTGTCATAATAAAAATGAAGATTGAATGCGATCATGATAGTAATGAAGACTGAATACTATCATAATAAAATGAAGACAAATGAATACTGATTGCTTCCATAATAAAAATGAATACTGAATACTATCATAATAAAATAAAGACTGACTACTGTCATAATAAAAGGAAGACAAATGAATACTCTATGCTCTCATAATAGGGTCTTTTCTTGCATATCTTAAGCCTACATATGAATTAGAAACAAATGACAATGACAACCTGATTCTAGGTTGATTTAAAGTAAGTTATATCTCTTTGCGAGTGCATGACTGAGGAGTTAGAAGGCCAGCGTTCCTACCATTTGATGCGTGTTTGAATCACACCATGCTCGACTTAACTCATCATAGTCAAAATATAAGCAAAATGTTCGATCTGAGGGTGTTGAGGAAATGCGAATGTTCCTGAGCAAGCACAATACCAGATAGGTATACCTGGTAAATTATTAATTAGTCATTAAATCTTTAACGTAAATTAGAAATTTCGCGAAAATAAAATGCATCTGAAATTATTAGCAACATCTTTATGAAGATAATTATGCAAATATTTGAATTATTAATGTACATGAAATATGCATAAACTATAGCATAGTGTTTGCCCTTATTACAATGGGGTAATAATTTTATGAATTTTGCCAATTTTCTAAGTTTCACATCATTATCCAGGTTAAGGAAATTCTGAGAAATATTATATTGTTTTTAAAACTCGCAATTACAGAATGTACGCAATGTTTACAAAGACACATATATGTTTGAACTTCTGCAAAGATATAAATAAACTGATCGTTTGTATAATGTATTGCTGTAATAATGACAAAGTTATAAAGACAATATTAAAGTGGGGTGTACACACTATGTTGTTTCAAAAATAGATTTAAAAATCATGCATCTATTAGTTTTGTCAAGTGTTGTATATTTTCAAATGAATATGCACAATATCCACAATAGTATTCCCACGTTGTTGTTGTTGTTGTTGTTGTTGTTCTTCTTCTTCTTCTTCTTCTTCGGAATTTTCCTCTTCTTCAGAATATTCTTCTACAGAATCTTCTTCTTCTTCAGAATTTTTTTCTTCTTCTTCGTCATGATCTGCTTCTCCGGAATAGTCTTCATCTTCAGAATCTTCTTCCTCTTCGGAATTTTCCTCCTATTCAGAATCTACTTCTTCTTTTTCAGAAAATTCTTCTTCTTCTTCGTCTTCTTCTTCCGAATCTTTTTTTGCTTCTTCTTCTTCCGAATCTTTATAATATTCTTCTTCTTCTTCTGAATTTTCATAATATTCTTGTTGTTGTTGTTGTTGTTATTCAGAATCTTCTTCAAAATCTTCTGAGATCTTCAGAGTCTTTCACAAGTTTTTAATCAGATTATCATTAAGAGAAATAGTAAGTCACTTTATCAAACGAGTGTCTTTTAAATCAAATTTATAGATACATTTATTATTATTTCCTTTTTTTGCATAAAAACTATCTTCTTTCTGAAAGTATTTAACTGCTTTTTGAACTATGGTTCTGCTTGTACCGTCTAAAGATTCACTGTAAGTATCAGGTAACACCTTAATACTATCTGGAATTCGATACGGATCCTTCACTTCAGTTATAATTCCAACATAAACATCGCACAACCGCCAAGTGGTTCCTGATATTAAGTCTACAGCCTTTGTTTGTCCCACTCATAACAGATTGGTGTCTCACGATTAAAAAAAACTGTTTAAAATGGGTCTTTATGTCTTTATGTATTTTTCCTCTCATTTCATTCATTTTTTTAATAATGCATTTTTTTTAAAGAGGCGCAGTGATCAGTTTTACCACTTGATTTATAGATGCATATCATTTCAACACTCCCATTCTGCCACAACGTTCGAAAAGCTTGTTTTCTTACTAGTAGCACAACTCATGCAAAACGCAATCGTCATATACTGAATGAAAAGTGAGCGTTACATAATTTAAATATTGATATTTATACCGGAGTATAATGATAGTGAAGCAATACTTTTTATTTACGGGGAAGGGGTTAAATAATTAAAATAATGTAAATAATTAAATAATAAAAAATTAAATAATATATGCATATATACAAAAACACATACACACACTTACATACCTTCAATTACAAAAATATGATTATAATACAAATACAAATATACACGTCTAATAAAAGAATTTAGATATAATACAATTGTACACACAAATACCATAACATATCTAATATATATATAAATATATATATAAGTGTATATATATATATATATATATATATATATATATATATATATGTATGTGTGTGTGTGTGTGTGTGTGTGTGTGTGCGTGTGTGTAAAGATAAATTTTTTATAACTTCTCTCTTGATACGCGGCCCAATCAAATCGAAGTCAACTCCATAAATTTATCTGACCCGTATCAGTGTCGTCTAAAGACCTCAAGGAGTTTCTTCGCATTTCTTTGTTCCTTAATGATTATTGTAATTTCTACTATTGTTCCATCTTTGCAAAATCTGAAGTTATGAAACATTTCTCTTTGTTATCTAATCAGTTTTATGACATATTTTAAAGTTTGAAAATTCAGCCTCACTCTTCAGATATTTCATATAAAAGATCACAGTTTATTTATATTGGTCTACTATTTCCCCACCTAACTTTGCATCGCGTTAAGGTATGCTCCGTTTATGAGTTAAGTAAAGGGTAGATTGTATTTAAATATATAAGCGGCAACTGAAGTTAACACGTAGAGGCAACTGTCTCATGCCTAATCGCAATCGTCAACATCTGACGATTGCGTTTAAGCATTATATATATATATATATATATATATATTATAGGATAATGTGCTAAGGTATGCTATATTTATGGATTAAAGTGCTTAGTTTCAGGGATAGAATATATGTAAGTATAAAAGTTGGCATTGAAGTCAACGACTAAAAGAGGCAGTATGTTTTCATGCTAAACACAATCGTCAGGCCATGTGTGTTGTTTTTTCTTAGTCTTCGATATAGACATAAAAATACTTTAAACGAAGTATATTTTTCAGATATCATCTTCCACCTAAGAAAAGGTACATATAAACTATACAGAAAATATTGACAAAGCACAAAATATGCACACATCTTCCAACCACCGGCTGTCGATAATCAAGCAGATACCAACATCAATTAATCTCAGACTTTCCGATAATTCTTCCAGTGAAATCATATTCGACGAAGCTAAGAAATATATGAACACCCCTAAAACATCACGGTCTCCAGGCAACACACACACACACACACACACACACACACACACACACACACACACACACACACACACACACACACACAGACAGAGGCAGGCAGTAGATAATTCAACACACCGTACAACAAAAACATAAAAACAAACGTAGAGAAAATATTCATCAAACTCATATACAGACACTTCATCGCATCAAGCACTCACCACAAGATATTTAACAAGAACAGTAAAAACCACAGTTGCACTGAGAACATGACACAAATAATAAAAAATCGCAACGAGAAATCAATCAACGAACTAGATGAACAAATTAAAATCCAAGTGTAACTTCAGAATTAAAAAAAAAACGAATGTCCCTTAAACGGCCATTATTTGCAAAACAACGTAATATACCAAGCCATTGTAAAATCAGTACATTACGAAATAAATTATTGAAGGACCCTGGAAACAAAGAAACTACGCTCACAAAACATCCGTTACAAATAGTAAACACACGAACATCACAATGCTAGAATGGGGGATTGAAAACAAAACAATCACTGCAAAATATCACGAAAAATAAGAAAAAGAACATTATCCTACAATAATCAGTTCAAAACCTGTAAACTCTACCTAGATAAAAAGTAACTATAAGAGCCTTCTCAGACAAAAACAAACTAATAAATGAACGATCAGAACTCATTTTAAAATACAGACGCGAAAACAATTTTTTACTACGCTAAACATCAAAAAATGAAAATGAACACGAATAAATGAAAATAAAATAAAGAAAAACAAAATAAAATAGATCAATCCAAACAAATAAACAAGTAAATAATGAACAAAAAAAAACTAACCTTGCTCACAATAATCATTAGAAAAACACAACAGACTACCCACAATAGATCACTGACCTGTATATATAGAAAGTCTATGAAAAACAGCGCACATGCCCTCACGATTGCGTTTAGCATTAAAATGACTTCAATGTCCACTAATATACATATATATATATATATATATATATATATGATAAAAATAAAAATATATTCATATTAAGTTATGCTATATTGTGTGTAATAGTGCTCAATGTCAGAGATAAATATTATAAAAATATGAAGTATTAGGACCTTGAGTAGGTTCTCGTTGTTTTCTAACAGGTGGTGTTCCCAGAACTGTGTGCATATAGTTTCAGATGGTAACGCATCTGTAAGGAAGTACTATAAGCAAGTTTGAATTTTAGTGTATGTTATTTTGTCGAAGTGTAAATAAATTTGGTTTTCATAGCCTTAAACAGGTCGGATTTCATGCCAATGAAAGTGTTTTTGCGGATAATTTTACTGTATTATTTCATTCAAAAGAAATCTGAAGCTGAAGCACACAGAAATCTTTTTGAGACTTACAGCGATGATACTATGTCAGAAACAACAAGCAGAGATTGGTTTAGAGCCTTCAAATTAATGGTTTTGATGTTGAACATAAAGAACACTCTGGCGCTCCAAAAAAAGTTTGAAGACGAAGAATTGGCGGCATTACTTCATGAAGACTCATGTCAGGCGCAAGCTGAACTTGCAGAATCATTTGGAACTGATCTCACAACAGATTCGAAACGTTTGAAAGCATTGAGAATGATTCAAAAGACATTGGGTGCCGTACGAGTTGAAGCCGAGATACGTCGAACGGTGTCTTGTCATGTGTGAATAGCTGATTTAGTAGCAGAAAAGCAAAGTTTTTTGCATCGGATCAAGATCGGCGATAAAAAATGGATACATTACGACGCAATTGTCGTCGATAGTGATATTGATGCGTTTGAATAGAGCATTGAAGAAAAAAAGTCGCTATACGAACAGAGACACGACAATTTGATTTAGCAATATGACGACGGGAGGCCACATGTTGCAAAACGGATGAAAATCTAGTTGGAAATGCTTAAATGGAAAGTCCTTCACCACCCGCCGTATTCACCAGACCTTGCCCCGTCCGATCATTACTGGCTGAACATCACTTTTATTCAGATGCCAAAAAATGTGTCGACTCGTGGTTAACCTCAAAAGACCTGGAAATGTATTGGCTAGCAATAGACAGTACTTTCAGTGACATGTTTCTTACTAATTTTTCTAAATAAAACGTTAGTTTTCATGAAAAATCAGAGAGAACTTATTCAAGGCCCTAATATAATTGCAGTCTCTAGGGTCAACACTGAGCGGCGACAGTCTGTTTCAGGCTTGAACGCAATCTTCAGGCTATTTCTCTCTCTCTCTCTCTCTCTCTCTCTCTCTCTCTGTGTTTATGAAATGACTAAAACTTTTGTGCAACTGACCCTGTTTCATCTCTGTTCAAACCGCTTGTCTTTTCTTTTCCAGCCTCATATTTTGCCTACCAGCCTCTCCTGAACTTTATCATTCTGCTGTCCACACAATTTACTAATGTTAGTTTTACCCAGAATGCACCATCAGGCCCAGCATGTTTTACGGCCGTTCCGTTGTTTCAACACCGCAGCATAGACGCATGCCTATTATGACTGCCAAGTGATGCGTGATCACATCACGGCTGTCGAAATCCCTTAAAGCAGAAATGGAGAGGAGCAGACGATATTTGTTTTGAATGCACGTTCAAATAATTGAAGGTTGTCAGATCAAGAGAGATCTCCATTATTCTAATAGTGTCAACGTTCAACAATGGTGAACAGGGGAATTACACGTATTAATGTTTTATATATATATAGACATATGTGTGTGTACTTGCGCGCGCATGTGTGCGTGTGTGAATGCGTGAATGTGTATATATTCAATTTTTCAATAAATTTGCTTTCGTTATTAGCTGGCCAAATCTATACTCGGATAACACTGTGTTGATGCTATACTCAGAAGGAAAACTGAAAGCACTTTTAGATAAAGTAGTAAAGGATAGCTAGATTAAAAGACTAACTGCAAAAAGAGAGAATATTTGACTGTTTACAAGTGGGACACCCAAAATCTTAAGAAAAATAGGTGCTAAAAGAAAACATATTTACAATCAGAAAGAGACAGTTGAAATACTGGAACGCATAAAGAAGAAAGAAAGCTTAGAGTATATAAGGCTCACAAGACATATTAAAAGCAAAGGAAACAGGAGAAACAGCGTGTAACCTACTTAACGAGTTTGTATGAATGGGTGGCTAAATGGGAACGGTCAAAGTGCAGAAATAACTTGGAACAACAAAAGACATAAAGATATGGAGAGCTAATATAGTTCACGATCTGAAAGGACACGGCACATGAAAGAACAGTCAAACAATGCGTCTGTTATTCAGAATTATGTAAATTTCTTATTTTCGTTTCCCATCTATAAGTAAAAAATGAAATAATCTAAACACGATGAAATTGTTTGATTATCAGA
The DNA here is from genome assembly GCA_037127315.1 of Ascarosepion bandense. Classification (NCBI taxonomy): domain Eukaryota; kingdom Metazoa; phylum Mollusca; class Cephalopoda; order Sepiida; family Sepiidae; genus Ascarosepion; species Ascarosepion bandense. Next base: position 429,900 of record JBBBDQ010001222.1, read on the forward strand.
AGATCTATTTTCTTTTTTCGTACTCTTAGAAATTAGAAAAAATTACAAATTGATTAATGGGGACTGTAATTTTTAGACAAAATATTACAAGGTTGATGTAATTTCTTGCAATAGAATAGTCTATTTCTGTTTAGGATTTGTATTTCTTTTCTTCAATATGTAATGCTGTAAAAAGACATAGGTAATAACTGCAGCACATTATTTGAGTTGAAGGAAATCTCGTAGATTTATAGTCAAAACGAACAATATAAAGAAAATGAATCCAAGAAGGTTTTCGTTCTACAGCCGAAATTACCTCTATATTTGGCTTTCGAGTGAAAGGCGTTTGTACAAGGAAATTTTACACCAGGTGGTGCATTAAATTAAATCATGGGTGTTAAGGAGGGGGAATGACGTCATACTGATCAGTCTATGTCGCGGGGAATAAAACGTATGTCCATTTGTAAAAGGCTTTGTTTATTTGTTATAGTGTTGTGTGAAGAAAATAAAACGAACATACAAAAGTTGGTAGGAAAATTTTTAGTTATTGAAACTTTGACATCTTTCTCACTTTCCAATTTTGCTTTTTTTTCCCTCTCTTTCAATTTTTCATTTTTTAAAAGTTTTTTCTTTCGAGGGAATTATTTTTTTAAAAACTTTTATTCTGATTTTCATTCTTATCTATTTTTTATTTATTATTTTATTTCTTTAATTCTTAGCTTTTCAGCTTTATTTCTTCTTTTTTGTCTTCTTTTGCTTCCCTTCCTATCTTTTTCTATTTTCATTCAGTTTTTGCTTTTAAATTCTATTTTTTATTTTTGCTTTTAATGTGTTATTTTTGTAGGCATTTTTCATATTTCTTAAGTTAACGTACCTGAACGTTTAATGATGTGTGTCGGACACCACCTGGTTGGCTGGAACTCAGGTGCTACTTAGGCAAGCGCATGCATGTATGCGTGGGCGAATGGGGATTGAACGGAAGTTGACTGATTGAGTCACGTGCGAAGGATTAGCTATGATTTGTAATAGCTACATTGTCATTCATTACCTGATGACAAAGGGGACGACAAATGCACGTGCAGTGTACACAGCGTTGTGTGCGCATGCGCGTGTCGAAGCCAAGGATTGTAATAAAAAGTGAATCTGTATACGCATATTTTACCCGAGTGTTATTGAGAATAATTATGGAAGTCTATAATCGGACTTACGACTATATATATATATATATATATATATATATATATATATATTATGAGTTAAAGATATTTGCATGTTTGTGCGTTTGTTTGTTGCTATATACATATGTGTATAGACGTATATGCATATATGTGTAAATGTGGGCAGATCGTATTAAGTCTAAATGTACCCTATAATTCGATATGCCTTAACCAGTGTGTGTGTCTGTGTGTATGTGTAAGAAGTGAGTCAGAGAAAATGGGAGAACACATACACGCACACACATATCTATACGATGAAAATTGTATTTAGATAGTTTTAATGTATGCTATATTCATAGGTAAAAGTACTCAGTATTCAGTATCAGAGATGGAGCCTATGTGAATATATATATATATATATATATATATATATATATATATATATATATATTAATCCAGAAAGGATAAGCAAATAGGTAAGATCCCAAAACCCGCTCCTATTAATATATTAATATTCATTTTATTAATATTAAAATTGATCAATGTGGAGGTTTCGATGTAAATAGTATGATCTATTTACAGACCCAAATATATAAAATAAGTAAAAAAATTCGAAATTTAATTTTGTTGAATGACCATTTCAGCGAGAAAATTCTCGCTTCATCAGCAACGGTCGAAAATAAAAAATTATTAATTCAAATATGTTACAAAATTTCTATACCGGAAGAAGCCCACAAACATATCCATACACAGGAAGTTAAAAAGGTGTGGTATTAAAAGAATTATTCAAATTTGTCAGCACGACATAAGAAAGGGGAAAAGAAGACACAGAAATTCATATCGAGTCATGAATGTCTGTGTCTGCTTTTCCCCAGTGAAACTAGTGAAACTGCCAAAATGGACGCAAAAAAGTGATGAATTTTTGAAAAATCGAAAAAATTCATATTCCAATCAATATAATTTCCATTTGAAATTCACCAGGATATTCTGCTTTCTGGAAATAGTAACTTTAATAATTTAACTTTCAATTAAAGCTAAAATGAAAGTTTAAAGAAAACGTCATTTATATTTAAAAAAATTTAATTTAAAACGAAGGTATCGAAAATGAGTGGAGGTATGACATTAATGGGTCCAGTTCAAAAGCGATGTGTCCCAAACAGCCTAACAGCATTCACTTATGCGTATATACCTGCTAATTTGCCTCATCGTTTGCAAGTATCAAGCAAATATAAGAAACGCAAATAACAGGTTTCGCTTGTTCATCATCTTTTCACTAATTACAGCGACTTCAAAGTCAGAATTTTCATTTTGCGAAACAGACATATAAATTTGTTTGGATGGGAAATTAAAAAATCTGGTAGACCAGGAATTCTTTTTGATAGCAATACGCTTTTTCTCATGTTTTCAAACATTTTGATCATTAAGATGAAAAAGTTGTTTTTAAGACTTCACGGTCTTCTCAGGATTTTCTTACCGTCTTGAGTAGAGAATTCTTTCGTTAAATATATCTGTAAATATATTTAAATGGAAATGCCAAACTTAGAGACAGCAATGCAATGCTCTCTTCCACTTATAGAAATTAACTCAGCTAGATGACGTAAGCGGTAAAGAAGTAGTGTAGTTATGACAGATGATTATTAGTTAAGGAGACGTATATCTTGGAAGTGCTCTAACAGAAATAGAAAGTTTGACACTGACATGAGAAGGAAAATTGACAGGATCAAGGATGAAACTCAAAAGTTAAGATGATCATTGAGAGACAGGAAAATTTTGCTGGAAGTAAAGAATAAAGTACTGGATTGTTATATGATGTCCGTTTGTCAATATAGCAGTGAATTCTGGACAATCTCATCAAAAATGATAAAGAGACTTGAAGCAACCAAAATGTGGTTCTACAAAAGGATGTTGAGGAAAATATGGACCGAACATGTGAGAAACGATAAGGTTTTGGAGAGGATGGAAACGAAAAGAAAACTAATACTTAACATCAGGAAAAAACAGCTGAAGTTCGTGAGACATGTCATGAGGAAAGAGGACTTGAAGAATCTGATACTCACAGGTCAGATAGAAGGAAAAAGAGAGACAGAGAAAAAGCAACGAGTAACATACTTGATGGGCTTGAGTAAATGGATGGCAGTGCGGGATTTGAGAAGGGTATCATGGGAAGCATTTTAAGAGCTATTAGGGGTAGAGAGAGGTAGAAGGCCATGATATCCTGTGTCTTCAAGGAACACGGCACTAAGAAGATGTGACAAAGCTCAGTAAATGCTATGCGGTCACACAAATGGGTTTTGGAGAGCCCTTAAATTTGCCTGTATATATATATTCGCGTTTTGCCTCCTGAATCTTAACATGCTATGTGGCATAAATACTGTTATTCAGGCATAGGTAAGAAATATACATTATTGAGGAAGTCTAAATCTTTCCCTATCTCTCTCAATATATATATATAAACGCACGACGCACGCATACACACAAACGGTCAGTTCATAATATGCTGATTGCGTTGTACATGAAACTCCTAGTCGTTCTTTAGATGTAGGATTTTATGTATATGTAATAATAATGATGATAATATATACATATAATCATTTTATCCAAGCAAGGCAAAAATGCCGCTAAGATACAAAGGGTTCCTGGAAGTGAAAGAGAATGAAAATAATTTAATATGGAGAAAAAAAAACAATAAAAATGACAAAAGTCTATGATTAACACTGCATTTAGATTTTTGAAGATTATAAGTGACAGGTAAGCAAGAAACACGAAGAGAGTTCCACGGGAAAGACGTGCAAGAAAAGAAACTATTAGAATAGAACTTACGGTTACATCTAGCTTTTTCAACAGTAAAATGATAAGACTCGTTAGCCAATTTAGTTGTACGCTTGAATTCATGCGGTTGAAGTACCACGGAGGAGTTCATTAAAACAGATGACATGAAAATATTTATTGAAAAGACAAAGGGAAGCTATATCCCGTCAGTGGGAAAGTGACTGAAGTTGAGATACATAGCAAACTGGACTTCCATATTATTTTTTTAATAAAATAACTTAATCTACAGAAATAAAAAAAATAATTACGAATTCTTCTGGTCTCAGTAACAATAGTACAACTTCAAACTGTATACCTTTAACTTCTTAATTCTGAGAAATTCCTGCGTTCAATTCGTTCAGACCTTAAAATATAATGTTTATACAATTCTTAGAATCAACCTGAATTTTTTCAAGAGTAGACATTTCAGGAGAGGGAAGAATTACAGGAAATATCAATTATTATTATCAGTTTTATAATCCTCAACGTTTCTCGATGTAGAATTGCAATCAATGTTGGTTACATTTCTTTGTCCCCTCATATATAATAATATATGCACACTGATAATTGTCTTAGACTTTATCGATAAAGCCATTATTATTCTGAAAAAATTATTTCGGACTTCTATGATAGACGAAATATTTATCATATAAATTTTTTCCCGTTTGACATGAATTGCTATCCTTATTTTTTATTTAAAAAACAAAATAGAAACAAAACAAAACAATACAAATACCCCAAAATACACACAGGGATCGCAACTCATGCCAACTTAAACACGTGAACCGACTTAAAATAACGTTTATAGTCATAAGAATTAATGCCGGATAAAAAATATTTTTAAAAAATAACCGTTTCAAAAATAGCTTCGGGTATGAAACTGAAGCTTACAGATAGAGATTCGGAGAAGATCCAACGAGAAATGTACATTCCTTAAATAGGTAATTCAAACCGTACCCTATTAGGCTGGTCTGTATTCCCGAACTGGTAGTGGCACTCTTTGGTTTAAAATGTTAGGCTACTCTAGGACTCGGGTACCTAACTAACTTTGTGGAGACTTAGGGTTTTAAAATCTTTAAATATATGTATTTTACTATTATATTTTTTTCATATTTGTGTATTTCAGTATACGTATTCTTATACAAGTCAAGGTCAATTGTTCTACAGTATATTTTATATGGTAATATATGCAATGCTAGGTAAACAACATCAATAGAATTAAACTGTTTTTAAAAGTTTTTGAAAGTTCTTATCATTTATGAGATCTTTGCCCTTGCAAGGTCTTAACTAATTGCTCAGTATCGGCAACATACTTTGCTACTTTGAGTTTTACACAATTTTCTAAATGTTTAAGTGTCAGTCAACTTCGTTGACAACTACTTTCATGTGAAGTAAAATTTGCTCACAAGAATAATTTGACCCGAATATCGAATGAAGAACAAAAACAAAAAGATCCCAGGAGAACTGCTAAGCTCTAAAGAGTTCTTCAAGCGAGTAGTTGTAGAATTAATAAAAGACTAACATTTGTAAAAAGGTATCTATGCTGATTAGTTGATGTCCTTATTAGCCTTTCTCTTAGAAGGTAAAACAAGTAGGGCGTCCAACGAGTGAGCAGTTTGAAATAGCTAAATATCTTCTTGGCGATGTAGTAGTTATTGGTTCGGATTTCGTGATTTCATTTGCGTCAATTGCTTGGCGTGCCACATGTGGCACGAGTGCTGTCGGTTGCTGACCCTTGCTATTCGATCAATTCTTACTGAGAAGTTCGATGTTCATTGGGTACTTCATATTTGTGGTCTTGGGAACCGAAAAGAACTTTGTAAATTAAAAATCTTAGAGACCCTCGTTTTAAATGTATTTTTTAAGTTCAACATTATTTTTATTAGTATAAACCTTATAATTAGTGTGTAGGTGTGTTTGATTAGACATCCATGCTTTCTAAACATTGAAATTAATACCTACTGGCTTAAAAATCGAGAAAATCTAAAAAATAAAAGGTTTCCCAATAGGAACCAAATCTACATTCCATTCTTAAGTAGAGAAACCGTTTTCAAGCCAAGATTTGCAATCTCATAAGATTCAGTTGCTGTTGGGAAAAACATTTTCTTTATTATAACTTTCAATTTCTCAACGTATAACCACTAAATATAGCATTTAGGTTGAAACCCTTATTACCATATATAAAGTCGAAATTATGCAGTTAACTTAATACCATAATCTCTCTCTCTCTCTCTCTCTCTCACTTCCTCCAGTTCTGTTTGTCGTAGGGGAGGTATCTACATTGGCGTTTTCATTTTGTCAATCTATGTATCTTGGTTCCTATTAAGAATTATAAGATTAACAGCTGTCCATTAGAAATGAGTCATGTAACAAAACTACAAAACATCAAGTGAGAATATATTCACATGTCCTTTTAATTGATGTAATATTGATGGCGCACAAGCAGGGAAAATATAAAAGCTTTCATTCTGCAACTGTGAGTCACCTGGTAGGTCTACATCTCTTTATATATGCACACGGGTATGTGGGTGTACGTATATTAGAATATGTGCCGAGGTGTGAAAAATCTCTTTCTCTCTCTTGTTACATTCTACTACTGTTTATTTGTTTTTTTTCTCTCTCTCTTTATTGTGTATGTGAGTGAGCGCTTATACATCTTTTCCCAATTCATTCTCAATAGGTAGAAACATAGACAGACATATCGACCATCGTTAAATATAAGTAGGTAATATAATGGCTATCGGCTCAGAAAATGAAATCGTCGAGCCGAGATCGAATTACGGCCTAGATTGTTGGGTTCACTTTGGCACTGATAGTAAAGGCATAAAAGTTATTGGTGAAATAGTAGGTAGACTGAAATCTCTAGCATTGGGTGACAACTATTCTCAGAGAAAGACATCTCTGGATACGAAACTGTATAAAAAGCAACGGGAAACTATTCCTTTGTCTTTACGAAGGTGGTATAGCGATTCTCAGTAAAGGAATCTTTTTGGACCCATCCAATACTTGAAGAAATATGTCATTTAAATATGTGTGTGTGCTTATAGACACACACATAAGAAAATGACCAGAAACAATAGTGCATGTATGTAAGTGAACTCCTGGGCAGGTGAAGACTTGGTTTCTTATCTCAGCATGATCGATTTGTCAAGGAGGAGAATTCTTGAAATATATCAGCCTGCAGTGATGAGCACAGTTTGAAGTACAGTTGGGAAGTACTTGTATGCCATACCATGAGGTGACCATAGTCTTATGACGGTAATTGGGTAAATAAAGCTATCGACGGTTATGTGAGCAAGAATTCATCAGTCATCATGACTGAGGGTTTAAGTAAACTAGGCTTTATTCAACTAAGAATCACGAAAGATTTTGCGTTCATTCTCCCAGAACCTAAGATCCGTTAGATATAGCTGTTGTATAAATCACAGGTTTATAATGTGAGTGTTGACGAAACACAAATGTACCTGAATGGACGTCTGCAACAAGGATTAGATGGCTAAATTAAAAAATGCGAAACTAGTATTGTGTATTTATTTATATACAGAGCCAGCACACTTCAGGAAAGGAAAATAGTCTTTCGTAGTTTTTTTTAATTATCGGCCCTTTGAAAATAGATGCGCAGCAATTCTACTGGACAAAGTGGTCAGCGTTGTCCTACCTAAAGTTTGCGGTACCAATAAATGTCTGTAATATAGAATCAGTTTTGAGCATCTCTTTTGATTGCAGAGTGCTAAGGCAACTTGTATTAATCTTATGATGTCTGAATAAATTTACTATTAAGATAGGTTAAGAGGCTCATCCCTTGTTCCCTGTTTAGGATGTGGTTTCTGGCTTTCTCTTTTCCAATCTTCTCACTTTGGTTTCTTTTTTTTTCTCAATTGGAGTAGATAGATCTATCTATCGCCCGGTTCACACTCCACCCACGTCTATTGAACAGGTTAAGAGGCTCATCCCTTGTTCCCTGTTTAGGATGTGGTTTCCGGCTTTCTCTTTTCCAATCTTCTCACTTTGGTTTCTTTTTTTTTCTCAATTGGAGTAGATAGATCTATCTATCGCCCGATTCACACTCCACCTACGTCTATTGAACAGGTTAAGAGGCTCATCCCTTGTTCCCTGTTTAGGATGTGGTTTCTGGCTTTCTCTTTTCCAATCTTCTCACTTTGGTTTCTTTTTTTTTTTCTCAATTGGAGTAGATAGATCTATCTATCGCCCGGTTCCACTCCACCCACGTCTATTGAACAGGTTAAGAGGCTCATCCCTTGTTCCCTGTTTAGGATGTGGTTTCTGGCTTTCTCTTTTCCAATCTTCTCACTTTGGTTTCTTTTTTTTTTTCTCAATTGGAGTAGATAGATCTATCTATCGCCCGATTCACACTCCACCCACGTCTATTGAACAGGTTAAGAGGCTCATCCCTTGTTCCCTGTTTAGGATGTGGTTTCTGGCTTTCTCTTTTCCAATTTTCTCACTTTGGTTTCTTTTTTTTTCTCAATTGGAGTAGATAGATCTATCTATCGTCCGGTTCACACTCCACCCACGTCTATTGAACAGGTTAAGAGGTTCGTCTCTTGTTCCCTGTTTAGGATGTGGTTTCCGGCTTTCTCTTTTCCAATCTTTTCACTATTACGTAGCCCCTTGCACATCAGTGGCGTTACCGCCTTGCTCGGGGTGATATGATTAAAAAAAAAATTCTATACAAGCCTTTCCTTTCTTGAAGTGTGTATACGTATGTAGTGGACTCTGAATTTATATTTGTTTGTTTGTTTGTTTGTTTGTTTGTTTGTGTGTGTGTATGTGTGTGTGTGTGCACGCGCAAGGCTCTCCTTAAAAACAATATATTTGGAAGTTCTGTTTTACAGTGAAAATTGACAACTAAATAAGAAACGAATGTTTGCTTATCATCATCTCGTAAGGAGTGTTAGTGTGTGTGTGTGTGTATTTATATGCATGTATGTATGTGTGTGTGTGTCTGTGTGTGTGTACACGTGGATATAAGAGAGAGAATTTATCTATGTTTTAAAATGTACGCCTTTTGCTTACTATATTTGCATAATAGGAGCTATGACTCACCTGGCCAATAAATGACGGTGAAGTGGACTACTACTGACTTCATCATGTAAAACCCTGTATTAATTGATCATTTCTTCCTGTAGACCTACCCTTTCCTTGCTACAGTATTTCAGCCTACCTGCAATGAGTCAGAAAATGTTGATGTTCACCTGAGCAATATTATCTCTACTTTCTCGCTCCCTAAACTGATTGATTTAGCTGTTAGTCAGGGTAGGGGCGCCTCCTGTTGTTTCCTATAGATCAAACTTGCATCGAGAATAGCAATAAATGAAAATATTATCGAAATATATTGTCTATATTTATTAGTCGAAGTTACTAGTCAGGAGAACTCGTCAGAGATTTGATGCAGTGGAGGACTATGTAAGTAGTTTTTCATCTTGCTATATCTCATTTTATCTCTCATCATCTTTCTCTCTTGCTTTCTCTCTCACACACATATATGATAGAAGTAAAGAACAAGTACGAAAAGTGTCTTTAATCTAACATGTTTCACTTTATTAAGCTTCTTCAGTTTACAAGACACAGATTTATTTTTTTAAATTAAAAAAACCAAAGAGACAGCATACTGGAATGTTGATTGGAGCTTGATTCTCTAGTCAAATACGTGTCACGTGTAATAAAACAGTAGACATTCATTTTATATATATATATATATATATAGTTGTCAGTCCGTAAACGGTGAGTATAATCCAACAAGATTTCCTTAATATAAATTATTAATAGGTAAATCCATATAGGAGAGCTTGATGGGTGTTAACCCGAGCGATATGAAGTGTGTATGAAAACGCTAAGACCTAAAAAGAAATCAGTGGATATGTAAACTTAAAAAAAAAAATCACAGAGTAAGTATATGTGGGAATGTACACATATGTGGATAAAAGTTAGTATAAGTCAGTGGGTTGACCTGATGGGGTCAGATAGACTCCTAAAGTCAGGGGAATTGTTTTTTTTCAGAGGTCATGCTATCTAAGACGGTCAAAATAACTTCAAACGGATACTACCCATATTTGGAACTGGACTCTATCTCTCTTCTTTCCTTCCTCCTTCCCCTTACATTTATTGTCATTTATTTATTTGTTTGTAATCTCATGTTTATTATTATTATTTCTATTATGTTCCCACTTCATTTTAAGAAAACGTTCATTCCGGCAGAAATGTTATGCCAGATGGAGGAAATATTGTAAAAGAGTCTGATGATATGAGCTAATTAAGCTCATTGAAATGAACTATAGTTTATAACTAATATGACGTGTTGAGTTTTCCTTTATAAACTATATATATATATATATATATAGAGAGAGAGAGAGAGCGAGCAAGCGAGAGAGAGAGAGAGAGAAACAGACAGACAGACAGACAGACGGACAGATAGATATCAGATAGATAGATAGATAGATAGATAGATAGATAGATAGAAACAGACGCATGAGCACGTGCACACATACAAGCACATACATAAACTTATACACAGACACGCGCATAACGAAACAGACAGGACTTTTCTCTTTCTAATTATCTTCGTATTGCGGTTTATTGATAAATTGTAAATTTAGGGTCTCTTGGCACTACTTATAAGTTGTTGATTTTATCCCAATAAAAAACAATCTTATGATTATACATAGGAAAATTAAATAGTAGACGATTATGGCTCAGGTTTAACTATACACCTGAAAAAGAAATCAATTTAATAAAAATCTACTATGGACATTGTTGCATAATTCAACTTATTTGTTCTTGTTTCTTTCTTCACACACACACACACACACACACACACACACACACGCAAACGCATACATACATATATAAATTGTAATAAATGCATACTGCAACCTAATAGCTATAAAGTTTTAGTGTTTAATACACCATCATCAGTGATCACTGCCTGATGATGGCGTATTAAACACTGAAACTTTATAGCTATTAAGCTGCAGTATGCTACAATAACGGTAATAATAGTAATAAAAAAAATAATAATATATTTATGTTCCACTTTTGTATTGAGTACTTTTTAAAAGTAATTATCTAATTGTGGAATATACAACATCCGACGGACAGTGCCATATATGATGCTAATTAACACAATATATATATATATATATATATATATATATATAATATGCTGAAAAAGAGAGAGAAAGAGAAAGAGAGAGAGAGAGAAAAAAGAGAAGGACAAAAATAACGAAGCAGTCTGAAATTTTAATAAATTTGGTTAAGTAATATATTTAAGTAAATATTTAATGATATTTCATTTTTTCCTGTATATACTCTATACATTTCTGTGGTATTGTAAGTTAAAAATAAGGAGTTATCAAATATTGAAACCTCTTCGTGACTTTTCTGCTTCTTCCCCCCTTTTAATTTAATAAAAATCTACTATGGACATTGTTGCATAATTCAACTTATTTGTTCTTGTTTCTTTCTTCACACACACACACACACACACACACACACACACACGCAAACGCATACATACATATATAAATTGTAATAAATGCATACTGCAACCTAATAGCTATAAAGTTTTAGTGTTTAATACACCATCATCAGTGATCACTGCCTGATGATGGCGTATTAAACACTGAAACTTTATAGCTATTAAGCTGCAGTATGCTACAATAACGGTAATAATAGTAATAAAAAAAATAATAATATATTTATGTTCCACTTTTGTATTGAGTACTTTTTAAAAGTAATTATCTAATTGTGGAATATACAACATCCGACGGACAGTGCCATATATGATGCTAATTAACACAATATATATATATATATATATATATATATATATATATATATAATATGCTGAAAAAGAGAGAGAAAGAGAAAGAGAGAGAGAGAAAAAAGAGAAGGACAAAAATAACGAAGCAGTCTGAAATTTTAATAAATTTGGTTAAGTAATATATTTAAGTAAATATTTAATGATATTTCATTTTTTCCTGTATATACTCTATACATTTCTGTGGTATTGTAAGTTAAAAATAAGGAGTTATCAAATATTGAAACCTCTTCGTGACTTTTCTGCTTCTTCCCCCTCTCTCACTCTCTTTCTCTCTCTCTCTCTCTCTCTCTCTATATATATATATATATATATATATAGGTATATGAATTAATAAATATACTTACTCTCATATATAAAAAATAGTATTTAGGTGAAAATAAAACTGTGCTAAATGTAGTATAACCAGAGCTATTAACTATATATTCATAAATATACACAGCGTCCTATGTCGGTGGCATGATTATGAGTTTAATGCACTACGCAATCATCAGGTGCATATTACAAAGTAATATTTGTAATGTGCACCTGATGATTGCATGGGGCATAAAACTCCGATTCTTGCCACCGACGTAGAATATATATATATATATATATATATATATATATATATATATATATATATATCCTACGTTTATAGCACGACGCGAAGTTCATAATATGCACCTGATGATTGTATAGTGCATGAAACTCCAAGTCGTTGGATAATATTTATATTTAATAATATATACTTAATAGCTTTATTATATTACATTGAGCACTGTCTTCTTAACATCAGAAAATGTCTATTTATATGCCCGTGTTTTTCTGCATGTATACTTATATATATATATAAGTATGCACGCAGAAAAACACGGGCATATATATATATATATATATATATATATATATATATATATAGTCTACCTCCTTCTACCGAGAGCCCATAGCTCAGAGGTAGAATCGCCAATTCGGTCGGGTTTCAATCCTGGGTAAAAAGCAATCGGCTGTCTAACCGTACTGATGAGCTGTGATACAGCGAAACAGATCTGTCTGCGAATAAGTAAAGTATACCTAGTGAGCCAACAAAGCTTGTGGTTGTGTGTGTGTTCAATAAATCAAAATATGTTTTATTGGCCTTATCTGCTAATATAATAATATATAATACAATATAATCAGATAAGTTTATTGATTCTTTGATTTATTTTCATGTTATGGTTCCAGTCATCTATTGAGTCATCTAAAAAGCAGAATTTCTGCGGGACTAAAATTACGTTCCATTCACGGAATTTGTTGGTGTTTTTTTTTTTGTATTGTATTATTATTAACATGATTTGAATAGAGTTGCGCAGGATTGTCTTCTGTAGAGCAATTCATTCTTTTCAAAGGATTAGTAACAGGGGAAATGGGGATAAAAAAATGCGAAAAGAAGTTTACGAATAATTCTCATAAATTTTCAATTAATAGTTTTTCTTCTCTTAGTATTACTGCCAACCAAGGCGAGATAGAAAAATCTACCATGATATTAAATCAAAAACTGAGGAGAAGAAGAGATGCATTCAGATATTTGTGCTAAAACGAATGTAACGAACTCGACCGGAAACTATTATAGTAACACACATCTATTCTCTTTCTCTCTCTCTCTCTCTCTCTCTCCCTCTCTCTCATACACATACACACATACATATATATAAAGAGAGAGAGCGAGAGAGAGAGAGAGAGAGAGAGAGAGAGAGAGAGCGAGAAAGAGAGAAAGTGAGCGAGGGATAAATTGTCGCTTAAAAAAATGAAAATGACACTGACATCTCATTTTACCAAAATTACACAAAAATATCTTGAAATACTAAAAAGTAAATTTTTTTTAAAGAAAATCACCATTGGCTTCAATCACGGTATCCAGGCGATTTCAGAATCGCTTGCAACTGTTCTGGACAGTCTCCTAGCGTTGTATGCTGACATAATTCTTCATCTTTTGTGTTACAAGGAGTTTTGTTGATCTATCACTCAACTGCGTTCCACACATAATAATCAAGAGGGTTGCTGTCTGAGAAGTTAGGTGGCCAGATGCGAGGGGTGATGCGGCCTCACAAATTGTCTGACAGCCGTGACTGGGTTCGCTTGCATGTTTGACATGGTGCAGAGTACTGTTGCCAGATATAGGGTCTTCCAGTAGTCACCCATCTGACCCAAGGCAACATTACATCCTCAAGGCACTTGATATAGGCTTCCGTGTTGTGTTTGAAGCCCTGTGGGAAGATGAATGGAAGCATAACGCCACCATCGTTAGTGATCACTCTAAACATCAAGATGAAATGGTTGCATTAGAGCTTACGGTGCGAATGACAAGCAAATGCTATTTCTAAATTTCTTGCAAAGTGAATTGTGTCATAGTGCTCTTTTTCTAACAGGCGGTGCCCAACTGATCCTGCTATACTGCACAGTCGACAATATTAAAAAGAAATAACAGGCATGCACGAAATTAAAATGGCGATAATTTACCCATCAGTGAAATCGCTAAAATCGTTTATACTGCAATCTGATTATTTTGTCACCACCAAAAGACGCTCAAATTTCATTTTACAAATTTATAGCTCCAAATTTTTGCATATAGAGTCTTGTGTTGATAATACATACGTAATATCATCATCCACATACAAAAAAAGATTAAAGGTAATAGAGACATTACTAATAAAAATAGAGAATTCCTACATTTAATAGCATCGATTATGAACACAGTAACAATGTGCTTACCATGTTCGAAAATTAATACACACAAGACTCAATATGCGTAAACTGAACACATGTTTATTTACAAATAAAACAAAATGAATTCTTGATAATGGATAAAAGTATAACCAAAAGCACTCAAAAGTACAAAAGCTTTGAACAATTCATATATAATTTGAATTCCGAAAGGAAAAAATTATACGAACATAAAATTATTATGAAAAAATAAAATCTTAATGATAACACTTTGTCTGTAATTTTAATGAAAGCTCTCTCTCTCTCTCTCTCTCTCTCTCTCTCTATATATATATATATATATATATATATATATATATATATATATATAAAATGTAATATAAAATATTGTGAGGAAAACTTAACACATAATTAAATGCTTATAAATCCGGAATTCATTGCGGAACTGTAAAAAAGTTTTACAACTGCCTCATTCAGACCGTTAAAAAATGAATAAAAAAATCATTTAAATTGATCTGGATAATTTCTACTGAGCTCTCTATTTTTATGCAATTAATATTATATATTCATTCATTTCTGAATAAGTCTTGAAAGTTTCATTAAAATCCGAAAATTATTTGATTTTTGCAAGAATTTCCAAATTAATGTGTTTGTCGCCGGACAAAAAAACAAAAAACAAAAATGTGTTATGTAACGATTGGTTACCCGCTAACTTGAATCAAAACAAGATTTTTTACCAAATTTTGAACGTGTTAGAAGGGATTAAATTTAAAAAATAATTGAATACTTTGATCTTTCCTCTTAATAATAATATAAACATTTTGATGGGAAAAGTTCGTTTTCATTAGGTTTGGCGTATTTTTTAATCATATCATGCCGTTTGTTCAGCGTTTTAGTGGAGGTACCCCTTTCTCTCTCTCTCTCTCTCTCTCTATATATATATATATATATATATATATATGTATATATATATATATATATATATATATGCGCACACAATTTTCTGTATTTTCTTTGTTCCACGATTATTTTCATTGACGTTGAGCACGAGAAATGTTCTCAATAATCACACGACTGACATATGAAACGTTACTAAAGAAATCTAAAGCACCTTGACTTCAAAAAAAAAAAAGGAAGAATTCGTCAAAAATATGCAAAATTTAAACCAAATTTGTATTTGTTCACCAATCGCCAAAATAAAATGTCAAATACCGAGGCCTTTGTATCTTGACGATATCAAATGTATAAAATATGTCACGTTTTTCAAATTAGAACGGGAAGTGTCTCCGAAGATGTGTAAATGAGTTGACGTTTTATAACAGTGACATGTCAAGAACACTTGACCCTAGATTCCACTGTCTTTCTTTTCTAACAAGAAGATAAACTGGACACAGAAACGGGCAAACAGACTGACCGGGATTTTCTTTGTAGACATTGCAGATTCAAAAAACGTAAAAGTGTTGTTTTCATGCTTGTCTGGCATCTTTTTCTAACTCTATACGTGGATTGATATCTGTGTATATCTGTTTATGACACTGCGTGTGCGACTTATGAATGCTTATACAAGTATGGTATGCACAGTTGCTTTCATGTACTTTCAAAATCTGCATTATCATACGCTATTGACGGAACTGAACGGAATTAAATTAATTCATTTAATAATTTATTAAAACTTCTTCAAAGAAGTACACACTGTTTTTTTTTTTTTTCATCTGTGTGTGCTGTTTTTTGTGTGCGTGTATCTATGCAAAAGAATGATTACTGATCACATTTATTTAAGTATTTAAGAATAGAGAAAAATACATGAATAGATGAAAATTCCCGAACATAGCCAGTATGTTTTGGTCATGTTCGTATTTGATGTAATTTTAGGTTAATTTTTGGTTTCTGTGGTTTCGCGTGTATTTGTTTTAACGTTTTTTTTTCTTTTACAAATGTAGGAATGTATTGTGCTTGCATTTTTGACGATTATAGAAATTAGCATTGGTCATATTCAGGAATTATCTACGTATCAATAAGCTATATATGCATGTCCTCTTTTACAATATTTCTTCCTATTAAATTCAGTTGGATATATGCGTAATCTTAAAGTGTTCAATTGTCATCCATTTTAATGGTTTAAAATATACTCTCTTGTTGATTTCTGATACGTTTTCAACTCTTTTCTATGAATATTATGCTCACCTATACGTACGTGCACACAAGCACACATACATGTAGAGCATATACACATTCAAGCACCTATGGACATATCTAATTGAAGTGACAAAATTTAAAGATACTACTACATATCATATATCTCTATCTTTCGATTGAATAACGGTGGCTGCGAAATACGGCATAGTGCCTACGAGTCATTATATAGGTATATCTATCGTAGCACATACTCGATATGTTCATAACTCCTTGTTCCTTGTTGTGTGGCTGACTATAATTTAGTGAATTTTGAAAATGTCCCAAAATGCTCAATCGGGTTTAACCCTGGTATGAAAGACAGCCAATAGTGTACCAAAAAAGTAAAACATCCTCACTGGGAAACAAAGTGACCATAAAAAATGCAAATAATGTGTAAAAATGTGTGTGGGCCTCAGTTTCATTATTTGTCATTGGGAACTTTAACAGAACAAGACTCCCACTATAACGGTGCCATCACCAACTCGCACAACACGCTTCTTGACAAACTGAATGAATAGCGTTATGCGGTCTCTTCCACCCGCGAACTCGATCGTCTGTCCGAAAATACTAAAAATATGACTTGGTGATAGGATACTTACCTCCCATGGCCCAATAGTAATGTTCTGTGGTTCAAGTCAGTTGCAGTAAAACATTTAGTTTCAATAATGGCACTTCTGTTGGTTGACCACTACAAAATGCCTTTAAATACATTTTACATTGTACAGTACATTTACAGGTGGGTTAAGTGTTGAATTCGGATGTAATACATCATCCCTCTTCATTGAATTGTTACAATATTTCTTAACCGTTTTATTCTTGCATTAACTTAGGGCACTCACTATTTTTGTCCGTGTGCCACTGATTTCTGTCGGAAATTCACTTATTCTTAGTATACCCTTTCTAGTGTTACCCGAGGAGAATTTTGTTTAATTCTAAACTCAGAGATGCCATAACATTGTGGACCTAATAACCAATACCACAGTCAAATGATATCAAACCTGTTCCATTTAGCTTTTAACTTGGGCATCTAATATACCCTATGTAGATGAGTCCATTTCTACAAGAGGGGAAGGGAAAGGTAACTAATTTGGGAACACTTAATTCTATTTACACTGACTGATTTGTCTGCCAGTGTAAATAGATTCCAAGAAACAATTAAGTGATTTTATAATGTATTATAAATGAATAAATATGTTTATTTATTCTGTTTATGTTTGTGATTGTTTTAATTTTGCACGTTAATTGGCACTTATTTTGTCCTTGAATCTCTGAGGCCATTCATTGTTGTACAATTAGCATTCTAAAAAATGAAATCATTCTTCCTTCTTGTTTCTTCCTGACTGGATAGTGCATGAAAATAAGATATATGTCAAAAAGAGTTTTGTTCAATAAATATCTAATGTAATATAATCACTTTGAATTGTTTCCTCTTCCTCTTCATCCTTTTCTTCTTCTTCTTCTTTGATAGCAATTTCGATCTACTGTTTTGGACGGTTTCGTCTTTTTTTTGCTTTAAATCAAAATCAATGAGAAATCATTGATACGTTGGCAAGAGAGTTAAATAAATCTTGAAATGAAGAAAATGGAAAGTTTTATATTTGTTTTTAAAGAATAAATCTTCTTAATAATAAAATTAACGTCAATATTTATTTTTACTTCAACCATAATAATTCCCGCAAGCAACTCAAATGTTTGTACATAAAGCAAAACACGAATAAAAAATTACAGTTTTCATCACATCATTCAAATTGTCTTGTAATGGCGTCATTCGTGTGTCAAGACTGTTTGCATCAAGGGATTTCGAAAAAATATTCAGTTCGAATGGAATAATTTCATCTTATTAGTTCTTTGTCGAAAGCAAAAAATAGATAAAATTCAGAAAGCGTATCTGCTTGGATAAATGTAAGAAGAATGTTTTCCAAATCAGTCACTTAAGTGCCATACGTGATACACAGTAGGTTGTCATTACTTACTTCGGTAGACTGGTTGCCAACCAACGCTAAAGAAACCAATCTGTCCTGTTATTTAACTCACAGCTGGAGGGAGAAGAGACAGATTAATACCTTTTTCAAGGATACTTGAGCGTAACTGAATGCAACGAATTCAGCTGGAATCTGAACTCGGTTCTCCGTTCGGAGCCGATATCCACTGCACCGCAACGCACATCCTAATGTCCTAATGACAAAAATTGTTTTGCAACTGATCACTCCTCTGATTTTGCTCTAACAGCTCAATGAGAAAAAAACCTTGCTTGTAACATTCAATATCGCAGATAGTATTATTTAATCATCACCGATCTAACCCTGAATTTTCTCCAGTTACGATGAATGGTTGCACTCACAACGTGGTTGCTTTGAATTTTTTATTAGGACTCAAGTTCACTCCTGACCTCAGGTGGAACTCATATATCTATTGTTAAAGGTGCTGGAAAAATGTTCAGCTCATTTCCCCACGCCAAAAAGTATGTAACTCTATTTACTATACGTTATCTTTACAGGAGTTAGATTAAAACAGAAACTGAATTTTATTACCATATCTGGGTTTGAGCAGTCAAATCCTCACTCTTCAGCCTTGATAGAATTTTAAAAAAAAGTTTAAGCAAATTTGTGAGAGAGGATTTATTTCCTAGTCTGCTGACTCTTTTCCACGTCGCAAATCTATTGCTATTTTCATAACCGGATGAGCCCCATTCTTTAGTCCCACCAATTAAGACTCGTCATGCTACATCCACGGATTTAAATTACCTTTATTCCCTCCGTATTCAATGGTAAGTAGCAAGTTCTATTCAGACAGCTATTTTTTTTATGAAAACTTAAGTAAAGCGGATGTGCGTTGTGGTACAGTGGATATCGGCTCGGAACGAGAAGCAGGGGAGCCGAGTTCGAATTCCAGTTGAATCCATTGTATTCACTTACGCGCAAATATCTTTGTGAAAGGTATTAATCCGTCTCTTCTTTCCAGTTATGGGTTAAATAGCAGGACAGATTGGGTTCTATAGCCTTGGTCGGCAACCAGTCTACCGCAAAAAGCAATGGCAACCTACTGCGGGATAATCTGCCCAGTCAGTCATGTCTATTTCGTATCACGTATGGCACTTAACTGACTGAAGTAAAGTCATGTGTCAGTCGTTATCTGTCCTCCTTATCATTACAACTCTAATTACGAGCATTCCTTTTGTTTCCTTTTTCATTGAAAATTTCTCGTTGCTTGCATGACCTGTTTATGGCATTCTCAGTATTCTGGAGAAGCCCATCGATGTAACTTCGTAACTATTTCCACTGTGATAAAATTGTCTAACATTCATTGCTATATAGGACGATTGGCATTGCATACAAGTTAACACATATCTTCATTTCTAACAAAATTGTCCTATTTCTTAATACCATGTTTAAATTTTGGCAGGCATCTTTCGCTATTTTCATGAGAATTCGGATTTCTATGATACATTTTCCGTTATCTGTTTTCTTCCCAGATAGTCAAATTTCTGTATTTGCATTATTTTAAAATCTCTTATTCATCGATCGCATCTTCAGATTACCCTTTTGCTAACGAGCATATATTATGTTTTATTACAACTGATGGTTAGTCCTTTCTTTCCGCTTTCCTTACTGACTCGTCTAGGAGTTCATGCAGTTTTCATTCGTTGTCATCTGCGTATCTTATATCATCACGATCATATCCATCAAAGTCCTGAATATGACAACAAAATACATCCGGGATATTGAATGTTTTGAGGAGCGTGAACAACCTCTTAATTGCTGTTGTTCCCAGGCCAGCTCTAATCCGGGTTGGTAACATGTGTTAGGAACCCAGCTATGGGCAAATAGTAAATCTCTCAAAGAAAAGCAAAACACTATGAAATTATAAAAATACACGCAGTTCATTTTATATTTAAAAAATTACCAACAATACCTATTTACGGTAAAAGTATCAATAAAGCAAAGATATCAGTAGTACATTTTATCGTAGAATTACCGGCAATATATTTTATAGCAAAATGACCAACAATACATTTTATTTGTAGTTGAAGACATAAAACTGTGTTCAAAATACTTAAATTTTAGCTATAGTGCTATATATGCCGTTAAAAATATCAACCAACCAACAAATAATGTCCACCAATAATAATAAATAAACCAGAACCTCTATTTCTCTTAGATAGACTCGCTGTAAAAGTGAAATAAGTCCGGTGGGGAGATGCCCCTTTCTATTCTATGTACATCTATGGAAAGCAGTGCCTATGGCAACGCACTAAAATTACGCCTCTGTCTAAATATCTGATATTCTACCAAAATACAAAGTAGATCTACGTTTAAAAATAATGAGAGACACAGATTACACACCTGAATCTCTCCTGAGTTATCGCACCTGAATATATCCTGAGTTATTTATCCCTTTATTAAGGGTGCTGGCGCTGAACGTTTTCTGGGTTTTGATGTTATTTGTTTGATAGTTAGGGATCCAAACCTTCGAATGATTTCAAAGGAGGCTATCCTATCAGCAGGTAGATCATTTTTTTTATTTTACTGCCATTTTGTGAATGGGTTCTTGACCGAGCAGTCCTCCGATGAGGCCACTTGATTCAATAATTATGGGTACTGATACTACGGCAGTATCTCCGGGTGAGTAACCCAAGTTATTTACGCAAAAAACAAAAAAAACAAAAACAAAAAAACAAAAGCAAAACAAAAACAAAACACAAAACAAAACTATTAAACCTAACTACAAAAAAGTAGATACAGGTATACAATGTAAGGGGTCTACGTTCTAACTTTTCATAAGTCTAAACCTGACCCCCTTTTGCTGTCTGAAATAGATATCAATGACTCAATTACAATGCAGGAGCTTGTATTGTGAGCTACTCACCAATTATAATAAAAAAACGACCGCCTAAATCACCACGGTCACGAACACGGTGCCTACATCAAGGACGGTTTTTCCTGTGGGAGGGACAAAAAATGAGGACCCTAACCTCCCGTATATGTGTGCTATTTATCCATAGTGCCACATTCGTTTTTGCTCTGTATCGTATCCTGGATGAAGGGTCGGTAATCTTTGATCGAACATCACAGGGAATTGACAATATCGTCACCGAATTTCCCTCGGTCAACTTTAACAAATGCGGTGACTTCAATGTTCACTACAAAGAATGGTTAGTCCACTCTAACAAAACCAATGAGGAAGGAAGATATTGCAGAGAATTTCCCATCGCGTATGATCTAACCCAGATCATTGAAGAACCCACCCATGTCCCGGATGTGACGGGACGGCAGGCAAACCTCCTCCACCTTTTGCTAACATCCTGCTTTTCCAGCGAAAAAAACTCGGACGGACTGCATTACCTGATTTCACTAGGTCTGACCTTCACGTGTAATACCACTAACATAGTTGCAAACCGACCACACTCCTTCCGTATTCCATCGATGAGAAGTAAGTTCCACTCAAAACAGCTTCTCGCGAATCAAGGATCTATGGAACATTCCCCCAAGGGAGTGGTTCCTAGATCACTACAATTCTGACCTGTTTAAGTCTAGAGTCAACCGTTATATTTCCCTCCTACCCATATAAACCTCTACCACGAGTGGCCCTCGGGTCTTTTACAGGGTGAACCATACTGTAAGAGACTATATAACCTCATCAAATGAACATATTCTTTTACAAAATTATGGCAACACGATTATCACAAAATAAGATTTTTATGAACATGACTTCAGAATGAAGTAAAACATGCTCTAATTATGATTTACATTTTCAAGAAAAATAATACGATATAATAGCACCACAAGGAGGTAAACCTTTAATGCATAATGACACTACAAAATCTTTTTTCAACATCAGTAAAGTACAAGATGAATACTTTTGATAATCTTTTACGTTATTTTATTGTGAAATGAAGAAAAGTTAATGGCACTACAAGAAAAAGCATTTTAGTAAGTTACTAATAATGAAGGCAAGGAAGTAAGCAATGAAGGAAGGAAGGAAGGAAGGAAGGAAGGAAGGAAGGAAAGTGCTGGTTAAGCCGAAAACTAATGCAAATTTGTCAGTCACAACCACTCAACATCGAGTGTCAACAAAATCTTCTGCTGGCAAAATTCGACACCGGCATTCTATCTTATTTTCAGATGATTTAGTGTTTAATGCCTCATTAATGAAAGTTGCGCTACAAAGTATTTATAGAGTTTTCAGTGGCGCCGTGTTTCCCAATCCTCCACCTCAAGTGGTGCTCACGGTACATGCTTTACTTATCATACCCTAGATATGTCATTAATCTGTATACAGACGGTTTGTTCCCAATAAATAGACTAATATCTTTCCCAAATAAATAATGTTTCCCTAGTAGTTCAAATAGATCTTTACATCATACCTCTACAAATGTTTTATAATGTAAATTATTCAAGAACACATAATGAAGAAAGTTTCTTTAAACAGAAAATTTTGCAAGCTCTTTCATCCATACCTATTACTAGGCAAGCATAGACAAGTGTAGCCGCAGTAAGAAGTTGGCTCGGAATGAGAAATTGAATAGCTGAGTTCGAATTCCGGTTGTATTCGTGTCATTCACTTAGACACAAATAACCCTGGGAAAAGTATTAATCCATCTATTCTCCCTCCAGTTACGGGTCAAATAGCAGGAAAAATTGGGTTTTATAGCCTTGGTTGGCAACCAGTTTACTCTAGAAAGAAATGGTAACGTACTGTGGGAAAATCTTCTGCCTAGTCAGTCATGTCTTGAAAGAGACATAATCGCCCAAGTGTTTATCATGTATGACATTAAATGGCTGTCAAATGAAAGGCATTTTTTAACTGGACTTTTCGTCAATGTTTATTATTTCAAAAAGCGATGATTAGAATTGAAATAAAAGCTAAACATTAGTGAGTTTATACATTTTGTTCTTTAAAATTTACAACAAATATATTAAAAACAAAAAGTAAAAACTAATACAATTAGAACTAATGTATTGCAATATTTATCACTTACCAATTTATAAAAAATCTATGTGAAATCAATTTTGTATTAATAAATTTATAAACATATAAATGTTTATAAATTTATTAATACAAAATTGATTTCAGTATCAAAATACTAGAAGTATTAAAATATGTGAACCAAATATGAGGAAATCCTTTTTATTTATCATTTTATAAAGTTTGAATCAATTGGCAACTAGCCAATATTTTGCTAACAATTCCAATGAATGATATAATTGTGTAAATAATCAATCTAATAAATATAGTGTTTAACATTTTTACTGTCATTTTTCAAGAATAAAGAAAATTCACTTTCATGTGCTTAGGTTATATTGCAATTCTGATAATCACTTTTTAAAACAATAAACATTGCCGAGGAGTGAAGGTAATTAAAAAAAGCGAAACCGTCTTTTTTGCTCTACGTCGTATTCTTGGCATATTTGTCAATGTTTGCTGATTTGCTTTAACAATACATTATAAAATAAAATCCCATAGCCGAATTCACAAACTAGGCCCATTCAAAGTTAACTTTCTGTCTGTATCTATTGTATACATAAATAAGTAATCAAGTAATATAATTCTCAAGTATTCATAATTTGGTGAATAAAATGGTTATAATAATTTATTATAATTTAAAAAACTATTGGGAACAAACCATCTACATATGGATTAATGGCGCACTATGACAGATTAATCATGACAGTCTGTCATATTGCGAGATATTCAGCTGGGAGCTAACAAACTTTCTGATAGCAACTTCGGAGTATTAAAAATTGTATTTTCAAAATCCTTGATACCAGAACAATGTAAAGGCAGACAGAAGATTCAATTTTAACTATACATTAAATAATCACAAAATAAATAATCTACAACTTGTAGAAGGTGAAAATGACCCAAGGCCAAAATGATGCTGGAAAGTCAATAAGATGAAAATAAAATTATTTTCATTTCTTATTTTATTTATCAAGAATCAGAGTTCAATGAACAAAGCAAAAAACAAATGTGATAAAAAGGGCCTGAAGAAAATAATCCACTATCTTTTCAAAGTATCATTGTTACCTTATTCGTAAGACGCTTTTTTTAAAAAAATAGAAGTGACGAATGAATTAAAAATAATGAAACTAGCATTCATGTAATGGGGTGAGGAAATTTTAGGAGAATTGTTTTATTGTAATGTTGCTTTTATGCTTTTATATTAAGGAAATGTTTGAATTGACACGTGTCGTTGATTTTTTTCAACCGGTTTCCTTTTCAATGTTCTCGTTATATGTTTTAATTTTGCGTCCTAAAACTTAAACTAGTTCGGTTAAAAAATTGTTTTCTGTTTCAATAAACACTGTCTGGAAATAACTGTGTTTTTGAAATTTCTTACAACAGGACAAAATTGATTTAATTAAGCTAAAATCCTTTTATTCTAAATGTGTGCCTTAGGAAAATATTTCTTAAATTCAAAAGAAAGCCAATACTATTCTGATTTTTTATTTCTGTAGATGCTATTCTTTGTGACCGAATTATTTTCATTAGAAAAACATAATAAATAGTGATTTAATTTTAAAAAAATCAAATGCAAAAATTCATTGTAAAGGAAAAACTAAAATTATGGTTAACAAAGCGTTAAACATGCCAGAAAGAAACATTTAATAAAGAGGAAAATGTATCATTTTTAATCTAAATGGAAATGTCCACAACAATAAGACATTCTATTAAATCTTAATAAAATTCCTTTATCGTTTTCTTACAAAGTAAAAACGTGGAATAATTAAAAATAAAAATCAGAAATACAAATGCTGTACACCTTCCAATATATTACATTTATTGACTTACTAATTAATTAGAGTATAAATTGACTGAGTTTAGATTAATGAAAATGACAAATGCATTTAAATACATTTGAAATTAAAGATTAAATTATAAGAATCTGACAAAAAGCATCTTATATTGGCAGGTGATAAATATTATCTAATATATTCTGTTACAAGTGGGCCCGTGTCATAAAAAATGGGGACAAAATATTTAAATCGATATGCCATCTAAAATGAGAGAACATATACATTGATGTACCTACTATTGAGTATCTTACATTAAGACATAAAAAAAAATCCAAACCCCTAAGAATGACAAGAATAAAATATATACAAATAAATACGCAATGATCTTTATTATAATGGAGAAGATTGTATTGACGTATATCACTCAATAGCACTTTAACCACCATCTCTTTTCGGCTTTATATACGCATGCGGACATTTCGTATGTATTCCTGTTTGATTGTGTATTGGCATATTTGCTTATTATTCCACTCAGTGATTTGGTTTAATGAATTTGGATTAACTCAATCCAATGATCCAAAGACACCCGTAAACTTCAGTGCACCGCATTGACACGACTTGTATTATTGGTGCAGAGAAAAACGGGGTCAATGAGGACACGGCTAAGAAAACAGCAAAACAATAAAGAACTGTGCAAAAGAAAATAAAGGGTGGGGGCAATATACCGTAGCTATCCTCTTGCATCTAGCGTAAATTCTTCCAAAATCAAAATCATTAATGTTTAAGTTGCTAAAGCGAAGAACTCTCAAAGAATGGGCTTACTCGCTTCCTAGTTATTAGGCAACGACAACTCATGCAATGCCTCGTCTTCACAAAATCTTTTCACTCATTCATTCATTCAGATATTATTTCTTTTCTTTCTTCTAATTTTTTTTCTTTTTGTTTATATAAATTCTCATTTCATTTATTTTTTCACGTTCTTCGTTCGTCGTTCATTAAAATTTCTTGTTTCTCCCACCGTTTCATTTAATTCAGTATTTCCGGCTTTAATCAGTTCTGATCTTTATTCATCCAATTGTAATCTGGAGAAAGCATTAAACGACTGAGCAGATATATTTGCCCTTTGGGTGATTTTCAAGAATTTTGCAATGATGCGGGTTGCAACCCAAATAGATACATATGAAATTCAAACAGGATTAAAAGGATTCGTGCCACATGGCCCGATTAGATAAGACAATATATAGGTAGTATCAACAATTAGGTACATTTATATAATATACGTTTATGTATGTTGGTACGAATACATACACACAATCACGCGCAGAATTAAACGTACTAGTTAGTTGTATGGCAATAGAAGTTGAACCTTCATGCAAATAACTTATACCTGCCTTGTTACAGATAGCTGGTGACTTAAATCTGGCAAAATGGCGTCTGGTGTGAATACGAAAAGCGCATTCAAAATTGCATCTGTGCATCGAGCGTTTATGGTGGCCAAACAATGGATATGAATTGCTTTTAGAAAGATTTTCGACAGTGGCGTCACTGATATGTGTGAAAGGCCATGTCACATATAGACTATGGGAAATATTGTTCTATCCAACGCTCTGTAGATTTGTAGATTTCGTAGAAATAAATAAGGCATTAATTTAAGAATCATCCCCGTGGTCTCTGTATGTGCGCGTATCTGTGTCAGAGAGAAAAATATATAAGTATGAATATTATGCTACTAATTGAGGAATGATTCTTCGGAAGAAAGAAATTGTCTAAACAAAACAAAATAATACCGAAGAAGGCCGAGGATAAATTTGAATGAAATGTGTGAATTTGGGTGCCGGGTGTATTCAGTGTCCACCAGAAAATCTTGATGGGAATTAAATATGTGCACACAGGGACCAATATAAGACAAATATTTTTTATAAGCATCTGTTAAAGTTTGTATGGCACAAATTTTTTAACATACTTTTTCTATGTGCCGTGTCCCTTTAGTACATAGGAGATCACGGCCTTCTACATCTTCCTATCCCTATCCTTTAAAGTTCTTAACACTCTTTCTCTTGTTACCCTTCCAAACCCTGTTCTGCCATCCATTTGCTCAAGACCATCAACTATGTTTTGCATTGTTTTCACCTGTCTCGCTTTCCCACTATCTGACTTGTGAGTATAAGATTCTCCAAGTCTCCCTTCTTCATTAAATGTCCCAAAAACTTCAGCTTTCTTTTACTGATGTTAAGTATAATTTTCCTTTTCGTTTCTTTCTTCTGCTATGTTGAAGAACAGGACACTGTAATACTAATTACCCTGACGACGTTGCATATACGAATGTATATTCTTATATGAAATGTACAAAGCTTACGCTCTTTTTCTCCAAATATTTTTCTCGAGCTCTCTCCATCGATTTCTCGTGCATAATTACACCCCCCCCCCTGTTTAACCCCTGTCTCAACCCGTATACACATTCACTGGTAAAAGCATGTCTAGAGCACATTTTTTGTGTTGCATTGTTTCGTATTAAATTGGAAACGCAAAAGACAAACAATGGAATTTCGAGAATGAAAGGTGTTAGGATGGGTAAAGGAAAGTTATGACACACACACACACACACACACAGAGAGAGAGAGAGAGAGAGAGAGAGAGAGAGAGAGAGAGAGAGAGAGAAGAACAGAAAGAAAGGCGTGGAGGGGAATTTTTAGTGGTTAGATTTAATGAATGGTGGGCTGTAGAAGTTAAGACAAATCATGAATAACGAGAACGAATTGGAAGCTCACAGGAAGCTAATTGGCGTCCTTTTTCTTCTTTCTTGATAAAACTTCCGAAAAATCGACTCACTTTCTTTTTTGTCATTTTTCTTTGATGAAATGCTTTATACATTTTTATTCTTTTCTAATATTAAAAAAATCTATTTCTCAGCAAATAAGAGTAATTATTACTGAAAAAAATCACACTAATTTTTAAATTTGTCATTCCAACAAATTCAGTCAACCACATCTCTGCATTGTTTTCTACTTTGTTTCACCCGATCTCAAACTCATTTCTACGATTAGATTTATTTGGTTAATTAAACAACAAAACTATTTAAACTTAAAATCTCAAAGAATGCAAAATATTTTTCAACCAGCGTTATTATATACGGAGCTAAAACCTCTTCGTTATTTTCAACTCATATAAAATTATTCTTTTCTTGCTCAGAAAAAATGATGCAGCTAAATATTGCCTGTCTTTTTTTTTTTGTAAACATTTAATGGAAAAATATCACGTGAAAATTAGATATTTCGTAAAAGATTTACAGTGAAATAGTCTTTTTTCCAAATACTTTACAAATGCAAATACAGAAATTCGGATTTACCATCATGCCCCTTTGAAAGTGATTATATTGGCTGGAACTGGATTATCTGAATGGGATGATATCCCGATTAATAGAGAAAGAAAAAAATCAATCTGTAAAATATACAAAAGATTGGTTCAACTGCACTCTTGTATTCACCAAAATTCAAAAAATTATTTTTGCAAATGAGAAACAATTCATCATTATACAAGAAAAGCAAACAAAAAGCAATTCTTTTCATAACATTTCTACGTAAACTCGAACGCTATCCAGGTTTAATCAGAAATTCGAACGTGTGCATTTTGTGTATTAAATGTTTGTGCACCTTGACATCAGAGATGTGAATTAGCTGCTGTTTAACTCTTCACAATTTGTGAATCTCATTTTATACGAAAAAGAAATGAAAATGTTTATAGTAGTAGTGGTAGAAACAAAAACCACGAAGACGGCGATGATGGCTGTTAAGAGGTTTAAAGTTTCGACTCTTTAAAAATAAAATGAAACACGCTATGAAATGTCTGCTTGTATAACGTCGCTATCACTTGTGATCACTTCAAACACCATCATGTTGACTGGATATATCATCAAACTCTTTCCGAATCCTCTACAATGTCCCAAGATTGATAATCAGACACTCTAAAATGTTAGTACTGAATCTTCCAGTGCGAATGCCAAGCTGTACAGCATGCCGTTTCCAATTTTGTTCAATGTGAATTGCATCATGGTGCTTTTTTTCTTACTGGCGGTGCCCAAATGATTCTACTATACTGTGCAGTCGACAAACTAAAACACAAACAACGCACATTCGCGAAATTAAAAATAAAAAAATAGCGACAATTTACCCAAATATATGCTTTTGTGTATAAATATATACTTTTCTTTAACCTTAATGAAATTTCTCTTAACAAATTTTACCAAAATGAACACCGGTATTCAAATTGGATGTTTACTCTTTCCTGATTCGTGTTTATCTATTAATAAACCTGAAAAAAATTCTTAAATCTAATTTGTATATTAAAATTATTTTTTGTTTTATTGCAGGTTGGTGATGTCATTCATCCCGTTCAACGCATCACCAGTAGATGGTTGAATCGCACGCACCCTTTTTCTAACCACTGAATTACGTCATTTTACTCCAAAACAGCACCTGTGTTCACTCCTTCATCAGCACTCCTTGGTCTCAACCAAACTGTCAACTTATCTTCTGTTGGTTTCCCTCTTTCTGAACATCATTTTTAAAACAAATCAGCATACATTTTTCTGCAAATGACTCTAACCAGTAAATACTAAACCACTAAAGAAAGATAAATAACTGTAAACAGTGTGCAACCCTAATAACGTCCTCTTCAATTAGAACTATTGAACCATAAATTCACCGGTTGACATCGTCTTTCTGCAGGTAACACACCAGTTGTACTACTCGTTGTTATTATCGAAGTAGTTGCGGTCGAGGTGACTTATTATTTCCCAGCTTGTCTGTGATTTGGTAGCGAAAACAAGCGAACCCAGCTATTCAAGAGGCAATCCAAGGAGTGACATAAAAGAGAAAAACAATCAAGAGTAATATAGGAGAGAGAAGTAAAAGAGAGGGAGAGATAACACATATAAGAAGATAAAGAGAGAAAGAGAGAACATGTAAGTTAAGCGTTAAGGAGAGAGAGAGAGAAAACAGAGGAGTAAGGCGGAAGTCTCAATTGAGGAAATTGGCAAAAGCTCTTAATAAGTTGAAGAACTGCAAAGAAAGAAGGAAAGATTGATATAGAATAAGAAAGAGAAAATTAAGTGAAAAAAAGTAAATTTAGTGGATGGGAATGACAGAAAGAGAGCGATATTTAGTTTGCCATTTGAGGCTTGACTCTAGTCGTTAGTCATTTAGTCGATGTCCAGCTTTGGAAGAAGTATAGCAATTAACGCGTTCAGTTTACTTGATAAATTTGCAATTTCATCTTCACAGATATACTGAAGGCATCGGAAACGAAGAATAACAGATTTAAAAAAAATTAATACAACATGACAGATATTTCTTTGGACTAAATTGAGTTATCAAAAAGATTAATTTTATTACTGGAAATTAGTTTACATTGAGAATTAAAAAACAGTAACTATCAAAAGATAGTTTATTTGTTTTGCAAATCAACTGGTGTCTTTATTTGCATCTTTTTACCAACTGATCGGCCGGAATGAAATCCTGCGATATCAAAATGCGATTCATGAATTTTATTTCTAACGAAGCGTAACTTGCATGGGAATATTAAACCAAAAAACTCTATCTCACTTACCAGGCTGCAAATTATACCAGATCTTTTTGCTGATGATTTTCAAAATTATATTCTTTGCTTCAGGAGACTGATGACCGTTGGAGGATAATTCTATAACCAATTTTCTAAAACACCCACACGTTTATAAACACACAGATAGAAAAGCACAATTTCGTGTATATACATAAGCACGTGCCCACCACACACATACACACTTATATATATATATCTATATATGTGTGTGTGGGTATATATATACATACACATACATATGCATCAGTGAGTGTTTCTATAAAATATTTTTCAAACATTGATATATTTTTATGATCTCATTGTAAACTTATATAAAAAGTATTCGTTGTTATCAAAGAGTATTGAATCGGAAGTTTTGTTTTCAGTCAGTGATAAACAGTGATTAACAAACAGACACAATGAACCCCGAGAAAGACTGTAACGTATCTTTAGTTTATTTTGATTGGTACGCTGAACACTACATTATTTCGGTATTGATCTCATTATATGCAGTTGTCGGCAGTATTGGTAATGTTCTTATTTTGCTGGTGTATCTGAAAAAGCAGGATCACAAGACGAGCAGCACGTTCATCCGGGTGCTCGCCCTACTCGACTTGTGTGTCTGCATGTTTGTAATGCCATACACGATTATTTACGAACTGCATGGAGTTACGTCTGACGCCATATGTCGTAGTTTTGAAGTCATCCGCCATTTCTGTATCATGGCTTCCAATGCATCTCTCGTGGCTATCGCTTTCGAACGTTGTATTGCTGTTCGCCGACCGACCCGACGCCTCACATTAACCCAAGTAAATAAGGGGATGATTGTCATCATTCTTATTAGCATTTTTCTCGCCATTCCGTCTGTTTTTATATTTGCTGTCGTGCCTGGAGGTTACGTGGTCACTGATGGCAACTGCACGATTGAGGAAATCCAGGCGCTAAATCAGCCGTTCTGCCATTTTACTATGTCGTTCTTAGGAGAAATAGGAACACGTTCATATCAAGCCCTACTCAGCCTTTCCTACTGTACTGCTTGTATTGCAATTATCGTTCTTTACACCCTTATCTACAGCACTCTATGGAAAAAAGCCCAACTGAGAAAGAAACTGTCCAATCCGCTTGGTCTACCATCAAGTTCGACAAGCAGCAATGGAGGCTCTGGGTCTGATCGATCCAACCAAAGCATGAGCAGTGAAAAAAAGAAATATTTTGATGATATATCTGATGTTACTGGATGTACACTAAACAACGCTCGCAAGATCAATACTCCAGTCGATTCAGATATCGACTCAGGCGTCCCTGGTTCAAACGGTAGCAACGACATGTCAACGACTAAAAAAAAGAACCTTCAAAACCAGGAATCATGCAAAACTCAAGGTAAATTTACAGACAAACGCCGGAGTATGCATCACAACCGGACAGCCAAGATGTTGTTTTTGTGCACCATTATTTACATTGTTTCTTGGGTGCCATTTTGGCTGGACATTTTTGGAATTACTGACAGTCTTATTTTGAGGTATTTGTTTTTTGTCGGAAATG
This sequence comes from Ascarosepion bandense, assembly GCA_037127315.1. NCBI lineage: Eukaryota > Metazoa > Mollusca > Cephalopoda > Sepiida > Sepiidae > Ascarosepion > Ascarosepion bandense. Next base: position 462,416 of record JBBBDQ010001222.1, read on the forward strand.
CTAGTAATCCGATTGTCTATGGAATTGTCAATGACCGCGTACGGGAAGAAATCTGTAAACTTTTCCGACGGAGGCGGCGAAGTGGATATCCTTGAAGAAAAAAAAGATATTTTTTTTAAATTTAAAGAAAAATGAGAAAAGTTTCTCATAGAACAATTGATCTTTGTTTTTCTTTTAATTAAAAATATATATTTCAAAAGTTCAAATGATACAAAAATATTCTTATGACCCTAAACATCATTGATTCAGTCATTTTTATCTTTTTGAACCGTTAAAAAAATATGGTTACTATTATTTTTCATCATTTCTCTTTTATTGCTTACTGTTCCCCTCCCATTTTAAAATCCTTAATCAGACCGCCGGTCGGTCAAATTATATTTAAGAAAGAGATTTGAACTTTAATTCTAGGGTGACAATAAACTATTTTTAATTTATTTTCAGGGAATATTTTATCATTTTTCGCACCGTTCTTGATAACATAAAACATTTTATAAAATTTATATATTAAATTTAACTTCGGATAAATTATCAAGGGATGCACTCGAAAGTTAAAACTCTTGTCTTTATGCCTTAAATAAAAAAGACCCAATCGAGATAAGTATCAAATATACTAGAAATTATCTGCCCTTGTTGAATTAAATAGCATTTGATAAACATGTAATTTTAGGGTGCTGTTTGGGCCAGAAAAGCCAACTTTCAACTTAATACATATCGTTAGTAATAGAATAATTTGTGTTTGTTCAGCCCCCACAGAACACACCTGTGGTTTATACTGCAACTATGCTGAGCGGACCTTAGTTACAGTTTCTGGGAGAGAGCGCGTTATCTAGCGTGAACAACAGTCTGAACAAGGACAGAATGCTCAAACCCTCGGTCACGAGGACTTGTGATTTTGCGCTAGTTCGACCGTCGACAGCCCTTTTAAGGTTCCCGTCTACTCAATTTCACTCACAAGGTTTGAGTCAACCCGTGTTATGGTTTTCAGGCACTTTCCAAGGGTGTCGCACGCTGGTATCGCCTCCTCCAGATCGATAGCATCAAGAAGTTACCTTCCTGAAAAAATGACTATGGTGAGATTCATGGTCAGAAAGTGAACGTTCTAACTACTCGGCCACGCGCCCATGTGTGTGTGTGTGTGTGTGTGTGTGTGTGTGTGTGTGTGTGTGTGTGTGTGTGTGTGAAAAACTGTAATACTTTTTTATTGGCAAAGGTTTAATCAAATCTTGAGACGAAGTTGCTCTTTCGCCAAATTAAGAAAAAAAAAATGAACAAATTTGAACAATTATCTTGCGTTTTTTTATTTATTTATTAATTTTTAACATAAATAACTTACGCTTTAAAGGCCCAAGTATCTGCCTTATTTGATGGTTTCCTTATATCTTGTGTTTGATGCTTCAAGCCAAGAACGATTGAACGCACTATTGCCTTAACATTACAAGGGAATCAAGAATGACATTTTCATTTGTCTTTTTACTCGTATGCCTGTCTTTACTAGATGTAAATATTCACTGAGAACTTCTTGTTCTTGCTGTTTTTATCTTATACCCCATTTCATAATACTTAGTCATAACAGACTAAACTGCCCATTAATATAAATTTCTATATCAGTCTACAATATATGTTTACATACAAAAATTCCCATCATGTTCAAGAAAGATATAGAAATTCTACTATTTTATGTAACAACATTAAATTAATGTCCCATTTTAACAACTGGTGCTATGTCCCTTTATCTGTTCGATTTTACACCTCTCAGTAACACTCGGGATTGAAATTCTACAGTACGATGTATGGATCAACAATAAATATCGTTTTACACTTTATCGATCGTTGCGTCTGCCCGGAAAAGACGTAATGACCAAAATAACAGTGTAATTATTATAATACATTCATGCTGCATAATAATGCGCTTGCTGTCTTTGCCTTCTCCACCATAGTTTTATGGACTAACAATGCACTTTTTATATTACATTATAAAGAAACTATTGTATCTACCTGTTGAGGATACATTAAGTACTTTGTATCATATTGCAATGTAAGTGTTACATCATCGTTGTGCTAATGTTAGTGTAAAACAATGAGGAGAATTAATCATTCCTTAAATTTCTATTAAAATAAAATGTAGAGAACATAAAGGGATCCTGTTTAAATAAACCAATTTGACACTGCCAATGTTTTCACGAAATAAAACTTTAAAAAAAGATCTCTTTGTTTATTTTCCAAATAATTTGTATATTAGCATTTCAAGAGTAAATCTAATACTGTCATAATTAAATAAGGATTTTTTATATACTGGTTTGCTTTTTACATTTTTTTAAATTTAGTTTTTGTATATAAAGAGAGAATTCTGAATTATTTTTATTTTGTTTTTAAATGCATTCTTTGTATAAAAGCTATAAATATGTATTTAAAGAAAAAATGAAATGTTTGTTGACTAACAATGACGTCTGAAGAAGAGCTGTATTTTGAGCTTACAAAAGTGTCTCAAATGGAAAGCATTTTTATGCACTTATATATCTTATTGTTTGTGTTTTTATTTTAATGCTTTCATTATTTTTTCTCTTTGCACTTTATTTTCTGTTTATTAATAATAATTGTTCCCAAAATCTACTAAAACTTATCATCTACCTCCGTAACTATAATGTATACGCTTGTGTACCTACGTATATACGAAATTATTAGTGGTTATTGCTCATCTGCGAAAGACATTGGTGATTTTTGCAGACATTTTGGTAAGTAAAGAAAAAGTGAATGTTAGCTGAAGGCTGTCGGTAGGTAGCTATACTTTAAGCAACCTTATCTCATCTACATAAAAATGAAATGCGTAAATATATTTATTGTCTATTTAAGAAAGTATATTCTAAAATGCGAAAAAAAATTAATAAAATGAATACAGGCGTTATCGTATCAGGAATTATATCGTCTAAGTATAAGTTCCAGTATGTTTTGACCAAGTTGTAGAATTCAAAACTGAATAATATCAAACTTCATTAAACTAAGAATAATTAAAACTTGTTATTACACTTTTTCTGTTCCTTCAAATTGAGAATGCGCACGTAATAAGAAAAAAGGTTATTAGATAATGTAAAATGGAAAATATACAAATCTATATATCAAATTAATGATAGGTGATTAAATTACTGTCTTCGCGTCCACTTTTATATTTACATATTCTATAGTGTCTCTGATATTGAGCATTTTTAGTCATAAATATAGCATACATTAAAACTATATTTTATCGTATATATATACGATTACAATTATATTTATAAAAATCATACATGTGTGAGCATGTGTACCTATGCATACGTATATATTGTAGGATATATATATATATATATATAATTAAAAATCAATCCTACCTATGTGTATGTGAGTATTTATACATATGTATATATTGTAGTATATATCTGTATATGCATAAATATTTGCATGTGAATATATGTTCATACATAAACTAGGTTGCAAAATCTTTAGATGAAATGTATACGTTCAATTTAGATATTAAATTTAACTTCGGATAAATTATCAAGAGATGCACTTGATGATTTAAGTGCATTTATGAAGAAGGGGATTATGTAGAAAAAACATTTGTTGCATACAGGAATAAAAAAGAAAGAAAGCCCTTTATTTAATCTTTTAATTGTTTACCATTTATTTGCCTTTTAATTAAACTGCCTCTTACAAGCTTCCTTTTTCCTTTAACCATTTCCCCCAGCAACTCAGTTGCTGTTCTTTTTTTTGCTCTTGACCAATGCAAAGCCTCTTCAGAGCCCGAACACGTCCATTTTAATAAGTGTTTCACAATAGCATGACTGTTATATTCATTGATAGTCCACAAAACTTTGACATTTACCGTCTACACAATTTTATCGACTATTTTTTCTATTTTTTCGGTGAACGATTCTTTCTTGATTGTAATCCAATCGATATATATATATATATATATATATATATATATATTGTGTGTATTTTGGCAGTATTTTTTCATTAATACGGGTTTCATTGAATAATATAGACAAGTTCTGTCTGTTTATTTTGTGTAAGATCCTTTCATATGATCTGATTAGCTTGATAGTGTTGTCATGGAAAGACGACAAGAAATTGCAATAATTGTTGATTTTTTTATCAGGTCTGAGATTTCGGCTTACATAAGCCATTATCAAAAGATGAACATTTAATGTTCAGTGAACATAGAACATTTAAATTATTAACAGAGTGGAGTTATATGAGAAAATTAAACAGGTCCATTTTTTGTGTCGCGCGTGGCTGCAGGCCGAGAAGGAATGGTGGTAGTGGGTTTTTGGTCAATTGAGTGTATAGTGGCATGAGGGGATTGGCCTGGGAACTGCTACTACTACGAGAATGTATCTCTAACAAACTAAATAATACCTACATTGGACATACTACTATCTCGCTTTCGCGGAGACTTACATTGCACTTAAATGAAAATTCGAACATATTCCGACATTTAAAACACCACGGCTATCAACACACACTTCTTAGGAAAACACTTGTTGAAAATACGCATATACTTAGACAAGAAAATAATAAACGAAAACTTAAAATTCTAGAAGCTATCTACATCAAACAGTTTAAACCTAGCCTAAATAAAATAAATTTCGAAACCTCCACTAACATACTTCAATGCCTATAATCGACGGGAGAGGTCACAGTTATTATACTTACCCCTACACCATAGTAGTAGCAGTCCCCAGACCAATCCTCTCATGCCACTATACACTCAATTGACCAAAAACCCACTACCACCATTCCTTCTCGGCCTGCAGCCACGCGCGACACAAAAAATGGACCTGTTTAATTTTCTCATATAACTCCACTCTGTTAATAATTTAAATGTTCTATGTTCACTGAACATTAAATGTTCATCTTTTGATAATGGCTTATGTAAGCCGAAAGCTCAGATCTAATAAAAAAATCAACAATTATTGAGATTTCTTGTCGTCTTTCCATGACAATACTATCAAGCTAATCAGATCATACGAAAGGATCTTACACAAAATAGACAGAACTTGTCTATATTATTCAATGAAACCTGTATTAATATATATATATATATATATATGTGTGTGTGTGTGTGCGTCTCTGTGTGTGTGTGTGCGTGTGTGTGTGCGTGTGTGCGTGTGTGTGTGTATTAAACTTATCTTTTGAACCAGAAAAAACGACATTTAATATACATTTTCTTAATGAAATGATTTGAAATTGCGTTAAAATTTATTAAAGTAAATGATAATTATAATATAAGATTTGTCTATAGCAATTTTAATCAATCATGTTTTTATCTTTAGTTGTCAATTTCTGAAATATTGTTGATAATATTTTGCTTATTGATTAAATAAACGAACTCGTCTTTCTTATCACAAAACCTAGAGTTTTACAAATTTAACTTGCAATTCGAATTTCACCTCTTTTGGGATTTGTAGATGACGGGCATAATACTAATGTGTTAAATTTACAATCCCTTCTCGATAGTAAGTATTAAGATTCTTTAGGGGATTAGAGATAGGGAAATGATAGTGTTTCGTTCCTAGAAATGAGAAATAAACAGTATTTGTCTATATGTGTATGAATATTTGCAAGGCAATATGTGTTTATGCACAAGCTAGTTGATTTATGATTGATAGAGAGATAGATATGAAGAAAACTGAGATAGTTAGATAGAAAGAAAGAATGATATACTTGAAGGATACATCTACTTTTTAAATATAAATCTACTCCTACCAAGAAATAAAGAAATAATTTTTTTCCTAATAATGATAAAAATGAAGGTAATAAAATATATTTTTAACTTCTTTATTTCCACCTTAACACAACTTAAAATATGTTGAATGTCAAAATATTTGAGTATTATAGTGAATTTGTATTGTACTTTTCATGTAAACCTGGGGGTGCTGGAGAGAGAAAGTAAGCAAAAAAAAAAAAAAAAAAGAAAGCGTTCATATGCACATATTTCATTTCTTTACAACTGTGTTTCATGGAATCAAATTCACATTCATAATTTAGAAAGGAGAAATCTTAAGGATTTTTTTTATAAATGGCTATGTTTGAAATAAGTGCTTGTGAGATATTACGTGTTGTGGTGTAATGAATATTGGCTCAGAATGAGAAATCAGAGAGCCGAGTTCGATTTTGTCTTATTCACTTTCGCACAAATACCCTTGGGAAAGGTATTAATCCATCTCTTCTTCCAGCTATGAGTTGAATAGAGCGACAGGTTGGGATTTTTAACTTTGGTAGGCAACCTGTCTACCGCAGAAAAAAATGGTAATCTTCTGCTTAGTCAACGTGGCAATTAACTGACTTACTCATATATTATATATAGAGATTTCTCCGAAGTCATTGCATCTAGTTACGATGTTTATTGGCTAAAAAAAGTTCCAATCTGTCTTCTTGTTGAAAGTTATCATCAATCAGCGAGACGAAAGATTTAAATCCTTTAAAAAAAATAGAGGATTAGCGAGAAAAAATCAGAATATGATTCATACAAAAATAATTTTCTTTGTATAAAGACCAAAATATCTTAATCAGATATATTACCTTTTCGATAAACATTTAAAGTTTTTACAAAATTAATTTTTTTTCTAAAAATATGCAAATTGCATGAAAAAGAGTCAAAAGAAGAACGTGACGATTTTAACTTTTAAAAGAAAGATTTTGAGATTTGCTTTTAAAATTGTTTTCTTAAATTTTACGCAATGATATTGATTAAAATGGCGGCAGCTATTGTCGACTTTCTGCCATAGTTGTTTTAGTAAAATTACATTTGGACAGATCAAGTTTCAATTATTAAAAAATTGATCTTGAAATACGAAATAAAGGAAAAAAGATACTTTAATAGTATTTGTCTCAAACTAATTGCATTAGTAAAATCGAAAAAGATCTCATGTTATAAAAAGAAGGGAGAAAAGAAAAATACAAGTGAATAGAATTTTAATTTGAAAAAATATGATACTGAATTTTAATTCACAGATCAATAATCTAAAAAACATAACAAACTAGTAAATCGTCATTGGATTGTTATTTCATATGTTGATACTCCAAAGATTGTGAGGGGAAATAAAAGCCGAAAATCAATAACAAAAACACGGAAAGTTAAAACATTTTAACGACTCATATTGAAATAACTGCATCTTTTGATAGAAACAGATTGCAGGTTGTTTGCTGGACTTTTAAGTTTTTATAAAAACGTTAATACTATTTCAAAATAAATTGTTTTTTTTTTATTGCATTTGCTTTGCGAATATCTGGATAAGGAAAATTACTTTTGTTAATCAAAACTTATTCATAAAACAGATGCCAACTTTAAATAGATTTCGAATTATCATGTTGTTAGTTTATTTCTCCATAGAAAGTAAAATGAAATCTTAAATCAGGGTTAATAATTATTTTGTAAATGCATCAAATGTCAATTTCCTTATTTATGTTCTTACCAGCAAATGTTTTATCGTAATCATACCGAGCGGATTTGATCTCAATCCGTTCTTGTAAGTTGCCCGTCGGTCTTTATAAAGACAAGTTATCAATTCTAATTAATTCAACTATTTGTTTGTAGTCAAAAGAATACGTTTCCTAATAAGTAATACGGTTATTAATGCCAGTCAAGAATGACCGATTAGCAAACTACACTCCATTCACATTGTCATATTATTTTGATCAGTCTGTCAGTTAATTGCTATACATTATACACGTTTGGGCGATCACGTCTCTTTCGATCCATGACTAACGAGACAGAAGATTTTCTCGCAGTAGGTTGCCATTTTCCTTCTGTGGTAGACTGTTTGTCAACCAAGGCTATAGAACCCAATCTGTTCAGCTCTTTAACCTACGTATTTGCGAGAAAGTGAATGCAATGAATTCAGCTAGAATTCGAGCTCTGCTCTCCGATTTCTCATTCCGAGCCGATATCCACTGCACAACAACGTACGCATCATTTTGATATTATGCCTTATTCAACAGCTTCACTCGATGATTTAGTAAGATAAAAGGTGATTGATTAGAACTTAAACCATTTATAATATCCTTCTAAATTCTACTCAGACACATTTAATGTTATACCCTCTTACTACGATCTAACGCTAGAAGTGATTTTAGTTTAATATTATGAATTTTATAAGTACATAAATAAATTATTAAAATGATAGTAAGTTAGGGACAAAATATGTAAGTAAGAAAATATTTTCAACTATTTCAAGAATTGTTTTATGAAACTCCTAGGTATATTACTTAAAATTATTTTAAAAATAGGATTGTAAATATTCGGTCGAACAAATTCAGTCATTTTTTCAGAAACTTTTTACTCGGAAATAAATTTTCCACGTGTCAGAAATGGTCATTATTATCTCTGTTTATCTCTTTTAAGCATTTCGGTAATTAGTAACTTTTATACAATTACATATTAATAGTAAATTTAAACAAAAATCACTAAAAAAAAGAATCTAATCCTCAACTCTCAAAAACCTATTTCCTGTAAAACTGAGGCAGTGCGTATTTCGAATCCAGTGTCTTTCGGTGAATGTTTATATTTCTTTTTATTTAAAACAATGATTCGGCTTTTGAAACATTTTAGGTATTCAAAATGGTATGTATATATGAATATATTGAGATTTTGTATGAGGAAAGGTTTATAGCGGAAACATTCTGTTATGTTTCCTGAAGTAGTTATTTAAATGATCATCAATATTTTAAGTAAGCATCAAACTTGAGAGACACAAAATCATATAATTATTAGAAGGAAGAAAACTCATAGATAGATAGAAAAAAAACTGGTGTGTGCTTGTGTGTGTATGTGTGTATGTGAATGTGTGTGTGTGAGAACTATTATTTAATTGAAATGTAATTCAAATTAAATGAAAGTTATCGTTGATTTTTTTCAATGGTCAGCATCCCACGGACAGTACCATATATGATGCTAATTAACACTATATATCATATCATATTGCTATAAGCTACTTGTTTTGTTTTACAATTCCTTCTAAACACCAGACTGTTTATCGGCCTAGTGATCGAACGTCTTACTAACGAATATATATATATATATATATATATATATATAGAGAGAGAGAGAGAGAGAGACAGAGTGAGAGAAAGAGTGAGTGAGGAATAGATAGATAGATAGATAGATAGATAGATAGATAGATAGATCTCTGCAAAGTTATGCCTATAACTTTTTAAATGAGAGTTCTGCTTACCTCTTAAAACATTCAAGAATATTTTTCTTAGCATTTTGTTTTTCAGTTTTCTCATCCAACAATTGTCATCTTGTACCTTCTCATCCAATCGATAGAAATTTCGATTAGCTAAAATTTACAAAAAACAGGACAGTGATGAAGAATGGATTACAGTAGGGAAGAAATAAATAAAAAAAGGAAGAAAAAATTCGTTCTAATCTCTAAATTTGTAGCTCGGTTTAAATATTGCAATTAATATGCGTGAATTAATACATGCATGCATGTGAGTCGGGTGAGGTACCGATATTAAGGATTAAAAGAAAGATCAAAGCTGAAAATGAAGTGGAATAAAGTAGATAAATCGATAGAAAGCTGGCAAATTGAAAGAGGATATGTGCGACAATGACAAAATGAGATATGAATAATGGAAACCGTTATATTAGATAGATAGATAGATAGATAGATAGATAGATAGATAGATAGATAGATAGATAGATAATGAATGGCCAGATAGAGAGATAGGCAGATAAAGATAGATAGTAGATAAAAAAGCAATACGTAAGATTATATAAATATGTACGACCGAGAATTTAGCAGTAAAATTATGTACAATATTTTAAGGTCAATTTATTTAGTGTTTTTTTTCTGGTTACTTTTTGTTAATAAGTCCTCGTGACACAAATATTATAGAATTAAGGGATTTTTATGACGTAAAAGAAAGAAAAAAATCAAAAAATTCTAAAGTGCTTGTTTTACCATCTTGAAAATGGCCTTGGTGTCAAGTAAGCACCACTTAAGCTCTCTGAATTACATCTTTGATTATTAGTTCAAGTTTTACTAACCGCCGAGCAGCTGGGAAAAGACAATTAAGTGCACATTCACAGAAAAGAAAGCACAACATTGCAATCCTTCTCTGTTAAATCGCCATGTGTAACATTTACAAAACAATCACACAAACACTTGTAATATTTCATGTCATGGTATCCTCTTAGGGTTGGCACTTGCAAAAGGTTTTTGCGTCCTAATTGCAATTCAAGTTACACAGAAAAAAAGGTCGTGTAATTACTAAAACATCTGGTAATATGGGTAGGACGCAAATAATACTAAGCAATTGATTGGATGGCAAGTGACTACACCTGGCCAAGAAAATTGGCTTGCTTCAGATGGGAATAAGTTGACTGGAATTCTGTGACGTTTTCTGAAATACCACAATTTCCTCTCCTTTTGTTTTACTTCCATTAAGAAATTATTCGTTTAAGTTACATTTTGTGTTTATTTATCTACTTTTAAAAATTAATAACTTATTCAACTATTCGATAGAAATATACAATAGAAACTCAATGAAATTTACAAGATCATTATTTTCCTGTTAGTCTACAAGTTTACCCAAGCTGCCTGCAACAATTTAAATAAATGCAATAAATAATTTATTTAGTCCTTACTATTATTAGAAGGTTTTCCAATGTGAGCATTTAAATATATCATTTACAATGATTATATTATTATGTACTAATTCAGATGGGGGACCATTTTATTACTTAGAAACAAAAATGAAAAAAGTAGAATAGTAAATGAATACTTGCTTACTACGGCTGCAAAAAGTATTATTACAAGATGTTTCCATGTGAGTCTTTAAATATATATCTGAACTATTATATAAATATATAGTAATTTAGATAAGAGATCAGTTTACTACTTAATAACAATCGAAATTTAATCCGGCACTTTATGTTTAATAAAAATTTTATTTCTTATACTCTCAACAATGATGATCTATTTTCTTTAGTTCTTACTATTCCCATGTGTTTATTTAAATATTTAAAGGTTTTTCTATGTGGTTATTTAAATATAGTTTATATTATTATGTACGAATTCATGGACAATGAGATTACTTAATAACAATATAGAGGTCTTTAATGTGAGTCTTTAAATATATATCTGAACTATTATATAAATATATAGTAATTTAGATAAGAGATCAGTTTACTACTTAATAATAATCGAAATTTAATCCGGCACTTTATGTTTAATAAAAATTTTCTTTCTTATACTCTCAACAATGATGATCTATTTTCTTTAGTTCTTACTATTCCCATGTGTTTATTTAAATATTTAAAGGTTTTTCTATGTGGTTATTTAAATATAGTTTATATTATTATGTACGAATTCATGGACAATGAGATTACTTAATAACAATATAGAGGTCTTTAATGTGAGTCTTTAAATATATATCTGAACTATTATATAAATATATAGTAATTTAGATAAGAGATCAGTTTACTACTTAATAATAATCGAAATTTAATCCGGCACTTTATGTTTAATAAAAATTTTCTTTCTTATACTCTCAACAATGATGATCTATTTTCTTTAGTTCTTACTATTCCCATGTGTTTATTTAAATATTTAAAGGTTTTTCTATGTGGTTATTTAAATATAGTTTATATTATTATGTACGAATTCATGGACAATGAGATTACTTAATAACAATATAGAGGTCTTTAATGTGAGTCTTTAAATATATATCTGAACTATTATATAAATATATAGTAATTTAGATAAGAGATCAGTTTACTACTTAATAATAATCGAAATTTAATCCGGCACTTTATGTTTAATAAAAATTTTCTTTCTTATACTCTCAACAATGATGATCTATTTTCTTTAGTTCTTACTATTCCCATGTGTTTATTTAAATATTTAAAGGTTTTTCTATGTGGTTATTTAAATATAGTTTATATTATTATGTACGATTTCATGGACAATGAGATTACTTAATAACAATATAGAACCTTACACTATTTTTAATAAGCAGCTCATTTCCAAGCAAATCTACTGAAATTCGTCTAAATCTTAAGCAACTACTGGTATTAATTCACCTTAAGAGACTTTTTCAACAATACATGATTATTATTTCTTTTTGTTTGTAAGTTCATCAAACCATTTTGGTTGTTAAGTTACATTGAAATGACTTTCTTTTCTGTCTATGAGTTTAGTTAGTTTATTTTCATGTATGATACACGCTTAGGAGAACATGTCTCTCAAGTCATAACTCAGTAAGTTGCCCTTACTTTCTACGGTAGACGGGTTGCCAACCAACGCTATAGAATCCAATATGTCCTGCTATTCAAGCAGGACATATTGGATTCTATAGCGTCATAGATAGAAGGAGTAGATATGGATGAATACCTTTCTAAAGGATAATTTGTACGTAGGAAATAAAACGTATTCGACTCGAAATCGAACTCGGCTCTCAGTTTTCTTATTCCGAGCCGATATCCTTTACACAACAATGCTAAAAATGCGAAAAAATCATTTAAGCAATAGAAGTAAATATTTTTTGACTGAGAATTGAACAAGCTAAGTAATGGTAAAAATCCAGTGTTTTATAATGACAGCCTATGTTGTTAATTCTCTCATATTACAACAATGTTTTATATCAGCTTTTGAATATATTTCTCTAATTATTTTTGCTGCAATTTTCTCTTTCGTTGCACATACTGCATTTGTAAACATTTTGCAGTTGTCTATCATTGTCATTACAAAAATATTGCTACCTGGCGTTAGCAGTTCAAGAGAGATTACTAATTCAGCAAAGGTTACATACATTACATACAAAAATACATAAACACAGTCAAGAAAGATATATGAATAGACAGATAGATAAGGAAAAGACTGAGATAGATATCAAAAGACTGAGTTAGCTAGATATGAGAAGACTGAGCTAGCTAGATATGAAAAGACATAGATAGATAGATAGATAGATAGATAGATAGATAGATAGATAGATAGATAGATAATGAAAGGTTTAAATTTTCCACGAAGATGCATAATTCAATGAACTATACCCAATATTAAATTTCATTATTCATGTCAATTGTTTCCCGATAACATTGATATTAACCAACTAATTTTGGTAAATTTTTAGGATATATTTATACAGGTGTATTATGAAAATTTCAAATCATCGTCTCTGTCCTTATTGAAAACATTGATAATAACTTGTCTTGAGGATAACTGGTTTCATTATGCAAACAAATGAATGAAATAAAGTTTTTATTTTAAAATAAATTCAAATTAGTAAATCAGGGATACTTGAAAAAAATATTTTTTATAATTTTACATTTTAGTATGGGCTACTTGACATCCTTGACTTTCATCAGGCCTCCACCCACGAATTTTGTTATTTTTCTAACCGTTTATCTTCAACATTACTTGTATAATTTTTTAGAGGTTCTGCGAGATAGTATTTGGGTGAAAATTATATTCCATTCTCATATACGTCTCTTTTTACAATGAATCACAAGTTTTCGATTGAATTAATATGTAGATTAGTTGTGAGTATCTTTGAAAACGTTTTGTCAAGGTGGGCAGAATATGAAGGAGCGTTGTTTTTCGGCTTTGTACCAAGGAAAAACATTTTGGACAAGAACTAACAACAGTTCTCCATAATTATCTTGACACCATCTTCAATTCTGAAGTGATTTCTAATATTACTTCATCTGTTGACTTGGTTTATTATCTCTCTATTGGACTCAAATTCTTACCATTAGCTCTATCTAATGTAGCTCTACATTCATCACTAAAGCTTAATTGCCATATTTTAAATGGCAATATTTTCAAGTTCTATTTTGATCTTTCTCTAATTTCTGTTCAACATGTTCATAATTTCCAATGCTGTGTTCCCATTACTCAATAACATTAAAATAGGTGTTTTCTCTTTGAAAGTGTTATCATTGACATGAGCCATAGGAATCTTTTAAACTTGAATTAAACATAAATATTAATTATCCTATTATATATATTTATTTCCAATATAATGAGCAATTCTTAAGTTGTAAGATAAAATCTCATGCACCAAATAAATTACTGGAAACATTTGCAATAAAATTTGGTTATAAGTTGAAATACGCGTTACATTTATCATTTCATGGAACATTTATCAAAATGGCTTGATTAATAACTAATAAATTTTCACAAACACATTAATATATATGTATACAGGGCGGAACAAAATAATGAAAACACCTTGAAATTTCAAACAAATTTATTTAAATGGGGTTAAGACCGCCTTTAGCAAAAATTACAGCCTGAATTCAGCGTGGAATCGACTCGTACAAAATTTGAATTTTTTCCAGAGGATTTATTTCTATTCTTTAGCTACTCTTACACTGATGACTTCTCACTTGTGTTTTTTTTTAAAAATATTTTGGAACCATAAATGTTAAATGATGCTGAGATCTGGAGAATTTAGGGGCCAGATAAATTGTTTTACTTCATTAGAATGTTCCTAGGGTCATTCGGCTACAACTTTAGCAATATGAATGGGTGTATTACCATCCTGAAAGATAGCATTTCCCACCGGAAACAGTTCATGGACAAAACGATTAAGTTGATGACTTCAAATTCTTAAGTAGTCCTGACTGTTGATTTTATTAAACTTACTTACATAATATCTGCGCAAAAACAACAATTTTAGCAAAAAAAAAAGTACAAAGTACTAATATTAAATCAACAAGCATAAAAATAGACAAAAATTTGACAGTTTTAACAAATTTTCCAAATTATGATAATAGGTCTCTCTCTCTCTCTCTCTCTCTCTCTCTATATATATATATATATATATATATATGTGTGTGTGTGTGTGTGTGTGTGTGTGTATTTGTGTGTCTAAATTAAAATATATATGTGTATGCGCGTGTGTATATGCGTATTTTTGTATGTGTTTATGTGTGTGCATTTAAGTACATTATTATATTTATTTATTTTACGTTTTTCGTAGAAATTTACACGTTTAACTTTTCTCGCTTTCGTCGGCGCGAGAGAGCACACCCACTTTTTATATTCAGCTAGTTTCAGTGTCATTCACTTAATCGTACGCATATATTTGAGGCAGATATAATGAAGCTTTCTCATATCTTCCAATTGATAAACAGAGTTTTTTGAATTATTAATATGTAATGTCACACACGATCAAATTTCCCGAAGTAAAACAGGAGACGTTTCAATTGTGAATGAATATCAATTTTAAAAAATCTATGAAAAAAGTTTCATAAAAAAATCAAAGAAATTTATCATCGAAAAAAGCAGAATCAATTGCTTTTCAAATCAATCATTTTAATAACTGATATGGAATTTTTAATTCCAGAAAGAAGCCATGTTATTTAAAACCGGTTTACATACGATAAAAAAAAATGATATTTGTCATCATATACATCTCCAAATTCACAATATTTATAAAGTCGAACTGAAATCCACAAATCTACAACATTCATAAAGTCTATCTGATATCCCAAAATCTAAAACATTGATGAAGTCTGATATACGCAAAGCCACAGCATTTATAAAATCTGGTATTCACAAATCCATAACATTTATAAAGTCTGACTTTAAAAACGAAAACTGTGATTGTATGTAAAATATAAACATCTTCTTCAATTAAAAATGTCATTATTAAAATGAATTTAATGTAAAAATTTGTACAGATAACAGACTTATATTATTCGATGAACTGGATGTACAAAAACGACTAGTTATTTTTGATGATTTTTAATTCCCCAAATACTGATTTTAATAAAGAAAAATTCTAAACCATGTATGTTTCATATTCATTTATTTGACTACTTTTAACTTCTTAAGATGATTCACGAGTACCACCGCAACTACATTTTCTGGATTATCTTCCTTGAAAAATGATCACTAACATTACGATCTCTGATTAAAAAGTGAACTTCATGGATACTTATGATGATAAAGAAAATACACCCTATCAAGTAATATTCACATTATTAATAGTTATCAAAATACTACTCTTACAGATAAAATGTTTCTTAAAATGAAAATTCTCTTTTCGAAAACTTTAGTAATCCTTGTACATACTTGAGTGAAACGATGTTTATCGAAAATTTTATATTAGCGCTGTTTCTTTGCTCAATGATTTTTATAAAGGGAGGTAAATCAGGTAATTGATATTCAACATTAGAAACGAACCAAAGAAAATACCTTTTCTTTGTTTTACATCGAATAATATAAACCGTATTAAATGAATTCAATTGAACAGACAAGTACTGAAAAAATGATTCAGTAAAATGTCAAGATTTATTTATGTAATTCATTCCATTTTTGTATGAACGAATTTTCGATTAAATCTGTATATGTGAATCATATGCATTTTTATACTTGTACAATATTTTTTCTGTCTTTGTGTGGTTCGGGAACTATTAGTGAGCTTGGTCTGGCTTGAAACTACAGGAGTGGGTCACCTACGGTGGTGCGAATTCACTGATAATGGCTTGCAAGACAAATTCACTTACTACTCTACTGTAGAGGCCATAAGTTAGTGTGAAAGTTTAAAAATGAATATAACATTGTGACAAAAAAAAAAGATTTATAAAAAATCTAAAGTTGTTATGTAACTTGTAATGAAAAGACGCAACAACTATAACAACTTAAGAAGCTTCAATAAGCTAATTTCAAAGGTTACTGTTAGTGGCATAAAAAGTCCGTCTTTGTTTCCTCGTGGGGAGCAAAGAGTGTGTCGCAATCTACGAGATTCCCATAAGGGCCGATAACCCTTATGCACCAGGGAGTTCTTCAAGGGCTATCACTCGTTATTAATACATTCGACCCTTCTATTTGTATTTAGTTACGATTCCAGACGCTGCAGGAAGTTTTACTAATGTGAAAGATCTACGAAGTACTAGACAGTCGACTTTAGTTAGCAAAGTGATGGATACATCAAGTTCAGCTGACTTGGATGACAACTCTTCATCACTATCGATATCTTAATTTTCGAATCAACCAGTTCTTTCTATCAGCGCTGAAGGGACCTCAAAGGTTTCCTTTATTACATCAGTGTTTTCTGCTTTTGATACTCGCCAGGGTGCTAAATCTTTTATAATGGTACTGATGATTTTCATCCATGTTAGTGCTTATTGGTAGCGTAGGATGGATTTGCATCTATCAACTCAACATCATCCACCAGAAGATCGTTCTTATTTTTTTCTAATGAACCGACGAAGGAGTACTGGTCTAGGGCTTGTTAGCCAAATTGGCAGAGAAGTGCGAAAAGAATAGAGTTGTCGAAACCATTCATGTGGGGTGGAGTTGGTTGCCCTTGACAGAAGAAATGCAGTGTAGGGAGCTAGGGATTACTGACTCCCAATGACGATCATCCAGTTTGTTTAACTTAAGTTTAATTGCTTTCCAGATTATACAGTTTTATTTTTCTTCTTGTCCATTATCAATGAGGTGGTAGGGTGTTTTCTTGCTTGTGGCAATGATAGAAAATTAGTACCTCTGTCCGA
Organism: Ascarosepion bandense; assembly: GCA_037127315.1. NCBI lineage: Eukaryota > Metazoa > Mollusca > Cephalopoda > Sepiida > Sepiidae > Ascarosepion > Ascarosepion bandense. The sequence goes on from JBBBDQ010001222.1 coordinate 479,910, forward strand.
GTAGATATAACCTGAAAGTTTGTTGGTGCAAATAATCGGTACAGATACTTTATTACCGTCGATGAATACATATTTGGTGGGTGGAAAGCAAAAGAAAATCGGGAATATTCATCTACAATAGTGAGAATATAGACATTACTTGAAGGTAGAGGACTTTTAAAATCCATGCTTAGGTGTTCCATTGGATGGGTAGCTTTAATTAGAATTCCCTTTTTCAGGCAAAAACATCTTGGCTTGAGCTCAGTACATAGTTAACATAAAGAACATACTTCTTTTTACTCTTGAGAAGGGTAGGTTCCTAGACCGTACAAAATGCAGCATTCGGGCAGTTAAGGATGACAGAGTCCTTGATGCAGTTAAGCAAGGGTTGATGAAAACGCTGAAGCACAACATTCTCTAGTGAGTGTGTCAGGGGCAACATTGTCTTTTCCAAGCCGATATATTATCGATCAGCTAAACGCAGTTAGCTCAATTCGCAATCTTAATATTTTTGTTTTTTTAAAATTTTTTTTTCTCTTGCAGTTATCGAGCCACCGAACGTTAGTCTGTAATGAAAGTAAAATGTTGAATTGCAAGAAGGTGATTCCACTTTGAAATAGCCTTTATTATTATTACTGCTTGTTTTTCCATGGAAGGATAGTGCAATTCGCTTCCCTGCAGGGTTTGTGATATAAAAGCCACTGGTCTACCTCTATGGTTTAGAGTAGCCGCCAATGTCCTATCTGAATCATCGCACTCAACAAAAAAAGGATAAGTCTTCATTTGTATTTTTCAGAGTGGCATTTTCCAGCTGTTTCTTTAGAGTTTTAAACGCATTCATAGCTGTTGTGTTCAGTATAAAAGTCTTGTTTTTAATCAGTGGTTGGATTATGTCGGGAACTTTGGTATCCATTTAGCAAATAGTATGCAAATATACCAACATATATAACAGCTGTTTGTATATATGCATACTATGCAAATATACCAACAGCTCTCCTTAAGAAATCCAGGGTTGTTGGTGCGGGTAAGTCTTGGAGTGGCTGAAGTTTTTGGGGGCTCAATTTAATTATCCTATTACCTACCAAGTAGTCAAGGATATTAAATGAAAATACAGAAGATACTGTTTTTGTCTAATTTCATGTAAGACTTTATACCTTTGATGGCTGTTAAGAAACTTTTAACATTTCGGTCATGTTCTTGTTGGTTTCTGTCTTCAAAAGTCATATTGTCAAAATAAAGGAAGGTGTCTCTTAACGTTTGTTCTTGGATAAGTTTGTTCATTTCCCACTGAAAAATAGTCGCTGCGTTCGTCACATCAAATGATACTCTACAGTATTGATAGAGATTCTCATTAGCTTCAAAAGCAATAATTTTCTTGTCATTTTCCCTTATGTTAATTTGGTGGTAGGTGTTTTTGAAATCAATGGTAGAAAAGACTGTGCATGTGTGGCTAGTTTGTTTACAATCTCTTCGATACGTGGAAAAGAATAATCACCGAGTTCTGTAAATTGGTTGATAGTCTGTGAGTAATCAACGCACAACCTCTTCTAATTCCTGTTATTGGAGTCCTCAACAACCACCACTTAGGCCCATGAACTTGGTTCAATTATGCCTTGTTATAGTATATTCTCTATTGCTTTTCTGATGAAATCCCTGTCATCCTTGCCAAACTGCCATGATTAGTTTGACAAATTTGACAAAGAGAGAAGTTTGGAACAATCAAATTTTCACTAACAGAAGCAACAGAAATAGCGCATACTAGTTCACCGTTGGATATAATAAGATCCGGTTAAGAGCCCCCGTATCTGATCGGAAGAGACTTATGTTGTTTCTGAAAATCCTGTCTCCGCACTAGACAAGTTCTTTAAAACTTTGAAAATGACAGATTCATAGCGTGCCTCCGTTATTTGTAGGTCGACAGCACAAAAGTCTGGCCGTTCATTGTGATGAAATCCGTGAAGTTTCTTTGTTAAGTAGTCTGATTTCAATTTGAAATTTCACAGTAACCATCGCGTTAATGAAACGAGCTGCCTGAGTCTAGTAACGCCTATGACCATTAACGGACACTCTAGTCGTTGCAGGCTGTAGACTTTCTGGAAGTAATTCTACTATAGTGCATGGGTTCGTTGTATCCATGGTTGCAGTTACGCTTCTACTTTTAGATTTACACACTTTTGAATAATGTGCTATTTTTTATAAGTGTGACAATGTCTAGCTGGCCATACATTCCTCTAGTCCTTCACAAAATAACAGTTCTCTTTATTAAAAGTAGAAAGCGACATTCTTTTACTTTTTATGTGTCAACTTACGTTTTCTTCTCTTTAAATTTCTTCAGGCTCTGTAGTTGCAGTAGTAGTAGCAGAAGTAACATAGTCCGTAGGCGTGTAGTTATAGGCATCTGATTTTTTCTGCACAAAGTCTAGAGAGGAAGCCTGTTTATAGGAAGCCTGCAAATCCAGAGTACCATCCTCCAGGAGTTTATGGTGTATTATAGATCATTAATAAATGCTTCCCTTATAAATTCTTTTCGGTACTGTTCGACATCACTGTTTTGGATTAGTTTGTGGAATATGTGCAGAAATGTCCCCAGAGACTCACTCTATGAGTAGCTAGAATGTTCCTGGCAAAAATTTTGGATGGTGTCATAACGTATAGTTTTTTTCTATGACGTTAATAGCATTCTCGTACGTAATACAATTCTCTATATATTCGTAAACTCCAAACTAAACGCAGCTAAACGCAATCTTGGTTTGTTAAGAGTAGTTTCACTGTATTTTTCAAAGAAATTGTTTAACATTTTGATCCAGTTTTTCATTCCTTTTCTGCTGTTGGTGAATTTAGGTCGAGATCCAGTTTTGGTGGTTTAAACATTTTCTTCATTTTTTCAGGTACGAGAAATTATCGACAGAATAAATATGATAAAAATTAGTTTATTAAATTGTAATAAAAATGACCAACAATCATTACAACTTAAGAAGCTTTAATAAACTTACTTTAGAGGCTACTATTAGCGACATAACAAATCTGCCTTTGTTTCTTCGTGGCGCGCAGGGAGTGTGTTGTAGTCCAGGAGAGTTTCTTAAGGGCTGATTATCTTTCTGTCAATCGTTATTACTAGACAACTTTTATGTCTCCTTTCTGATCTTTATCTTTTATTGCACGATTTTTTCATAGATTTTATGATTAATTTTTCTGAATCCACTGAATAATATTACATATCTATGTCCATATATATATATATATATATATATATATATATATATATATATATAACTCGAAACTAGTTATAATGACAGTAACATTATTCCGTAGCTCTGAAAAGAAGCCCTACATAATTTATTACATCAAGGTAAAATAAATCATATATAGCTATGTAATATCTATTTTACTCTCATTATTATCAATTAGAATTTTTTATTGTTATTATTTACTTCCGTCAAAGCCCATTTTCAGAGATAACGGGTTTGAATACGTACGATCATCTTATTTAAAAAAATAATTTTCAATTATTCCTGCTAAGTTTCCAATCACTAAATACTGCAAAAAAGAAAGAAAATATATTTTGAAAGAAAACTGTTCAGTGAAATTGCTTTTTCAAAACAATTATGTTTCTTTCTGGATATTAATAATTAAAGAGAAATTATAGTGTTACAGAGAATGGTAACAAATGATAATTGTTACAGTAAAATATAAATTCATATGTGAAGAAAGACAGACACCTCTCTCCAATAAGAACACATTTCTTTTTACGCTAACATCTTCCCGTGGTTCATACGAAATTTGAAGGTTTTGGTTTTTATGTAAGGCGCGAGCACTCCAAAATGCTTTTTACAAGAGAAATAAGAAACATCAAATCAATCAAACCAATATGTATCTAAACTATTACGAATCTGAATGTGAGGTGATTAAAAATCAGACTTGAATCAAGTCTTTTTCCTTGATTGTTCAAAAAAAAAACTCTCAGTGAAAGCTGCAAACCGAGATTCCTGTGAATTTTTCCTAGACATAAAAAAACGATGCCATGTCAAGTATCATTATTATAATTCGATTCTACAAGCAACATAAATTTACAACTTTATACAATTCGACATTGTTTATAGAAAAAATAAATATTCCAGGCATGTTTAAAAAACAAAACATTTGAAGTTATGAACATCAGATTCCAATCAAAATAAAAGTTGATTTCCTTTTCGTAAGATTACGAAGAGAAAATAATTACACTGAATTTTATCTCCAGCTTAATTATTGGTCAGCCTTGGGATATTTATTTTGATGTTTACTGGGTATTCTTTGAGAATTTCAGGAAGCATTGGTTGTAAAATTCATGGTACACTTACAAATACACTTACTGACTCCTTGAACACTTCGACGTGGTGTAATTGTTCACAATCTTGTCTCGATATAATCTATTATGGCTAAATAGTGAGTTTGATCCTCATTGGGTAAATCATACTTTCGGCCTTGTGCCACATCTAAGCAATGCTTAGAAAAATCAACACTCACTGACTCACGAAGAAATACTGTTTGCGGAATCAGAACAAATTCCGCAACAAAGTCACACACTTTTAGTTAATAATAATGATTGAAATTGATATCTACAAATACTCTAAAAATCAGTATAAAATGAGTTTATACCAAATTCAATATCTATAAATGTACAGAGTGATAAAAGGGATTTTAAAAGATTTGTCTATATTTCTGAGATGAGGTATTATAATTATTTACATTTTTCGGACAGTTGTCCTCATTTTTGATGTCATAATCATGAAGTTTTATCTGTTGTACGCTCCAACCTTTTTCAGGTTCTCAAGAACAGATGACCTAGCCAATAAAAACGTTGGTTAGATACAGTAATACAGTAATACCTGACTACAGCAAAGGTGAACAAAATACTTAGAGAGTTGAGTTAAAGAGAGATAACTAATGAAACTAGAATAATCTGCTTCGGTGATTAAATTTATCAGTTCTAAATTCCAGTCACTTGAAAAAGGTCGTAAATATGGCAAAAAAGATGGAGATTTTAAAGGATTCACTGCTATTTTTTGTATAATGAATTTACTTATTTATGTTGGATTCTATCTTTATGTGCTAAGATCTTAGTGGCTAATTATGTATTATAATAAAAATAGTGACAACACGAACAAGATAAAGTGTTGTGCGTCAAGCAAAAACCAAGCTAAAGGGGCGTTTCTTTTTGTTTTTAATAGTCTGGTTAAACGACACGCATGAGTATGAACAGAAATTGCCAGTGGGAATCAGTAATGAACGTTGTCTTCATTGTCTAACCAAAGTAGAATAGTTTCATAAAATGGTGTATGAAATTAAGACAGCTCGGAGAATGCCTAAATCTTGATATCGTCGTTCTCACACAGAAAACTATTTTCATAATATGAAAGGAAATGAATACTAAATTAATTTTCATAGAAAAATTTAAAAAAAACCTACAATTTTTAAAACTAAAAGAAAATAGATTATTAAAACACCCCACCAAATAAGTGTTTCATTAGATTCTACTAAAAGACATGAACCATGTTAGATGACTTAAAATGTCAATCTTTTAACAAAACAAACGGTATTAAGCAATATTCAGTATTTACTTATATTTATGTGATAAATATGATGTGAATTTCAGTTTATAATGATTTTAATAGAAATATTTGTAATGTTTTATTTTGTGGTCATTTTATTATGCAACTCAAAGAATGGTCATTATATGACATTTAATGATATTTAATTTATATATTTATAAAGATATGGAAGGCATGCGAAAAGAAAACCATATATTGTAAGGTTGTTGAGTGATGAAAATACATTGGAAATCATGAGAAATTATTCTCCGCAAAACTAATCCACGAAAAATGGAAACATTCAGAAAGGATCTATTAAATTTTTGCAAAGACCATGATCTGAACATTACCACCATAATTAACGTTAAAGTTGTACATTTCTTGGATATTACCTTCGACCTGAGCAATGGTTTGTACAAAACGCACTCTAAGGACGCTCATAACCATTCATACATCAACATGGAATCAAATCACTCCCAGAGAATCACCAACAACCTACACAAATCTATCTAATTTCGTTTAAAAATCAACAATAAGGGAATCTTTTACAATTCTAATATTACATACTTAGTGCTTTAGAAAAAGTAAACTCAACACTATTTTAGAATACTCCATTAAAAACAAGGTAGACAGAAATAAGCAAAAATCACGTAAATGTAAGATTATTTGATTTAACCCACCCTTCAGTCGTAATGTCCAATTTAACATTGGTAAACTGTTCCTTAACTTAATTCACAAACATTTCTACAATTCACCCAAGCTAAAAAGATTTCAGCAAAAACAATGTTAAAGTCATTTGTAGTTGCGTTAAAAACATAGATAAATATATTTCACAACATAATACAATGATATCAAATAATTATTTGACCCACATAAACAACATCTAATAGCAAAAATGACCCTTCTAAAAACAATTGCAAAAATGACCCTTCTAAAAACAATTGCAACTGCTGAAAAAATAAAACAAGCCCATTGAATGACCAATGTATGTCCGAAAGTATTGTTCATAGAGCTCGAATTCATTCGAATGATAATGATGTTAAATTTTACTTTGGAAGCGCTTCTAACTTTCCCTGTCAGCTATCATCACTCTATCATGCCTTTCCCATGAACATTTGTGCTTAAGTGAATGTAAAGAATTCAACTGGAATTTGAACTCGGCTCTTCGACTTCTCATTCTGAACCAATATCTATGTGGTGCAATAGATATTGCAATAGATATGCAATGTTTAAATTTTAATAGAAGAGTGATTTTTAGTATTTGAACAAAATTAAAATATTAAGTAAATATTATATAAACTGATCCAAATGTTTGCAGAAACATAAGCGGGATTAATTTATTCTAAAACTCTACTTTTTAAAACATGAATTTATCCAAACAGATGAAAGGTTTCCAATTATTTATAACTTCGGTCAGTCAAGTGTCATATGTGATATGTGCTTCTGCGATCATGTCTCGAAAGAGCCATGACTGACTGGGCAGCATATTTTCCTTCTGTAGCTTGCTATTATTTTCTATAGTAAATTACGAATCATATTTATTTACTTACATATTTAAATTTACTTTACTTTTAATTTAAAATTTTTATATTATTTATTATTCTTTTATCGTTATTTTATTTTTCTATTTTTTATTTCTTTTATATCTGTATGTGTGCGTGTGAGCGGATACGTATTCATTTTTGCATCTATAAACTGCTCTATGTAAAACTGGATTAAATAACAAAAAAAGTCATATTATTAAAGGGCTTGAACGTGTATAAAATTGATTTACAAGCAACGTGCAATATTCTTTATTTGAGGATCATAAATATCGGCATCTGGATTACATTCTTTTGACAGGAGATGGATTTATGTCGTAGAATTAGCGATTTTCATGCCGAAACCGTGGGCACCTGGAGCGGTTGGCTCTCTTCCTCACGGTCCGTTGATTTCAAAGTGAATTCTAGGGAAATAACCTTTCCTAACATCCGCCAGCAACATTCTACATGAGCCAAGCTCGTGCCAAAGAGCCATGGCTTCCAACGCAGGATGCCTTTTATACGTTTCAAGACAGAATAATGTGTTCGTTACGTTCATCCATCCTAAAACCTGGCACTGTTATTTTTATTTCTTTAGATGTTTTTTTCTTTTTGTTTTTATTTTTTGTTGTATATAAATAACCTATATACTTATGTATAATACATTAATACATTAATATACATTGAGGCGTTATGAACACATCTATACCCACAGAAATATACACTTTATTTGAGTTGTACTTAAAACCTCAAGCCACTTACAATACCCAATGTTCTCAGCTGGTTGTCCATTTGATTACTAACCAGACTCGACAGTTGCTTAACTTGGGCGATCTGACGAGAACCAGTGTTTTCAGTGTGACTTTATCATACGCTCCGCTTCCAAAAATGTATGGTACACAAACACACAAGTAGCTATACTCAAATGTAGGTGCTGAAAATGTTTTAGTCCAACAAAAATGTCCCTGCAAAACAATAATAGCAACAACTAAGAGATATTTAGTCATTGTCTGCCTATATTTTTGGGATGAGGTATTGTAACTATTTACACTATTTACATTATTTAAATTCTTCGGACTGTTGTCTTCATCTTTATTGTCAAGGATACATGGCTCAGTTGATAAAAGCATTGGCTGAAGTAATCCAGTGACTTGACCTAAAGAATTTTGAGTTCAATACCTGGTTCACAGCAGAGGTAAACAAAAACTTGGACAGTTGAGTTCCCAAAGGTAAATAACAGAAACTGAGGTATCCAGAAAAGGTATGGCACATGGAACAACGATTAACCCAATTGGATTAAACAAAGGCTTAGGTTCAAAATTTCAACGTATATCACCTGAAGATGAAAAAACATTTCGAACAATGTAAATAGTGTAAATATTTCGTCATGTGTTAACGATATATTTCCAAACATAATCGATAACCATAAAATATTATTCCTACGGAAATTAAACGACACCAATACTAAAAAAACAGTAAAAATAATGTTAGCAAAACACAACAAAATATTATTGCTTTTAACCGCAACTAGATGCATAAAAATATTAAACAAAACAAATTCACCATGTGTAACATTATGAAAAATACGGTTCACTGGAAGACCTTAGCAAAGATGAAAAACTTACGATTATTTTTATAGTAAATTTAAACAGGCTAAATGCAGACTTGAAACTATCAATATAATTATTCAATTTTATTTTCCCATACAGCAATGTAATTCTTGTAATAAACAACAAAAATGTTCCGTTCAAATTTTGACATGATTACAGTATTTGATTTTCAAAGATTTAGTTTTTCTTGTGTGCATCTTTGTCTAAGATTTAGGCAGTGATGCATGATGGGAATAGGTTCATTGTAACTAAAGAATTCAGCGTAAACCGATGTTATGCTACAAAGATGAGTCGGATTGTGTGCTATCAAAGGGCTATTTCTTCTTATAATTACTGCGCATATTAGACATGACTTGTCGGTGTTTCATTGTAGGCAAAAGGGATCAAATGATAATTCCTACATCCGTAGATAAGGTCCTTTGTAGCCAAAATAGACGCATTGTAAGGACATCAGTGGCAAACTGTGTTCAGAGGACAGATCGGAGCAAATGTGTCACCAGGAATTTCAACATAAACCTTTTGAAAATTATAGTCAGGAGTGCTTGTATTCAGAAATACTCATGGCACAAACCGCCGCGCACGTCTTTAGTGGTGTCTCAAGAATGTTGCTTGGGGGATTAAATGGCGGTCTGAAGTGTTCATTGATGATAATAGGTTCTATCTTATTTCAAGAGATAATCATTTGGTCGTGCAATGTAGATCCTGGGAGTGACATATTCCAGGGAGTATGAGTTTATGACCCCTCGGCCCAACCTCTGGTATCATGGCGTGGATGTCAGAAGTTACAAAATCTCGTTTGTCTTTGACATTGGAAACATGGACGCTTAATTGTTCACTCCGTCCCGTTGCGATTACCGTTATGGGAACTGACCACATGATAGTTAAAATAATTTTCAAGAAGTTTGATAGCTTTCCCAGGCCTATCTTCCACTGAACATCTATGTGGCAAAATGGAACGACCTTACATTCAATTTTGTTCACATACAACTCTTGCTTTATTGTGTTAACAAGTGCAAGAGGATTGGAACGATTTATCACAGGATTACACTCATTTTGTATACAATCTTATCAATACGACAATCAGTTAGTTAGGTGCCATACAAGTTACACGTTTAACTGACTGGGTAGAAGATTTTCGCGCAGTAGGTGGCCATTATTTTCTGTGGTAGACTGGTTAACAACAAAGGCTATAGAACCCAGTCTGTTTTGCTATTTAACCCATAGCTGGAGGGAGAATATACGGATTATTTGCGCGTAAGTGAATGGAACGAATTCAACTGGAATTCGAACTAGGCTATCCGATTTCTCGTTCCAAGTCGATAATCGCTGCGTCAAAACACATTTAAATGCAACAACACAGGAAAATATACAATGTGTTTATATAGGTTTTGAGTATTCTTCATTTTGAAACCCGTGCATATATATATGATTATTTTCTGTAATCTAATTTTATTACATGGGCGTTGAATCTTGAGTAAATTGCTATTCATACCTTTTCAATTTTATTCCCACCAGCATAAGTTCATATATTGTACGATTTTACTGACCAAAATTTTCAAGCGCCTATTACAGTGTTGAAATAATAAAAAAGGTGAAAATTTGAGTATATAGCGCGTGTATCTATTGTATTTCGTTTCAAAATGATTTCCTGAAGTTTATTTTTTCATCACGTCCTTTAGATCGTTGTACTTTCTGACCTTCTCGAGCATCGTTTTTTTTTTAATGGATTATTTAATTAATTTCCTATAAATATCATAAACATCCAGACAAGTGTATATAGTAATATTTACCAAGTAGGCGAGTTTGAAGAGTAAAGTAGAAGAAACGAAATTTCAAAAATCAGCATTCGAAATTCCAAACCTGAGATCAAACACAGACAGCAGTAGCAGGAATAAAATATGCAGTAAATCTCAAAGAAGGAAAGAATCAAATAAGAATGTCTCTATAACAGCTGTAAACTCGCAGCATCTTTCAAAGTTTATAAGGCGTGAAAACAATCTACTAGAAAAGGAAACAGGGTTAATCTTTATGAGAAAAACGTCATTGTAATTTCCTTTGGGAGAGATATTTTGCAAGCCTGTCGGTTAGGTGCATACAATATGGTTAAATGACCCCTGAGTATGAGCACTTGGGATGGTCGGAAACATAAATATATGCGTGTGTATGAACGCCAGTGGTGGCAACTGCTTCCCTGTGATTATATGAATGGGATTTGAAAATATCCTTATCAACAAGCAATTCTCATTTATTGACACTGCAAACATCCTAGAAGACTCAATATCCTACCCGAGTGACTTCCTGTTTTGTAAACGATTATCATGAACGGGTTGTTATTATTATTATTATTATTATTATTATTATTTATTTATTTATTTAAAGACTTTTTATCTCCTGCTTTGTTCACTCATGAAACCAAACCTATCTTTTGGACTTCGGGCTACCATAAGGGTGTGATAGATTTATTTTATGGATGGAGTAGTATTTAATATGGATAGAGTAGTACTTAATATGTGAGCAGTGCTGAGAAAGAAAATCTGTGAAATTATTATTATTATGTCATTTTTCATCATATTTCGATTTCTGCTTTGGTCTCACTACCAACCAAGTCTGCGGGGAGACCTAAGGCAGGTAGTGGCGTGTTGTTATGGCTCCATTTCATGTTTTTCTATCTTCCCTATCATCCTCAGCATTACATAGATAAAGTTTTCCTTAGTGTGTGGGCTGTACTTAATAAGACAATTTTTTGTATGTCTCTTAAGCTGGGGTTTCCAGGGATTCTTTCAATGTGTTATTTTGTTCCATTTTTTATCATTCCAAGTGCACCTACTATCACTGGCACAACTCTTGTTTTCAATTTCCACATTTTTTCTATTTCAATTTCCAGGTCTTTATATTTTGACAGTTTTTCAAATTCCTTGATTGCTATGTTACAATCCGCTGGACAAGCCATATCAATTAATAGACAAGTTTTCTCCTCCTGGTTTTTAACAATAATGTCTGGCCTGTTTGCTTCAATTTTTCTGTCTGTGTAGATGGTGTAATCCCATAGAATGGTTACATCTTCTATTTCTGTAACCGGTGCTGGATGATGTTCATACCAGTGTTTGTTTACAGCTTTTCCATAATGTTTGCACATTGTCCAATGTAAATATTGCCCAACTCTATCGTGGCGATTTTTATATTCGTTTGTGGCAAGCACAGAACAGCCTGAGATTAGGTGGTCTATTGTTTCTTGGTGTTTATCACAAAACCTGCATTTTGGATCCATATTATTATGCATAATATTTGCCTGAAAGTTTCTCGTGAAAAGACTTTGGTCTTGTGCTGCAAGTATAAATCCTTCAGTTTCAGACTTTAATCCAGATGCACGTAACCATCGATGAGTATTAACTTTGTCAACATTGGATTTATTGGCACGTACTGGATATTGGCCATGCAGAGGTGTGTCTTGCCAGCGCTGTTTCATCTTTTCAAGAGCTTTATCTTTGGCTTTCATTTTCATATTTTTTGCCGCAATAGTTGGTTCTTGGCTTCTGTTTTGCTTTTCTACAGAATCTACTAACTGTAAATCTTGTTTGTATTTACTGCCTTCTTTTATTATTGAATATTTTTTCTTTCTTTCTTCATGTTGCCTTACTAATTGTATCATCCAATCCTTTGTTGTTTCTATGTATGTTAGTAAGCCAATAGTTGTTGTCTTGTATGACAATTCCAGCTGAATAAGACCCCTTCCACCTTCTTTACGGGGTATGTATAGACGGTCTACATCAGCCTTTGGATGATGCATCTTATGCTTAGAAAGAAGCTTTCTTGTTTTAGCATCCATTCGTCTGATGTCGTTTAGAGTCCAGTTTAAGATGTTGAAGCTATATTGGACAACTGGGATTGCAAGGCTATTAATGGCCATAACTCTGTTCTGTGAATTCAATTCAGTTTTTAATATCATTCGTAGCCTTCTATAGTACTCTTTACGCACTATTTCTTTCATTTTTTTATGGTGAATGTTTTCGCTCTCATTTACACCTAGGTATTTATAAGCTTCTTCTGGTTTTAATTCTTTTATTGTTACAGCAGGGTCTAGGCTAATTGAGGATGTTTCTTGTATTGATCCACGTAAAACTGTAGCTTTAGCACATTTATTCAAATTAAATTTCATTCCAATGTCTTCGCTGAAGCATTTTACAGTTTGCAGAAGACCTTCCAGCTCATTATCATTCTTAGCATATAACTTTAAGTCATCCATGTAAAATAGATGGCTTATTTTCTTTTGGCCTATTTTATAACCACATTCTGTCTTATTAAGTTGACTGGTTAGTGCTATTAATGATATGCAGAATAGTAAGGGAGATAAAGAATCACCTTGAAATATACCTCTTTTGATGTTTATTTCATCAGACTTATAGGTTCCATTTATATGATTGAGGTAAAGGGTTCCATATAGACATGCACTGTTTGATGAAATTGATGATGACGGGCGATATCTTGTATATATTTAAAGTCTTTAAAATCCAGTAATGTGGCACACTATCGAATGCTTTTCGGTAGTCTATCCAGGCAGTACTAAGATTTTTCTTTGTACTGTAGCAGTTTTCCAGGATCATTTTGTTAATTAGCAATTGGTCTTTACAACCATAACAGCCACGTTTGCACCCTTTTTGTTCAAGCGGTATCATGTCATTTCTTTCTAAGAATAAATATGTTTGTTTTGTTAAAATAGATGTTAGTAGTTTATATGTTGTCGGAAGACATGTAATTGGTCTGTAGTTTTTCGGGTTGTTTGTGTCACCATTCTTGGGTAGAAGAAATGTAATTCCTTTTGTCATCCATGCAGGAATTTTAGTGGGATCGTCAACCATTTCTTGGAGTTCTTTGGCTATTTTTTTATGTGCTGCATTTAAATAATATAGCCAAACGTTAGGAATTTTATCTATACCTGGAGTTTTCCAATTGTGTGCTTTTTTTAGTGCAAATTTAACATCATCTTCTGTAATTCCAGACCATGTTTGTTCGGGTTTATTCTTCATTCGTTCTATCTCCTGCGTAATCCAATGTACTTCCTTGCTAGGTTCTTTAGGGCAAGCCCATATCTTTTCCCAGAACTGTGTGACTTCTTCCATTCTGGGGGGTACTGTCACTTCAATTCTTTTTTTACCTATTTCCCTGTAAAATCTCTTTGTATCAGTCTGAAAGATCTTGTTTTGTCTGTAAAATTTTGCTCTTTTTTCATAGCGTCTTATTCTTTGAGCCTTCAGTTGGATTTTTTGCTTTATTTTTTCTTTATTTGATAAGACGTCATTTTCATTCCTGATGTTATATTTTTTTTTCGGCTCTTCTTCTTTTCCTAGTTCTTACATTTATTCCTCTACTCAGTTCATCCAGTACTGACAGTTCACTTCTTAGTTGTTCGATTTCTTTTTCGATTTTTCTTTTCCAAGGTGGATCTTCACGTCTGCGTGACTGCCTTGTTTTTATTTTGATGTTTAATTTTCTTGTTGCTGCTGTTGCTGATGCATATATTACTTCGTTAAGATTTGTATTCGGGTCTTCATCCAGTATTGATTTCAGTGCTGCATTGTACAATTTAATAGTTCGGAGGTTTTGTTTTGTTGGTTGGAATTTTGGGAGCTGTTCACGTTCCTCCATTGTAATACTTTGTATTTGACTTAGCTGGTTTTTTATTTCTATCTTGGCTTCCTGTATATTGTTCTTATTTTCCGTCAAATAATTATCTTCGATGTGTTCTGAACTCATTTTATTTTTGTCTTTTAACTGACTCAGACTCAGATCGCACCTTTCCAGCACTTTTAGACTTACATCATCTTCGCAGTGATTTGCGTGTTTCACGGTTTCTACATTATGACCTGTGATTTGTTTGATGTTATTACTTTTTATTTCTGGTTCCGGTTCCTTTTCATATTTTGTTGATTCGACTCTTCTTGTTACAATTCTTTTAATTTCGTGAATCTCAGCCTCTGACAGTCGGTTATTACGAATAATGTACCTACGTACATTGGCCAATTTATTTTCGTCAATATACTTTCTATTTGTTTGACCAACTTTTTCACGCCAAATGTCATATGTTTGGCGAGTCATGTTTTTTTGAGGTTTGAGTAACGCTTCATGAAATGCAGTCATAACGACTTTGTACTCCTCACGAGACCATTTTATTTTTTCTTTCTTTAAATATACGGTTGTAGATCTAGCTGGTGAATTTTCAGGACCATCATTAGGATTATCCTGGTTGTGGGGACCTGAAGATACATTCTTTGTGTAGGAGTTTGTTCCTATGGCAGATTTTTCGACCTCAGGTAGGTTCCCTCCTGAAGGACGGGCTCCCTGTTTATCCACTGGAAGAGCCATACTGGACTTTTTATTTCTATTTGTGTTTTTCATGTTTTTCCCACGAGTGACGCACGGGTCCAAAAGTCCACCCAAAGTTTCCCGGCACGTTGGGTAACGGTCTTTTACAAACAGGGTCCCGATTATTATTATTATTATTATGTAATAATTATTATTATCATAATCATTTTCGATTTTTGCTATGGTCACACTACCTGCCAAGTGGGTTATGGCTACATTTCATTAAGTGTTTTTCTAACTTGCCACTTTTTAATGTCACCAAGACTAAACTTCTCTCCATTAATCATCTGAGATCCCTCTCACCCACTTTCATCAGCTTGGCTGATGCTAATCTCCAAGAGAATGACTCGTTTCGCCTTCTCAGGCTAGCATTCTCTGCTGACATGAAGTGAAAAGACAATATAGTCTTTCTACTGCTAAGTCACTTGCTAAGAAAATTGATTCACTGTGTCAGGTGAGACAATTTTTCTACTCATAATCTGTCTTGTATATCTATAAGTCTACACATCATCTATGCTCAGAATGTTGCTGCTATTTACCTTGAGTTCCTTGATAAAATCTGAAGAAGAATCAGCAATATCATTGGTCCTGATCTGGCACCTCGGTTTCAGACACTTGTTCACCGCCGTAAGGTTATCTCTGTGCATCTTATATAAATAGTTTCATGGTAATTGTTCAGATAAATTCTTCGCTCTGCTACCTATACTTTATGGATTTCAGCGCAATACTAGAATTATCCTGGATATCACAGCTATTTCCGGTTGAGCTGGCTAGATGTAACCTTAATTTTTATGCTAACAGTTTTTATCTCCTACACTTCTAGGCTGTGGAACTCTTTACCAGCTCTATGCTTTTTAGCCAACTTTAATCTGCAAAAAGTTAAATCCAATGTTAATCGCTACCTACTGTCTTTCTAATTATTCTACTCTCTTTCTGCTCACTATGCTTCAGTTCCTAATTCTTCTAGATCCAGTATTCCCTTTTGTCTTTGTGGCTTTACTTCCTTGAATGGGGTGATACTGATAAAAAATTGAAAAAAACTCTCATAATATCACTAGCGTTGCATATACAAAATATGCGAGCTGTACTTATCAAGATATTTTTTGGTATTTCTCTTGTGATGAGATTTCCAGGGATTTTTTTCAATGTGTTGTATTCCTTTTCTGTTATTCCAAGCGCACCTGCGATGACTGGTACTTGTCTTCAATTCCACATTTTTTCTATTTTGATATCCAGGTCTTTATACTTCGATAATTTTTTTCAAATTCCCTGGTTGCTATATTACAGTCTGCTAGGCACGCCATATTAATTAATAAGCAAGTTTTTTTTCTTTTATTGCTCATATTGTTCGAGTGACGCACGGTTCCAAAAGTCCATCCAAAGTTGCCCGCCAAGTTGAGTGACGGGTTCTGAAGCCTGTAAGAGATCGTTCACAACATCATAACGTAGCAGCCATTCACTCCTCGGCACGATTAGCACCTTGAGTCCGTAGTTTTCCTAGATGGGACGTCAAGAGACAGAGAGGCGATTGAAATTCGGAAAAAAAAAGAAGTTGCAAAAAGAAGCTATTGAACTAAACGAAACATTATTGTACTAGCGTATTATGTTTTTAATAAAAGAAAGAGATGCTTATTTTTATTTATTTAATTATTTCCTTTTTGTATTGTTGTTGCTACTGCTTCTGTTAATCAGATGAGTTGTTAGTAAATTTAAAATTTCTATTATTGTTGTTAACATCACTAATGTTTTAATTAAATTAATTGTCAAAATAATTAATAGAAAAAGAAAAAGTTAACATTCGGTTGATAAAGTCACTGCTGTGAAATAATAATAATAATAATAATAATAATAATAATGTTTTTAAAATAATAAGATTAAGAAAAACATCCCTGTAAAATTATAAAAATAAATAATACATTACTTATTGATTAATTTAAAGTAAGAAATGATATTATTTATTGTAGTATAGTTAAAAATATACAGGATTATTGATAACTTACGTCCTTACGTCTTGAAGCGAGAACATATGTTTGCATTAAATTATATATATATATATATATATATATATATATATATATATATAGTGATATTTTTTATTATAAGTTCATAATAAAAGCAGTTGTAAACATAGCAGTAAACTATGTTTTTATTATAAATATATAATAAAAATATTACCATATATAATGCTATAAGTATCGAGCATTCTTAATAAAGTAAGTCACTACACTGCTAACCCATTAATTTGTTCTACTTCTAGTATATATACTAGAAGTAGAACAAATTAATGGGTTAGCAGTGTAGTGACTTACTTTATTAAGAATGCTCGATACTTATAGCATTATATATGGTAATATTTTTATTATATATTTATAATAAAAACATAGTTTACTGCTATGATATGATATATATATATATATATTAGTTACTTAGATTTTGGTCAAAATAAAATTAAACCAGTACACAGATGTATTAAAAATTGTTCAATATATTTATATTGTAGAATATTTGAACATTTATCATTTGAAAATGAGTTATTTCCGTAACCTAAACTTCAACCTAGGTTTCAAACTTTCGATATCTTCAGACGTTTTATAATAACTCGATGCTGAAAGGTTGAAACGTAGGTTGCGAAAATAACTCATTTCCAAATGAAATATATATATATATTTAAAATGGAAAAGTGAGTGTGTATTGGCCAAGACGAAAAATATAAGCTTTTCGTAGCTGAAATGGGCATACGACATCCGTAATTTTCGAGTTATATATATATATATATATATATATATATATATATATATATATATATATATATATTACATTGCATTAAAATTAATAATTTTTATATTACAGCGCATAATGAGAATAACATTTAAAACAAAAAACAACCGTTTTCGCTCCAGCTCATCAAAGTTTTCATTGGGAGAACTTACTGTAAAATATAATAGGTATAAGAAATAAGTGGGTCAATGATGGGAAAGGAGAATGAACTGCTAGAGACTGATCACAGCAAGCCCACCATACACTCTCGCTGTTTACACAGCGAGGGGCTGCAAGACAAGGAGAACCACTCAGCGGCTTGATACTAGAATCAAACAGTATGTTCCACTGAAAATCAGGAACCATACCTGGCAAGAAAAAGAACTTATACGTAACACTTATTGTTCCTCAATACTCATGTTCTGTACCACACGAAATCTGTTTAAATATATATACTACTCGTGTACCAATAGCATGTATAACATTATTAGTTCTCATAATAACCAAATCTTGAAGAAGTGTAGGGAAACCAATACGGAAAACAGAATGACACCCCCCTGTAACTGTAGATCTTGAGGTAACTGTCCGGTTGAGGGTAACTGTAGGTATGAAAATGTGATTTATCAAGTCACCATCTACCGTACTGAAAATCAGGGGAAACGGAATGTTTATATCGGAATTTTCGCAGGAATTTGGAAGCAACGGCTTTATACCCACAGCCACTCCTTTACCAACCCCAGTTTAAAATATCAAACTGCACTTTATAAAAAATACTGGGAAATTAAAAATGTAACTTAGATTCTCAAATAAAATGGAAACTCATAGGCAAGGCTAGGACCTCTAATAGTTTAAGAGATAAGTGTAATCAAATCTCTTAAACGGTCAGTTCGTAACATGCAACTGACGATTGCGTAACACTTGAAACTCCGAGTCGTGCTGCCGAGGTAAGATTATATATATATATATATATATATATATATATATATCTGTGTGTGTGTGTGTGTGTATGTGTGTGTGTGTATTTGTGTGTATATGTATGTGTATAAGTATGTATGTATATATTTATGGATTCAAAAATAATGATAATAAAATGTCCCTGATTTAAAATCCAACAATACCAAACAGCTTTAATACAGATACCGATAAAACAAATAAGCCTAGCAGACAGACACTCTTTATATCTAAATCATGAAGTGATATGTTGGGGTAATAAATTTGATCTACGACGCCACATAACCTCGGAGATCCCGAGATATTTTTCTTGCACTGTTGAAACCTTTTTATTCAGCACAAAGAGGAAGAATCCAAAGACAACACATATTTTCTCCGGTGGCGAAACGCGTCTTTCATAATAAAATTTGACTGCAATCTAAGAAACGTAAGAGTAAAGGAACAGATTAATTGGACGGTTCATTTTGATCAAGAATTAATTTTATCTAAATACAGATAAATCTTTTATTTGTGTATATTATTAAATCATTCATATATTTCCCTAACTTGAGTTGATTTTCCTCTCTTCCCTCTCTAGATGAAACCTGAAATATATAAACAAATACACCGGAAATATATAAATATGACAGTACTCCTGCTGTCAAAACTGATGGCAAAATATTTGAGAGGATTATTATTATATATATATATATATATATATATATATATATATATATATATATATATATATATATATATATATATAATAATTTATAATATATATATATATATATTATACTTTATAATATGTCCAAAATACAATCTACTACAAAACTGTACATGTTTCATCAGGTAGGGGATAGAAAAGATGAAAAACCAGAAATGTAAACTTTCGTAGTAGATTGGAGTTTAGACATGTTCTAAAGTATAATTCTTAATAAATATTCATTGCTCTATTTCTATATTTAGTACTGTCTTAAATTAATGTTTTGAACGTTGTAAATATTTTCTTTGTTACTTATTCATTTGAATATATTCATATTCATTTGGATATATATATATATCCGCAGACAAATCTGTTTCGGTGACACACATACATGCCCACACACACACACACACACACACACACACACACACACACATATATATGTTAAACAGCAAACACACGTCAAGAGGTTTAATAACTGTTAGTAAATAAGTATATATATATATATATATATATATATATATATATATAACGGTCATTATTTTAATAGCGAGATTACATTGATAATTATTATATGTTTACATTATTATTAGCATTATCATTCACTTGTTTATATTTATGTTGGTTAGTCTAGTTTCCAACATTAGTATATATTTATTATGCATATACATGAAGTCATTCTGAAGAATAACGATTACTTGAGATATTCGCTGAAGGCTTACAAAGGCGGATTTCAAATTCAACAAAATACGCTCGTTATTAAAGAATCACCACTGGTTCTTTTTAGGGTCTATTCGGGTTCATATGTAATAGTTTTCTTTATAAGGCTTTATTTGCCGACGCAAACACGTATATACATGTGTGAATTAGCATATTATTATGAGCGCATTCCTTCCTGTATACACGATGGAAACCAATTTCCGATTTGGTCACTCCATTTGATATTCGGCATCGTTAAAAATCGGATATGTCCGCCAGCTGCACCGCCAACTCATCAATTTCCTGAGCTGGATCACCACCGGAAACTGTCAATCGGAAATCTACCGACTTTCATGGAAGTACTTAACGCTTTGGGTCCATTGCTTATGTGACTGACACAATTTATATTTCCAACAAATAATGATTGAATGAACCGACAGATTGCTAATTATGGCTAATGGCCATAGGGAAAAAAGAGCTCTGCTTCGTCCACTCGAAATCTGAACATTACATCTCAGTTGAACAGTCGTTAATTTGAAAAACTGAAAATTGTTATATAAGGTTCATTATTTTTCTATTAATTTATTTTTTATGTAGCATTTTTGTTGCAAAACTTTCTTTATCTCAACAATACAGACGATAACAATTTCAATATACGAAAGTAATGGCTAATGGCTCCTTTTCTATTATGTTGGCGCACAACGTCAGAGGTGGATGTTAGTGATATGAAAATGGAGATTCAACCTTCTGCAATGCTATTTTTTTTACCTTATCACAAATATTTATCTGTTATTTTCGAAATTAGTGGAAAGCTTTTTTCCATTATTAGTTATATTCAAACAGAGTTTTTTTTTTATATAACGTTTAGTATGAATTTTAAATCTTTACATTTTCTTTATTATTTTTATTGGCTAAGTAACGTAATTTCAATTTTATTGTAAACGGGTTCCCAGTTATAAGGTTATTTTGTTTCGTTTTTACTGCTAGTCGATTTGATCTACTTCTTATCGTTTAAATATTTATATTGACACATTTAATTTCATGATGTGTATTCCGACATTCAATATATATATATATATATATATATATATATATATATATATATATATATATATATTGTTTTCTTCTGGTTGCTTTTTTTAATTTTGGGAATGTATTTTATTTACCTACTGTACAACAAATTTTATATTTTGTCCTTTTCATAACATTGCTTATATTATATTTTTATTTTAAAAAATGAGTTAGATCTTTCAAAAGCTTTTCGTTTATCTTGAGTTTTCCTTAACGGGGATTGGGGGGATACTGCAAAATTACTGGCTTAGAAGGCTTCTTCCGACTTATACTAAGTTAAAATTTAATTACATTTTTTTTTCTTTTTTTTTTTAAATTGGAGTAGATAAACCCTTCTATCACCCGGTTCACACACCTCCCTCTTCTTTTAGACAGGAGTAGAGGCGCACGCCTTGTTTTTTGTTTAGGAAGAGGTTCCCGGTTTCTTTTCTCTACTCAGGCCCTAGTCCTAGTGCTGTCGCAAGCTTTTTGCAGTTTTTGTGGATGGTGGCAACATCTCTTCATTCTGAGAGTACCGGGTTGGCGTCATGAGAGGCTGCTCTGATAGACAGTTGAATAATATTGGGGTTATATGTAGTGCCATGTCACGCATGGAGGAGTGTCCCTGCATGAACCTCCGGTGGGCAACCCTGAGGCCACATTATGCTGCAGTCTGCACCTGTTTCCTTCCCACACATACTGCATACAACAACCGACTGATTCTACTCTAGGCCCCTCTCCTAATAAAACATTCATGAATACATGATATCATAAAAGCAAATCTAAACCAGCTAACCTAAAAACGCCCCTCCTTCGCTAACATACGAGGTATACACACCAACTTTTACAATATTGAATCCTTCCTCCAAATCAACTGACCTGAAATCCTAGCCTTCTGCGAAACTAATCTTGATCCTTCTATCCTCTCTTCTGAATTCTGTGTCCCTGGTTATTTTCCCCTCTTCAAGAAGGATTCCAATGTCCGCATGCATGAGCTTGGTGTTTATGTCAGTGAAAACCTCCCTCTAGCTAGGGTGATCTTTCTTGAATCAATAGATCACTCTTATATGTGTTTCCGTCTCTTCCTACTAAGCTCTGTTATGTATCTCTTCTTCCTCTACCGCTCCCCCTCATCTCCAAACTGTGCCGTTCTTGACAGCATCAATAATATTGACAAGGCCATTTCCTCTCATCCGTCTGCCCACATATTTGTGTTTGGCGACTTTAACCCCCACCACGACAAGTGGCTGAAAAACTTTGTCACAGATCTTGCTGGTGTCCACAACATGAATGTTTCAATCACTCAGTCTCTTACGCAAGTGGTGGAGTTCCCCACGCGTTTCTCTAATAGCCCTTATATACACGATTCACTACTAGATCTTTATTTCACTTCCCTGACTCTCGCAATGTCATGCAACTCTGCTCCCTCGGAAAATCTGACCATGCGGTGGTTTCCGTTAACATCTCCTTCCACTTCCACTCCACCCAAGAAACTCAGACTAGCAGAATATCTTACTGCTACCAAATTTCTGCGATTTCCTGTGTGACGTCCCTTGGAACAAAGTCTTTAGTCTTCCCGTTGAATACTGTGCGGCTGAGGTCTCTTCTTGGGTTAAAGCTGGCATTGAAGCTTACATCCCAACCAGGAAGTCGAGACTTAAATCCCACTCGTCCCCTTGGTTCTCTCCCACTTGCTCGGCCGCCATCGCCCATCGAAATCACTTCTTCCGGCTTTATCGGAGTCAGGCGTCGGACCATAATAAGCGCCTCTTTGCCTCTGCTCGCAATAAGTGCAAGAAGATACTTTTTTTTTTAACCGTCTCACCCCAAGCAAGGCATTTTACTGCCACTGTTGTGCAGGGAGTTACATAGGAGGAATGTTATGAAGAGTGAGAGGTTGCAGGGGGTGTCAGGAAGAGAATAAAAGAGGGAAGAGAGTACTGATGAGAGTGGGGTGGATGTATAAAAGCATGAAAGAGAGGATGTAAGTTAGTGTGACAGGACATAACACTTGACTTTACATTTAAATTCATGGAGATTGTAACTGTCAGGAAAGCAAGTATGCGCAAGAGCTAAGTTCATCGGAGCAGAAGCCGTGAAAGTATTTGTAGAAGAGACACAGGGAAGCCATACTGCGTCGGTGAGAAAGCAACTGTATCCTGGCTGCCAAGTCGGAATCAATCACATTACAGATTCTCCGTTGGATTCGGTTGAAGACACCTCAGTGTATAGCAGGAGCACCGGACCAGATATAGCAGCAATACTCAATGCACGGGCGGATAGTAGACTTGTATATGTGCAGGATTGTTTGGGATAGGAAAAACTTCCTGGCCCTACACAGAGAACCAACTTTCTTAGCAGCGGATTTAGCTATGGATTCTATATAGTTATTCCACTAAAGGCCAGGTGTGAGAGTTAACCCGAGGAGGCGCAGTGTTTCGCTTTCAGGGAGAGAAACCTGATTCATGTTAATGGGCGGGAGGAACGATTGTCTGTGGTGGTTATTAGATAGCAGCTTCGATTTGGAAGCATTAAAATTTACGAGCTAGTTCTTACCAGTCCGCCACGGATCGGAGGTCCTTTTCAAGCTCGGCAGCGAGGTTTGCTTTGTCAGCTTCGATCGATGCGAGAGTAAACTGTAGTGTCGTCAGCGTATATGCCTATTTGGGATCTTATTACATCTGGGAGATCATTAATGTAGATAAGGAAAAGCAAAGGACCTAGAAGAGAACCTTGAGAGACACCCGCGTTCATATGATAGTATTGGGAGGCATATCCGTTCAATATTACCTTCATTGTGTGATTTGAAAGGAATGACTGGATAAGGTCAAACAATTGTCCAATTATACCGTAACCACGCAGCTTGCGTAGAAGGCCAGCATGCCAGACTCTGTCAAACGCTTTGGAGATATCTAGGGCAACAGTTCGGGCTTCGCCGTTCTTGTCGTAAGCATATCAGTAGACCTGGTGAAGCGGAAACCATACCGTTTTTCAGAGAATAGTCTGTGAACTGTGAGATGTTGAACCACTTCGGCGTTGATGAAGACTTCGAACACTTTGCCAAAAATCGGTAGAAGGCTGATAGGGCAATAATTAGAGAGGTCAGAGGATTCACCTGTGTTTTTATATATTAGAATCACGGAGGAGAACTTCCAGCAGGCAGGAAAGCAAAAAGCAGAGAGGCAGTAGTTAGATCGTGAATTTTAATGCTTCCAAAACAAAGCTGCTGTCTATTAACCATCACAGACAATCGCTGATAACCCCCCCCCCCATTATATTGGCTAGTCTCCCTGAAAGCAAAACACTGCAAGTCCTCGGCTTAACTCTCACAACAGATCTCAAGTAGAATGACTATAGCTAAATCCATAGCTAAATCCGCTGCTAAGAAAGTTGGTTCTCTGTATAGGGCCAGGAAGTTCTTTTTCCGCTTGAAACAATCCTGCACATATGCAAATCTAACATCCACCCGTATATTGAATACTGCTGCCATATGTTGTCGAGTGCTCCTTCTATCCATCTAGGTGTCCTTGACAAAATCCAACGCAGAATCTGTAATGTGATTGATTCCGACTTGGCAGCTAGGATACAGTCGCTTTCTCACCGGCGCAGTGTGGCTTCCCTGTGTCTCTTCTACAAATACTTTCACGGCTTCTGCTCCGATGAACTTAGCTCACTGGTACCCCCTATATACAAATTTCCTCGAGCCACACGATTAGCAATTAGGTCCCAACCTTTCACTGTGAAGCCAATAAACTGTAAACGTAAATTCTACTCCAGCAGCTTCTTTTCTCGAACTTCCCGCCTATGGAATTCCTTCCGCATACTTGCTTTCCTGAAAGTTATAATCTCCAAGAATTTAAATGTAAAGTCAATAGTCATCTCCTGTCACACTAACTTACATCCTCTCTCTCATGCTCCCTTCTCCGTCCACTCCACTTTCATCAGTATTTTCATCCTTCTCTTACCCACTCTCTGACACTATAACCGGTCACTCTTTCTCATACATTTCCTCCTATGTTACCGCCTACTTAACATGGGCAGTAAAATGCCTTGCTTGGGGCGATATGATTATAAAAAAACCTGAACGACAGTCTGAAACAATGGCGTCTTACATTGAAAGCGTATGAAATGTGTTACTGAATTCCTCCATGATTAAAAAATGCCCCTAATGAGTCATCAACGCTTACAAAACAAAACAGTGGATGTGAACCCAGAAAGGGTATGTGTTTCAGCAATGGCAACGGTGACATGATAAAAAATTAGAAATGCAGCATGCACGTTCTTGTTAATTTGTGGTGATTACGTTTTTTGTTTTGTTTTGTTAAATACCTGTTATATTCAACGGTTTTATGTGATATCTGTCCTCTTATATGACAGCGAATTCTGGATAATTTTGTCAAAATTGAAATGTGGTTCTACAGAAGGATGCTGAGGATATCATGGACCGAACATATAAGCAACGACATGGTTTTGAAGGAGATGCAAACGAAAAAGAAACTTATACTTAGCATCAGTAAGTGACAGCAGAGGTTTCTGGGGCAAAATACGGATGAAGGGCGTGGAGAATCTAAAATTCTCATGACGGATAGAAAGAAAGAGACATCGAGGAAAACAACGCAAGACATACTTAATGGAATTGAGCGGGGTTTGGTAGAGATACCAAGAGGAAAATTGATAAGAGCGACAAAGGACAGGGGCAAGTGGAAGTTCTCGATTTTCTACGTCCTGATGGGACAAGGCACATCAAGAGAAAGAAGATATTTTGAATTTTGTATTTGTTGTAATTTCTGTGGAAATAGGAGATATTTTTTTAAACATCTTTCATAATTTCTCCAGTTAGCAATTTTATGGTAATATTCATGTAAATTAATTTTCGTTGATTATTTTTTCTACTTCAAAAAGATTTCTTACGATAAATAAATAGTTTATTTATATTTTTAATTCACAAAATGAACTAATGGCTCATCTTTAAATTCTTCTGTTGATGTCTAATATTTGAATTACTTTTTCTGATGTTTGTCTTTCAAATTTTAATAAATCAACTGCTAGCGTCAACGATTTACTATGTGAGATAACCACCGTTGATAATAAAAAGTGTTACATGCCACGTGTAGTCGAAGATAACTCAGCAATAGAACGATGCAAGAGAATAATTCTGTCATTTCGTATATCCGGTGAATGAGGTTCGGTTGAAAAGTTTATAGGCTAAAAAGATATTCTTATGGGTGAATGTGACCAAATGAAGTTTATTCTTCAACGCAAAACTTCTTGCGCGCCACACACACCCTTGTGCAATTTAATTGAAACAACGGCTTTAGTTTCCTTTCTTTTACCATACGGTCAGTTTTAGACCCACTAGAGTGACAGGGGGTAATTGATTTTTCATGTTGGGGAACAGTTGATAGTCAGATGGGGGGGGGCAAATCAGGAGAATAGAGAGGAATCTAAATCAGTTTAGAGTCACAGACAAGCATAGCAGTTACTGAATTAAAAAAAACAAAAACTGATGTGCTAGATCATTATCCTGATGAAAAAAAAAACATTTGTCAGTTTTACTGTGTGTTTGTTCTTGATAGATTTTTGTGTCTGTCGCAGGCAATTTTAACACACCCAGAATCCATTGGTGGTGGGCCTTTTTTGAAGATATTCAATAAACACAATACATTTTGCATCACAAAAAAAGTGGGGGAAGCCATCACTTTCTCTACAGATAAATTTTTGTTGATATTATATACCAACATTCTCATGTTTTCGTTCATCTAATTGTTTGACTTGATGTGGTGTATATTTTTATTCCTCATTTCTCAAAACGATATTCTATATTCATATGATTTAAAAATGTACATTTTCGTATTAAGGGAGTAGTTATCCTGTTCAAACAGTAACAAAATTTCGTAGTTCTGATATATTTTTTAATTCTTATATCACTGGTATAACAAATAACTGTTTTCTCCGTAAAAAAGTATCATCTTTAATGTAATGTTTTGTTTTTGTTTTTTTTACGTTTTTGTTTTTTGCATTGTCAAATAATGTTAACAAATCTCACCGAACTAGTACTATGTTATTAATTTAATCTAATGTTTAACAGAAGTGTAATAATCATAGAAAAGAAAAGCTAATCGAAATTAATAGAATTAGTGATTCGGAAATCCCCGAAGACATTCATGAATATTTGGAAATATGGAAAGAAAGAGAAGTCTTTCAGAAATAAAATATCATTAGGTCTTTGTTTTGTTGTCGTTGTTCTTCTATAGAATCATGTCAACCAGCAGAAACTGTCAATCTCTCGTACGTTTTCATAATTTTTATCCCCACTCACAGACGCCATATCTGTCAAATAAGATGATCATAATTTAAAATAGTTATATTTTTAGAAACAACACGTCGTTTCTAGAAATTTCCGGTTTTCTTTTTGTTTGTTTTTTCTTGATTGAACAAATTATTTCTTGACTGATTCATCGTTAACATTATTATTGATTATAGATGGAGTAGAATAAATAGCTGCAGCATCTTCTCTGAATAATCTGACGTAAAGGAGCGAAAGAAATAACAATAGAGAAAAATGATAGAAAAAAAACAAGAGATAAGCATGAAAAGCAAGAGAAAAATGCTTTTAGATTTTTTGGATAGAAAAAAGAATAAAAAAGATGCAGTTGGAAGAAAAGATAGATAGATAGATAGATAGATAGATAGAGAGAGAGAGAGAGAGAGAGAGAGAAAATGAAAATAATTGAAAAGTTTTGTAAGAAATGGAAGCGGTAAAGAAGTGAAATAATTGAGGAAAATAAAAATGACAAACATTATATTAACACCATTATTTGTAATTATTTGTTTAGTTTTTAATGTTATTAATCTTAGTGACTCCATCAGTAGTCATCCAGATATAAATAGTATTAGAAACAATATCGACATTTTCGTTTGAACTTTTCTTTTTGCATTCTTTCTTTCTATTTATCTCTTTTAATCTCTATCAGTTTCTCTCCCCTCCACACACACACATACTCTCTCTATCTCTCCTACGGACGCTTGCGTTTTATTTATTTATTTTTTTTTTTGTCTACTTGAAACTTCTGTCACAATTTGACCGAGAGACATGTAAAAGAATTCATAAAAAATTTAACTTTATTTTTTATTTTTTTTACTGATGAGGGTAAATAGCAATTGTCAAAAAGTCAAATTATAATGAATGAGATAAAAAAAATTATGGTCGTTTTATTATTTTTCCCTTTATTTACTAGAACCTATAACACGTATTCAGACGATTTTGTGCATATGTGTATGTGTGCCCATGTATTTTGTGTATGTCTGTGCGTGTGCTTACGCGTATGATTACATGGAGGATAATTTTCTAGTGTGAACTCGGTTGTGTATATGCTTTTAGAAGAAGAATATTTGTTCTTCATCTGAGTCTTAACAAGCTGAGTCAGAGAAGACATTGCATGGAAATATTGGCCTTCAAGACTTTTTAATTTTTTTAAAAAATTTACTTTCAATGTCCATCAAAACTGTTAACTATTATCCTAAGATCATCTTTACCCGCTGACGACGTGTATCTTTTAAATCTACTGTATTTTGATCTGAACGACAGTGATGGTGTGAATTTATTTTAATGACACAATAGCTTAGGGATTTTTATGACATACCCTTAATTCTCTCCTATATATATATATATATATATATATGTGTGTGTGTGTGTGTGTGTGTGTGTGTGTGTGTGTTTATATATATTCACACATAAACGCACACATATATATAGTGTAAAAATTTTACGTAATTTTTCATGTGACTTTTATTTTTATATATTTTTTCTCTTCAGTTCATAAATTATATAAAAATTGTCCAAATGTTTTCATTTTCCAAGCGCTTCTGGCTATACTTTTAGCCGTTATCGAGGATGAATTTTATTTTACGTGTGACTGAGTCTATGTTGTGTTTATGCACATGTGTAGAATAATGTATGTATATTATATTCCAAACACAGTCAGCACGTGTGTTCATAGTTGATATTATTAAGTGTTAGATTATTACTTTTTATTAATGATGCTTCCATTATTTTTAGCCTTTTTTGCATGTGAATGATGCTATTATATTTTTTATTATTAACAAGTACGTTATAGAGATTGGTAGGTCACCGTCTGTGTCTAAATGAAATCGAATTGAACTCTGGTCTGAGAGATGCAATGTGAGTTTTTTCGTCAACCGATAACGTTCCCAATAGCCCCTCGTACCAGCTCATAAATCCAACAAAAACTGAAGTAGTTAAAATAAGCCATTAGATTTGTGAATTACTTAGAATTGGGGATGTGCATTGTGGTGCAATGGATATCGACTTGGAACGTCAAATCGGGGTACCGAGTTCAAATTCCATTTGAATTCCTTGCATTCACTTACGCACAAACATCCTTGGGAAAGGTATTAATCCATATATTTGTTCCAGTTGTGGGTTAAATAACAGAACAGATTGGGTTCTATAGCCTAGGTCGGCAAACAGTCTACCGCAGAAAGCAATGGCAACCTACTGCGGGATAATCTTCTGTCCAGTCAGTCATCTCTTTTTCGAGACATGATTGCCCAAAGCGTGTATCACGTATGGCACTTAACTGACTGACTTAGAATTTCTACTCATGCCAACCAGTAGCAAAACATAGGTGATTGTATTTCTTGATTTCAAACAATTCAAAGCAAAAACAAGTATACTTTCATGAAATATGATATTAAAAACTTTTACCAATAGATCTGAAAAAGGCTTAATAGAAGCGGTAAATTTCGCTAAACGGTACATAAATATATCATCCGACCATATAAATATGATTCTACATTCCCAAAAATCCATACTTTATCAATGGTGAAGCATAGATTAAAAAATAAAAGTAGGTACATTTGATATACCACAAGACTCGTTTGACGGAGACGAAATTTCAGAATTGATGGGAATACACATTTTAAGTACAATTATTCACATAGACAACCACGGATTTTACAGATATGAGTAACATAGCACCCGATAACATAAGTGAGAATGATAGAATAAGAAAAATGCTTTACAAACTCCAGGATAAAAAATTAACTATTATTTTGTTCCCAGAAAGAAAAAAACATTGCCAAATGAAGATTAGAAATTGTGTTCAGACCAAATCATACCTATAAATACTTACTAGGATCATAGAAACTTGGATGAAAGTGTTCTAAGATTCTTAAATAACTCCACGCTAATTTTGAAAATTTTTCATTTGTTTGAAAATTCCAGTCGCGCGTTTATAAAAAATCCTTATTTGAGCGTTTGAAAAACGGTAAAATTAGTTATTGTGAATCGCCGGAAGATACCGAAAGGTTGAAATCTAGTCATGAAAGAAAGAAAACATCGTGAAAAGCTAGATGGTTAGTTATGAAATATTTGTATGTTAAAGGGAAGTAACTCATGACTACCAGAAGTGTCTTGGCACAAAGAATGGAAATAATATACTCTAATGATCGTAAAAAAAGGGTTCAGTTCGAAATTCCTAGCAGCTGATGAAGGTCCGTGCGTACAACGTCCGAAACGTTGCAAAAATTACAACAAAGATGAAGACAATAATCCAAATAATATAATTAGTGTAAATATGCGAATGTCGTGCAAACTTATCATGTTATTCAGACACATTCCTCTTTTGGGATTTCCCTATTTTTGCTGTGATTGCCGTCTTCAGTTCGGTAATAGTTTTTTTTAGGTTGTTCTGGTACACATTATTATTGAGGTGCCCCACAAATAAAAATCTAAAATAAAGTGCGATGTCCACCTAATGTCACATTTCCTAGTCATCAGTCACTCCTGAAATCGTTCCTTTCGCCAGGCTAGGGAGTTATTTGATGTGTGTGTGTGTGGTAGGGGCGTCTTGCTAGAACCACTGTTCTTCTCGATCTATCCGTTTGCATCGTCCAGTGATTAACAGTTTTATTAAAACAAATTTAGGTTCTGTTTCTTTTAGGTTACCAGAACCCCCCCCCCCATACACACATATATATATATATATATATATGGAAACATGTTTACTCACACACATTTAAAATACTTATTTGTATAATACTCTCATTTAAATGAGTTTGTTTCGTAATCTTTTCAAAAATATTTCTATATGACAAAATTTGTTATTTCCTTATTTATTTTGTTAATTTCTCTTTTTAACCCCATCACAATCACTCATTTTTATTTCCTTCTCTTCGACAAAAAAATTCCTTGGAATTCGGTTGTAATTTTAGAATCCTTTCCTATTATTTCGCGTCTGCGATTACGGTGTTTAGCTTTTGGACGGAACAGACGATTCTTGTACCACTTGCTGCAAGCCGAACAACGAAAACATGAAAAATCATAGAAAGAGATAAATCCGAAAATATAACAAAAGCGCTTCGACAAAACCAACAAATTCACATTCGAATGTTATTTCTAAAACGTTCAGCAAATTTATACATAATATACGTAATATGCTTAAAACTAATTAGAATAATAACATTATTTATTTTGACGTAATGACTAAAGCGACAGTTTGTCCAAACCGTTAATAATTGGTATTCAAGTGCTACTAAAATTTTCTATTTCAAAACCTCACTTTTTACCAAAACAAATTCTTTTTATAATTTTATTTTCCTGTTTGTATTCCTCTAACTAGATTATTTGCTGTTCCAGCATTGTACATATCTTAAACTAGCTTCTTCTACGTACCGTATCTCTGGGTTTCATATTCTCCAGATCTTCTTTCATCATTATGTGACATTTCGTCCGTCACTTTATGATACTAAGTATTGTTACAGTGCACTTTTTCGTTTTACAATATGAGCGCAGAAAAATATTAGCTAAAAAATAAAACTTTTTATTTCAATCGAGGAAAAGTGACAACAAGCCCCTCATCCCGGCTTTTTGCTACGCAAGCTGTGGGCTTGTAATGAGACAATGTACTAAACGCTGATTGGTCACAAAGTTTCTTGGAATCACCTTTTTTAGAATTTAAATAATTCGCGCAAAAATCAGCCCATGCAATTGACGCGTGGCCAGACAGTATAAAATAGAAAACGCACCCAAAATCCAACAGTTTGAAAATAGACCCTAGTGACAAAGAACCGTAGTAAAGAATCGACAACACCTCTAAATCAGTCATTTGTAAAAATTAACTACTTCGGAGAAATTCACCAAATCTATAGTGAGACTCATTCTTGTGCAAACACGATTCAACTCAACAATTTTCAGTTTTTTAAATGTCCATCAACCAAGAGACGAATTCTCAATTTTAAACAAGCCAAACACAACCAACAGGAATATATGAATTAATATTTTCACTATCGCCTGGATTTCAACCATGAATCTAAATATATTCAAGCATCATTCGACTTTACTGAAGTTCATCCGCAGTATGAAACTAAATAATAATTTTGAACACGAATCATCATCATCATCATTATCACCAACCTCAAGTTACGTACAATTTTTTTCAAATTACGTTCAAAGATAGCAAACTCTTATCAACATATTTTTGAATTAACTCAAGAACTTTATTGTGAAAGACTTTTATTCATTTTAACAGCCATTTTGTGCACAACATTAGAACTCTTAAATTTATCAATTTAATCCTAACATCAAAAATGAATTCATATTTCATGAACATTATCATATTTAACATTCACCTTTCACATCTGTATACCTTTTGATATAAATTGTTATTTATCCGTTAAATGATAAAATGTCCATCTTCATTCATTCTTTTTCATGCAAAATACAAATTGTTTGTGAAGGAATATTTTTTGACGGAACCCAATTCAACATATAGCCTTTTGATAATTTAAATAAAGATAAAATCCCGACATTTCTTTAGCTTAATGCGTTGAAATATAAAAAATAATATAGTTTTATATATATATATATATATATATATATATATATATATAAACAAAGTCAAAAATAAATTAAATAAAACTATTTTTCAATGCCTTCGTTGACAGAAAATAAATAGACACAAATGGTTCCCCTTGAAATATACGCCAAAATCTGGATTGACAGATCAAATGTTTTTTTCTAAATTAAATTCGTACATTTAAAACAAAAATAGTTTTTACACTTAATCAAAGTTCAATTATATATCGAATGGTGCAGGTATGTTTGTGGCGTATTCTGAACAGATGTGAAGAGCGTTTGTCAGTGATCCATACTTATAATCCATTGTGCAGAGCTTTTTCTGCTGTACACTTTTCTGTTTGGCTAGTGCCTCTTCAAAAGGGAACTGATCTTTAGGGTCACTGGCTGACCCTAAGAAGCTGCTCTTGATGTTTCAATGACAACCTGTTCCGGTGAGGATGAGTTTCTGAGCAGAGAACTCTCGTTTCCAACCAGCTGTATGTACAGCCAATGTAGTGTCCAGTTGAGCAAGGGCACTGAGCTTAGAGAGAAGTCTTTTAAATGATATTTTATTATCATCACCCAAAGTTTTCACATGGGTGGTGCTTTGACAACTTTTTTCAGCAGGTCCCATTCCAGTTGAGACTGAACAGCATTGATGAAGGGCTATGTAGTCATCTGGCAATCCTCTCCATCCTCAATCCATTTGTAGGTTTGCTGATGTCGATAATGGGAAATTAGAATTTCCAACTCCTCTTTTCCTCAGTCATGAAGCAAAGGAGACGGAGACTTAACAAACCAAATGCACACAGCAGAGAGGTGTTTGGAAACCTAGAGTGCATGTTATTTATTAAGTTATTAATTACTGTGATGCACAGTTCTTTCAAACTGATTGTGGCCTTTGTAATCTGATGCTTACATACTGCTTTGGATGTCTCTGCCTAATATTGTCAGTTTGGGAGTTGTCATTTCCTTGACCTTTTTCAGATCCTTTATAGCAATATCTAATTTCAAATCTTTGCAAGAATTTGGATAAAATTGTAGCCGGGGCCATGATATGCATCATGGGAGCAGTGATGCTGATGAACTTCTCCGTTGTAATCTTTTTTTTAGGACATTTAACTTTTGGTCTTTGCTGAAATCCTGGGACACTTAAGCGCAAATATCTTTGAAAAATGTATTAATCCGTCTCTTTCCTCGAGCTATGGGTCAAGTAATAGAACAAATTAGGTTCTATAGCCTTGAATGAACATTAAACGTAAGTGCAGTAATAGTTTTCATTTTATGTTAGAATAATTTATCTTTGCAATCCTTTTGCATGTTCTTTAATTTTCATTTTTAATTACGATCTGATGTTTCTTGGAATTTCTGTCTCCTAGCAAATAATAAGAAACTTTTAAAATTTGCTAAGAATCATAAACACATACCACATTTTAAGAATGACATGTCAGTCAGTCAGTTAAGTGCCAAACGTGATACACAACTCGGGCAATCATGAAAGAGAATCTAGAAAGAGAATGGCTGAATGGGCAGAAGGTTATCTCGCAGTATGTTGCCATTACTTTCTGCGGTAGACTGGTTGCCAGTCAAGGTTATAAAGCCCAATCTGTTCTATTATTTAACCCATAACTGAAGGGAAGAAACAGATTAATACCTTTCCCAAGGATATTTGTGCGTAAGTGAATGCAAGGAATGTAGTTTATTATAATTTATATATATTATGTGAAATATTCTGTACATTAACAATGAAAATATTTCCGTGAATCCCTTAATTTAGATAAAAAAAAATAGGAAAAATTAAAAGTATCTAATAATATGAGATGTAAAGTGCACGTGTACGTGTGTTTGTGCGTGTATGTACGTGCGATTTAGTCCTAATTCTAAAGTATTTCATCTTAAAATTGTTGCGAAATAGCAATACTTTATCATTCCTGCTTATTCATATTTTGTTGGTTTTAATATCCAAAGAATAGAAGAATAGAAATGTTTCGACTGAATCATTAATATGGCCGTACAGTCCGCCTGATTTTTCAATGATTTGTGATAAAATTTATTCGCCTTCTTTTTTTTCCTCAACATTTCTTGATTATCTTCGTCTCTTTCTTTCTTTTTTTTTCGTAGTCCATTTCTGCTTTATTCGTCTTTTATATCTTCTTTATCGGCTAAAATATCAGTGAAAATATTATAATATAAAAACGATAACGGTTCTTGTTTCTAAGCGTGAAGAGCCCGGCCCCCAAAATGCTAGACGAAGAATTGAAAATAAGTGCGGTAGATTTTACTGCAATTAACAAAATAACAACAATAAACATTTTAACAATTATTATTGTCTTCACAGTAAAAGTTTCTCACTTTTATGTAATAATGAAATAAGGTATAAAGATTGTAGGACATAAAGAGAGTGAGACATTGCAAGTAGACAAATGGTAGTAATCTTGGTGGTGATGATACTGACGATGATGATGTTATCTTGTTAACGAAAGATTAACAATGAAGAAATAAAAAAGGAAACAAAAAATAAGAAAGACAGAAAAAGAAGGAAAGATGAGAATAAAAGAAAGACAAACATCTTTGAAAATAAAGAATATTGACCCGAAGATTGAACATAAAGGAGGGTATGGCGAAATGTAGGTTGGATGAGACTTCATTAAAGACGGGCTTTAATGTGAAAATGGGGCGAGGTTTAGAGCAGATTCGTTGGTGGGATAAGATTCAAAGCTCGTAATGATGACATGGGAGGGAGACTTTAGTCGATAGTGGCAAGGGTGGTAATACAGTTTGGACGGGCGTTTATTATGATGACGAGGGCGAATATGAAGTCTCACAGTTCGTCCATTTGGGTTCTCAACTGTCTCACCCACCAACATGACCAATAAGAAAGAATAAAAAAAAAATTAAGTAAAATATTAAACGCCAAAATAGAATGACACCAACAACAGCAACATAAATATCTTGTTGCTGCTTTATTTTTTCTTTAATTCTGGGATGATTTTTCCACAAAGCGATTGCTTCTTTTTGTTTATCTTAACGAAACGCGGTAAAACTTCTTTGGGTTTAATTGATTCATTTCTCACGACGTGAAAATTAAAAGCCATACTCGATCAAATTTGATTAATATTTTTGACAAGAAACCGAGTTGATAATGATTTTATTTCTGTAATTAAAAATTATCACTAAACACCGATATCGAGAACGATATCATTAGAATTTAAGAAAAAAATTCAACAGTCATTAAAACATAGAAAATGATGATTACATTTGCTGTCATAGTTTCATATTTCATTTTTTTGGAACCGTCTGCTCGCTTTCCATTTTCATTTGTCTGCCTTCTTTTCATTAAGTCGCCTACTTCTACTGTTGCAGCGTTTATTACGTCCGAAATTTTATCTTCATAAAAATCCGTTCAGATTCAAAAACAAATTTAGATGAGGTAAAAAGTAATTATTTCAGAAAACTTTAAAAATATTTTGCTATATGTCATTTGATTACTTGCCAACTTTAAAATATCTTTCTGTTATATTTCTAATTTTCCGAACATATGATTACATTATGTTTACTCTTTTTTCATTCCTCCTCTCTCTCTCTCTCTCGCACACACACATGTACACTCAAGCATACACACATACACTCTCACTCACTATTTCACACTTGCACAAAATTTCTCACATTTTTCTTACTTATTTCTTTACCCCAATCCCATTTACTCTCAATGTTGTTCACCCTCTCATTCATTAACTCTCTGTCTGTCATTTTTAATACTATAAAAGAAACCGCATGTTATCGCAGCATTTAAAACCGTTAGATCAGTAGATACCATGCTCAGTATAGGCCGACATTTTATATAATCATTGTTAGGTTTAAAGGCTTAAAAGTAATCCTTTTTTAAGTTCTTATAGTTCATATAATACGATTCCTTTTAACAAACTTACAATTGTGAATATATTTTTATCGCACGCACACATAAAATGTCCATCGATTGGCTCTGTTAACTCATAGTAAGGTATTTTCATTAATGGAAAGAAAGAATACAGGTTCGGTTTCTGCGGGTAAACAAATCTTCTTTTTTAGTAAGACTATCTTGTTGACAACAATTTCACTGTTGATAAGTAAAACAGTAATGTCAACTCAAATACACTTACTCATTAAATATAATGTCTATAGTAATAATAATAATAATAATAATAATAATAATAATAATATATATATATATATATATATATATATATATATATATAGTCCTGGGTATAACGATAAACTGAATCTGACAGCAAAGCCTCTGATCGGGAGGTTTTTTAGGAGCATGGAATTACCTCTTAATTTCTGCTGTTTCCAGGTCTACCCTATTAGGGTCAAAGCTGTGGGCAAATAGTTAACCCCCATAGTGAAGTCAATACGCTATGAAAGTATAAAAATAGATTTTTTATTTTTATAGTAAAGGTGCCAGAAATATACTTTTGGAAAAAAATAAAAGCAAAAAACAAAACAGAACAAAAAAAAACAAAAAAAAAGAAAAACGTTACCAGCAATACATTTGACTCTCGACTAAAAAAACTGTTTGCAAATTATGTTAATGAAAACTGATTTCTTAGAAAGAATACATATTCTATTCATGTACATCTTTCCTATAAATCTTGTAGACATTAAATAACCTACTGAGGTTGACATACCGTAAAACAAAATAAAGCAAACTCCCACACACACACACACACACACACACACACACACACACACGTATATATATATATATATATATATATATATATATATAGTGTGTGTGTGTGTATAATTATACATACATACATTAGATAATATATAATACCATTGTTTATTGTTATTCAAATACCGACTTTAAAAACAAGTGAGAACTCCAGTAAGATGCATAATATGTGTGTGTTCTAGGTTGTGGATAGTCTGTCTAATACCTCGCC
This sequence comes from Ascarosepion bandense, assembly GCA_037127315.1. Lineage (NCBI taxonomy): Eukaryota > Metazoa > Mollusca > Cephalopoda > Sepiida > Sepiidae > Ascarosepion > Ascarosepion bandense. The sequence continues at coordinate 517,876 of JBBBDQ010001222.1, forward strand.
ATCCGGGATAAGATCGTCTCCCAAGGGACGGATGGCGTCCAAGTTCGACCTGCAATGTTCAGTGCACTTTTTCATTGTCATGCCTGTTGGCAGCAGTGTTTGTCGTTGGAGAGAAACAATAAACACGCCATCTCCCATGTCTGTCACTCGAGTGTTTTTTGCTCGTTTCGTGTTCTCATTGACGAGAGTAAGAGACTGAAAATAAATAAGGGAAAATTTTAATTACTGTCTTTGGCAAAAAATAAAAAGAACCGTCTATCTGTCTGTCTGCCACTCTGTGTCCGTGTATATACTACCTCGTATCTCCCATCGATGCCAAAGGTCAGTCGTTGAGTTTATGCATAAAACTAGGATTTTTCAAAGCAGGCAGACAAATGTATAATACAACACAACAACACAATCTTCCTGCCTCATTTCCCATTATGTAGGTTTAAATTAAACTTATTAATAAGTACTAAATTCAGCTAAGTTAGTAAATATTAATAAATAAACTATATGGGTATCTCAGATTTTTATGAATATATCTGCTACTGAAAGTGATACTGTAACGTCAAAATTTTAAGAGGGAAGAGCCCGTGTGCGTGTTAATTTAAAATCACAGCAGTTACCTGAACTTGAGAGCTCACTTCCATTACAATAAGCGAATTTGTAACAATTCCCCAAATTAAACCATACACGTATTGCTTTAAATGAAAATCTTCCAGACTTGTTTTATATCTGTAATAAAAACGAAAAGTAAGTTGATTGTTATATAAATAATTGCGAACTCTAAAATTTAATTTATTGCATAAGTTCGTGAGCTTTTATTGACGAAAAGAATAATTAAGCCGATGAACTCGTTGTACATAAACAACAGGTAGCTGAAAGCATGGTCATCAGTAAAAGGAGGATATAAAAATGCCAACTACAAGTCGGGGATACTGAAATCAACCAGGTACCGAAAGTTAAATACCTGGGAAGTGTTCTAACAGAAAACGAGAAGTGTGACACTAAGATCCGAAGGCATATCAGCATGGCCAAGGATGCATTCCAAAAGCTATTGAGAGACAGGAAATGTTCGTTGGAAACAAACAAGTGAGTACTAGATTGTTATGTGACATCTCTCCTTCACTATGGTAGCGAATGCTGCACAATCTCAAAGATGAAAAAAAGACTTGAAGGAAATTCAAATATGGTTCTACAGAAGAATTTTGGAGATACTGTAGACAGAACATATTAGCAACGACGATGTTTTAGAGTAGATGGAACGAAAAGGAAACTTATACTTAACATTAGAAAAATCAGCTGAAACTTCTATGACATGTAACAAGAAAGGAGGGCTTGGAGAATCTGATACTTACAGGGTAGATAGAGGAAAAGAGAGTCAGGGCAAATCAACGAATGACATACTTGATGGGCTTGAGATAATGGATGGGGAAGCAGGGTTTGGTAGGAGTAACAAGAGAAAGGACATTAAGAGCTACAAGGAATAGGGAGATTCAGAAGGTCATGATCACCTACGCCCTGAAGGGACAGGGCACACAGAAGAAGAAGAAGAAGAAGAAGAAGAAGAAGAAGAAGAAGAAGAAGAAGAAGAAGAAATTCTCCAGATTCCCTAAAATAGTTTCAAGCCTTATATTCAGTATCATACGTCTATGTACTCTTAAGAATAAGTAAAAAATCAGCTGAACTCTTTGTATATTTCTTCGAAAAATTCAGGATGTTTTTTATGTTGACTGAAGAATGATCGGGGCGCCAGTCAAATTCTATCAGATGTGGATATGACACCATTATCTCTGTTCAAAAGCGAGAATCCATCTACTGAGAATAATGATATACCAAAGAGAAAAACACAGGCTAATAAGGAAATAGAGAAAGTCTCTTCAGATTCGTAACTTTGTATTATACATTTGTTACTTTACACTGTTGATGTGCTTTGCAACTTATACAATTATGCAGTAGTGAAATGTACCCCTAATATCTAAAAGTACAGTATCGGTCATGGGGTCAGAACTCAGAGTTCAAAGGAATATATCACTCTATTTTTTGCTTTAGATAGTTGTTTTCATTTTATAACTTTATTTATTTTTCGTTTCTTCATCTGACAAGAGCCACATGCAGATTTTATATCGTTCGTAGTCCCCACTTTACTCAAGAATGGATAATGTAATGCGCCTGTATCGACATCTCTTTCATAATCTTAACCATGTATTCTTACTACATCATTTTACGAGATATTCTAGAAGAATACAATAGATTACTCACAATGCAATAACTACCCACAATGCACCCCTGATCTATATCTATGAAAAGTCGATAAAAAAACACAACGCACATAGCCTGACGATTGCATTTAGCATGAAACAGAATGTCACCTCTTTAATGTCCACTTTTATATTTACATACGCTCTATCTCAGATATTGAGCACTTTAAATCATAAATATAGCATATCTTAAAACTACATTTTATCATATTTAGCTACTGATAAACAACAGAGCCTTTTCGCTACATTGATAACCAATCATGAACATAGAAATGTTTGGAAAAGTTTAACCTCGACTACTCCCTAAAAAACATCCCCATCCCAACTCTATCCACATACAAGCTAAGATTCATAGTAAAAAAAATAAAAAATAAAAATAGAAAGCTTCATCAAAAGAATGAGATGGAAAGGACGTTTCTTTTTAAACCAAGAGCTTAACACGAATATTACACTCAAGAAAAAACACGGCTTTAAGACAAAAAACAAAAACAAAAAATCCCCTGCAACACAAAGAACTAGATGATTTCGAGAAAGAAATGAATAACTTCGTAAGAAACAACCGAACCTCCCCCCCAAAAAAAAACAATGGAACACGATATCAATAATGAAGCCAAAACAATCGCCCAAACATTCGACCTAGACGACAGAATAAATTGCATCGCTAAGGCATACACATTTATCACACTAAAAAGACCACAAGGAAAATTTCAAAACAAACTCAACATGCAGACTCGTAAAACCAACCAAAAGTGAACTCGGTAAAATAAATAAAACATGACAAGAAAGAATTCATTCAGATTTAAGCAAGAAGCTAAGATGAAATCAGTGGAAAAACACATAGACATATAATAAAAACACATAAACATATAATAAAAACACATAAATAAAAACACATAAACATATAAAAAACACATAAACATATAATAAAAACACATAAAACACATAGTTATGTTTGTTGCGGAGCAACAAACATAATTACAAATTTATTCAAATTAAAAATAAAAAATTATGTACTTCTATAATAAAACTTATGCTAGATAAGACCATCTCCTTAGCTTAAGAAGTAATAAAATTAAATAAAAACGAAACAAAAATTATTAAACACTCCCTCAAATCACTATTATTTGATAATAAAGACGCATGGATAAGGAAAGAAGTGATCTTTGACACTACAATAGAAAGTTTTGACGCTTTAAAGACCTGCGACTTCATAGGCATATATCTGCAACACGATCTAAGAAAAAAATAATCGATAGAAATGATAGAAGACTCTACAGGGAAGATACTCTCTTAAGAAACTATACATAGACATAACAATTAACCTAAACGAGGTAGATTTTTAGATATCACTTTCAACATCAGAAAAGTTTCATATAAATCATACAGAAAACCCATAAGAAAAACACTGTATATACACATATCTTCTAACCACCCGCCATCAATACTCAAGCATATAACACAATCAATTAACCGCAGTCTTCCAGACAATTCTTCCAGTGAAACTATATTCAACAAACCTAAGAAAGTCTATGAAACAACACTTAAAGATAGTGGTTTCAAGGCAACACTCCCATGCACACTTTACAGTTCAAAAATGGAAACAGGAAGTGAAAAATCATATGGTTCAATCCACTGTACGACAAAAACTTAAAAACAAACGTAGGAATAGATATTCATCAAGCTCATATACAATCACTTACCCGCATCAAGCACTCACCACAAAATATTCAATAAAAACGCAGTAAAAATCAGCCACAGTTGCGCCGAGAACATGACACAATGAAAAAAAGCACAAGAAAACAACCAAGAAACAACCTGAACAAATCAAAACCACGTGTAGCGTCAGAATAAAGAACGAATGTACGGAATTGCTTGAAGAATAATGTAATATACCAAGCCACTGTAAAATCATCAGATAACGATGAAAAAATATACATAGGAGTAACTGAAGAACCCACGAAAAAATAAACTACGCACACAAAACATCCTTTACAAATACTAAATAGGCGAACAGCAGAATGCCTTTTAAAATCTGGGAGATTAAAAAATGACTTCATCCCACCAATCTATGTTCTCCACTATAAAACGTTTGAAAGCCTTTTGTTTCTGAATATTTTTCTGATTATTGAATAAAGCAATCAAAACAAATGAGAATCTCTAAATGCTAAAACTGGTGAGTATGGAGAATATAGTAGAAGAAACTTCCATCCTATAGATCATGATATGAAGTCGACTGCTCACAACCCCCAAGCTCATGAGAAATTATGTGAACTTGCTGTGAATCCCCGTGGGTATCTCAGAAGGGTCTGTACAGAGCAACATGACATTCTTCTTGTTAACCTGGACACTTCTAAACTGTAGTTGGTGATTATTGCCACAAATGGAGTATGTTTTTTCCTTGCACCTATATATATATATATATATATATATATATATATATATATATAGTGATGGTATCCTACCTGTTTGCGCGAAACGATTCTTAAAATTATAAAAGCTTACTCAACCGGTTGTTGAATTATCCGAAAATAATCTTATACATGAATAGCCGATAGTCTAGATAAAAATGTTAGTTACACAACGTAAGTGTGCCTAAAAAAACTATAATAGACACACGCCCCCTAAATAACTCTCATAAAATAAATCGTAAAATTTATGGATTAGATAATATTATGAATCCAGATAAATTGAATATGGAAGAAGCTGTAGATCCATAGAAAGATGCTGAAGAGACATTACCGGATTTTAAAAAGTATTTCGCCATGAGATCTCTGTTAATGATGTCCGTGATTACGCTGAAAACGTAACAAGAAATTGCTATAAACATGTTGCACCGCAAACTATTCAATGAGCTAAAAAAACATAATTAATACCATTGTTGTAAGTTTTTGCTGATGCTGAAAGAGGGTTTCCTGTGATGAACATAATTTATTCTAACAAAAGAAATCGTCTTGAAACTAATTATTTTGGCAAATCTTCTAAGCATAAATTTGATAGATCTTTCATTGGATCTTTGTGACTGCACTGATTTGAATGTGGCTTTGAAATGACACTAGAGTCAAAAAGTATCATAGTTCTGAAATATGATGAGAACAAAATTTCAATCTGGAAATATCTTAATAAATAAATATTTTCTATTAAATTATCAAAATGGTTTAATCTTTTTTTATACCAAAAAGTAATTTATTTTCATTCTCTTATTGTAAGAAGATAAGCAGAATAAGTTCTTAAAGATTACCTGCCTTTATAGAACCGGTTCCTGAAAATCTGGAATATATTTCATTTTCAAAGTTTTTTTATTTATAGTTAGAAAAAATGTATATATAGACATGCCTACTCATAGATACCTGTACACACCCGCACGTACACGCACGCACACACCCGCACGAGCACACACACACGCACGCACACATCCGCGTGAGCACACACACACACACACACACACACACACACACACACATATATATATACGCATTTCAGAGAAACATGAATCGAGCGCTACAACGTGATGCAATAGTTAGCAAGCTTGTCTCTCTAGACAAATTCTCACTGGATGCCCCATTCTTTCGGCCTTGTGCCAAATCTAAGCTACGCTCAGAAAATTACCATTTCTACATTTTTCTTATATATATATTTGAAACCGCCATAAATGGACAAAAATATTTTTATTACCACTCATGATAATATTTAAAAAATAAAATTGAAAAACGGGCTAGCTACCCGGTTTCGAATATCGCTTAACAGAACTAAATTGATATTAATAAAGAAATAATTAGTTAAAAAAGAATGGACAAAAAATTAGTTAAAAAGGAATGGACAAGATGTAGAGAGAAAAAAATCCTAAATGGAAATGAGTTGGAGGCCAAATATGTGCTACTTCTGTTTGCACAGTGAAGGTTTTAAAGATTGAATATAAATGACCTCCAACACTTTAAGGTGGTAACTTGAGTGAGACAGCCTTAGGATGGAAAATTCATTTACTATCCTAAGTTCCTCATAATCATTTTTATACATCAAGAAGAATATTGGGAGGAAAATTTATAACAAAGCGAGAAAAAGTTTTCAAGTGACGCGTTTCGTCCTTTAGGACATCATCAAACTAAATTTGTTACTTTGGTGTTTCTACACATGCGGATGAACGAAAGACGCTGGTAATTTTGGTTCACTTTATTTTTGTATATAATCTAGTCGATTTCATTTACATTAAATTGTGATCAGTCTCGTTATGGTGAGTAACTAATACGTTTAATATATTGTTTTGTAAAATGCCCATTTTATGGTCATATAATCTTTCCTTGAGGTTTATCATATGTATATTTTGTGAAAAATTTACAGGCGATCTAGTTAACTCTTTTTCAAGTTTTACCATATTCTTTTGTTTAGCATTGAAAGATAAAGGAAGGGGTTGGGAGATATTGGTTTTATTAGGGTAGGGCCAAGTGAAAATTTAGTTGTAATTCCTCTTTGGTAATGGCAGGTATGTGGTTTGACCCTTGAGTTAGTAGTGATAGATGGTGGGGAAGTAACTGCTTGGCCAAATTAAAAAAAAAAATCTGAATGTGACTATTTGAAAGAATAGGATAATTATTGTAATTCGTACTTACTTCTATGGCGGTACATTCTTATGATCTCCCTTTGTTTATTTAGGAGTGTATTTTGGCATTGAAATGTCAAAATTTCAGTTTTTTCTGTCAAACATAGAATACATCAATATCTTAAGCTATTTGGGGTCTAAGCCTTGCCTATGAGCTTCTATTTTATCTGGGGGCTTAAGTTACTTTCTTTTAATTCCCAGTATTTCCTAGAAAGGGCTGTTTGGTATCATAAACTAGGGTTGATGAAGAAATGCATGTGGGTATAAAGCCGTTGCTTCTAAATTTCCGCCGAAATTCCGATATAAACATTACATTTCTCCTTATTTTCCTTAGGGTAGATGGTGGCTTGACAGATTACATTTTCAGATCTACATTTACCCTCAACCGGACAGTTATTTCTAGATCTACAACGACAGAGGGGGTATCATTCTATTGTCTGTATTGGATCCGATAAACTTCTTCAAGATTTGATTATTGTAAGTGCTAATAATGTTATCCATATTATTAGTACATGAGTAACTAATCTTGATAGTTTTCCTATTGAATATTTTGCTCAGGGGGTTATCTCCATGAAAATATTTACTTATTAATTTAAGGAAGATCTTACCAATGTTAATAGTTGATAGTCTATAGAACGGGTGGGGGTTATATAATTTCCTTTTTCCTATGTTTACCTTTGGCCTTTAGCGATTCCAGATTATTAGTTCATTTATCTTTATATCCGCTATTCTGGAGGGCCTTAGCAGATAGTTTTTTTTTTATTATTCCTAAAGATTCTAAGGTTAGAAGATAATCGGTTAATTCTAATATTGTATATTCGGTATTTGTTTTATAATGGCACTAGGGTGGTTGGAATTAATATTAATGTAGCTAGAGATTTCATTGTTTTTGTTGTGTGGTTTAAAAGAATTATTATCGAGGTTGAGGGTAATATCTAGGTAATTTACTATCTTTAAGTTGGATGCTATTTCTATTTTGAATCCTAGCATACTTAATGATTTTCTTTTGGATTTTCATAGTCAAGAGTCCATTACTATTTGGGATGAACATAAGTCCATCATCCCGGTATAGGCCTACCTGTTTAGGATTCACAACATTACTCAGGGTGTCTAGTATACAGATGCCTATTAAATTGGCAACTTGGGCTGAATAATGTGCCCCGATGGGAACGTCAAACTTATTATTGTGACTTTTCGTCCAAGTAGAATCATTAAGGATCAGGAGGAATTTTCTCGCTGCTAGAATAATATCAGTTTCTTCTTCTGTGATCTCTACATGGTTTCTTGCGAAATGAATACATTTTACTCGGAGATCTCTCGATATAGAGGGATAGAATTCAATAATGTCAAATTTAAGAAATATTGTTCTAGTTTTGTCTACAATATTGTTAAACCAATAGATATTGTCGGTCGAATCCTTCCAGAGGTTGGTATAATAATTATTTAACCTCAAGCAAGGCAGGAATGAGACTGGGTTACAGTAAGAGAATAAAAAAAATACAGGGGATGTCGAAGAAAAGATAAGAGATGGATGTCAATCAAGTGGATGGAAGATAGAAATAGACGTTGCATTTAAACTTTTGGAAATGTGATGTGATAGCAAAAATTGTCTGAGAGCCATGACCGCCTCCTCCAGCTTGTATGACATAGTGCAGAGTCCTGTTTCTAGACATAGAGTCTTCCACCTGCCACCCTCTTGACTTATGATAGCACTATTTTCTAAAGGCACTTGATGTAGGCCTCCGTGTTGAGTCTGGGCCCTTGTAAATAGTTAATGGAGGCATAACGTCATCATCACTAGCGGTCACTCCAAACACAATCAGACTCATCTAATACTTTCCGAATCGTCTGCACTGTCCTCAGATTGAGACCCAAACACTCTAAAATGTTCGGATTGAAGCTTCCGGCTCGAATGGCGAGCAGTACAGCATGCCTTTTCCAAATTTCGAGTAGAGTGAATTGCTTCATGATGTTCTTTTTCTTACAGACGATACTTAACTAATACTAAACATTATGTGCAGTTGACAAAATAATAAAACAAATGCACATGCACGAAATTAAAAGTATCACATGGCAAAAATTTATCCATCGTAGCCTACACACACACATACATATATTACGGAAATTAACAAAACTGGTTATAAACAACCGACAATTTGAAATGATTTGTTTGAACATTATTTTTGATCGATACTCGTATTTAAGTAGATATTCTCTTTATAATCAAACAGTATTATATATTTATATCTACCGTCCTGATTATTTACGATAAATTGTTATTACGAAAATGTGTGTCATTCGGCAGGATTCGAACTTGCGACCCCTATCCACATCGCGGAAGCCACCAAGTGATCTGGCGCGTCTTAGCCCTCTCGACCACGAATGACGACCAGTCTAAACGAAGTCGAATTAAGCCTATAACACAATTTATGAATTCATCGTAATAACCATATCTGCTCTGAAATGTATCGTAATGTCAACAAATGTAAACATGTTACGGAAATTAATGAAGATTAACGAAACTGGTTATAAACAACCGACAATTTGAAATTATTTGTTTGAGCATTATTATTATTCAATATGTATCCATACTATAGACGGTGTGTGTTGATCTAAGACGTTAACTTTAACCACCTTTCTCTTTATACTTTTCGTTCTATTTTTTTCTCTTTTTTCCTTTTATAATTTTTTAATATTTTTCTTTATCTTTTTTTTTGTCGTTACAAATATCTATTCTCGTTTTCGGCACGTAAGTGCCTATATGTGACGATTTTTTGGATGATTTTAAACATTAACTGTTGTATGACTTGAGTCTGAGGAGCGGCTGTTTTAGCTTCAAAATATTTGTTACTCATGGATTTGTAGAAGATTTAAAAATGTTTTCGAAATTATATATATATATATATATATATATATATCCGAGTGAGTACAGAACGAAGGAAGAATTTTTTTCTCCGTCCAAAACATTAATTTAAAACAGTGCTTTATATATAATGTATAGAGCTGTGAATATTTATTATAAATTATGTTTTAGAACATGTACATAATTTTTTCTATATATGTCCTCTACAATCATATGTTTGTTTCGACGTTGGGCATCCAACGTCTCATCAGGAGGAATAGTCAAGAATTGAAATCATCAGCTGCCTATATGTGGTTCGTTGTTGTTATGGGGTGGTTGGGGTTATTGATAATGAAGGGAATATGACTTTCGTGTTGACAGACTTTTGAAGAACTTGGTGTGTAAATGCTAAATGGTTGATTAATGGCATTATCTGTTAGAATGTACGTTTTTATTGGTCGGGTATATCTTTTGGTTAGAATGTCAAGAACGTGGTGCGTGGGGGGTTGATTACTTGGTCATTTTTGCGTTTGTGTGTGTTTTTTTTGTGATTAGGGAACCCATCTTGTTTGTTGACCGTAAGAATTTTTAGGACAGTGGCATGATTAGCTAGTGCTTGATTGATGAGTGTCTGTTGTTACCAGACAGATTTTATGTATTCTCTTTTATCTAGTGGTCAGGCTGTCTGATTTTTCCAGTACGGAATATTTTTGTATTTAAGTAAGGTTTTTATGGGTAGGTTTCTAATCTAATCTAATTCGGAATGTTAAGCTTTGCTTTAGAACTTAGTAGTTTGATCTTTTCTATAGAATTGTTTATTTTTATTTTTCGTTTTATTTTAGCGGGATAGAAGTGTTCATTCAAGTGTGGAGTATTATTGTATTTAAGCGAAGTCATTTATAAAAGTCTAAACTTATGTTTTTTAGAAGGCAAATGCAAATTTGTATTTTATCAGTTTTTTATAATTTATTTAAATTTGTATATTTAATCTTAATTTTGAATTTAGAGGATCGATGTTTTCTTTAATTTTTGATTTTTCATAGATTATCGTTTGGGAGCCTGTTTATTTCATTTAATTTTACATTTTATTTATTTAGATATTTTTGTGGGTATTAGACCTTACTTTAAGGATTTATTAGATCGATTTTTTCTATAGCATTTTTAATCTTTTATAATAAAAATATCTAATCAAATTCCTAGTATTTCCAAGCATGATTGTAGGGTTAGATCCCTAATGTGCTTACAGTTTACTGTGGTTTCGTGCCTCTGGTTTAAAAGCTTGTTACTATTTATATATTTAAGGATCTCTATTTTTTCTTGAAGGCAAAGAAAACATGGTTCCTTTATAAATATTGCTGTTCTTGCATGTTTGAGGATTTTCCATTTAACCTTAGGCGTTTTATTTTCGTCTTTTAATTTCCAAAAGTATTTGGAGAGAGACGTCATGTTTTGTTTTTCTTTGTTATTGAAGGATGAGAGGTGATTGTAAAAGCGCTTTTTAAATACGTTTATGGTATTCCCAATATATATTTTTTTCATGTTTAGGATTTTCTATGGATGAAATCGAACACATATATATCAGAGATTTTGTCATACATTTAGTGGTTATGGGGCATTTGTTGGGGTTTCTACAGTTACAGAGGTTGTTATCACGGGACGGATTTGTGTTAGTGTTGGAGTTAATTTTGCTGTGTAGTTTTAATATTTTGGTGTTATGCATTTTGATTATTCTTTCTAGATTACTGGAACAGCTATAACTTAATTTTATGGTGTTTTTATTGAAGATTTTAATCAGAGAGTTATTTTTGAGGAAGTGTTTCTCTATTAGTTTAAGAAATTTATGCCCCAGCTTGAAGTTAACTGATTGATTGAAGGGAGGGTTATACCATATTATTTTTCTGTTTCTATTTTTGCTTTTTGAACTTTTGAATTTTTCCACAAAGCTGACTTTTGATGATTTATACCCGCTTTCATTAAGGATTCTATTATAAATTATCTTGTGCTTATCAAATATCTCTTTACTGGATGAGTGTGTGTTAATGCGACGTTCTACCGATGATGGGATATGCTTAATAATGGATGGTGGGTGATTAGAGTTGGGGTTTATATATATTGGGTTAGCGTTGTTTTTCATGTAAGGTTGGAAATTGTTCGATACTAAGTCTAATGTTATGTCTAGGAAGTCTACTTGCTTGATATTGTGGTTAATCACTACGTTAAGGCCAAAGGATTTAAAGACTCTATGGATTAATTTTCTAGTTTTATCAATCTTACCTCCAGTAGATTTACCAATTATCATTAGTCCGTCGTCACTATATAGTCCTATATTGTTTGTCCGTTTCGATTTCCTAATGTGCAGTTAAGTTGTACAGTAAGAATAATCCAACCAGATCCGAAGCCTCTGCAGAATCCAGGGCACCCATAGATAAATCAAAATTCTCCTTTGAGTTCTTAGTCCACTGTTCTTTGTCGTGGATTATAACTGATTTTCTGCAATTCAGGATAATTTTGACTTCATCCTCTGTGATGTCTGAGTAGAATTCCGCGAACTCCAGGGCGAGACCGAATAGGTTCTCCGAAATCGATGGGTAAAAATCCACAATGTCAAATTGTAAAAAGGTGGCATTATTTTTTCCACCAATTTTTTTCAAACCACCCGATCACGTCCACCGTACCTTTCCACTGCGTTAGTTTAATTTTATTTTTTATTTGTTGGTTGACCCTCTCTAATATTGCTTTACTGATCCTACCGATTGCGGATTTTGTGGGGTTTATTATTCTTGTAGGTAATTTACTGTAAAAATCAGGTTTGTGGTCTTTCAAAAGCACATATGCTTCTTTCGTTGCTATTTTGGGGACTCTGTCACTTATTTTCAATTTGTCCGTAATTAGTTTATCTACCTGGTTTATTCTGTCTATGTGGTTTTTGTGCTCCTTGTTGATTTTCCTGTATTTTTTTGTTAGGTTTTTCTTAATTAGGTCCTTGTATTCATTTGAGTCCATCTTATAGAAATTCGATGCTTTGAATGATGATTTGACAAAGACCATATCTGATTTGTGTATGTTGCTGACTATTGTGTCTAAGTGATTTTGGAATTTATTTTTGTGTTTGTGGAAAGTGATTTTGTTTATGGTTTCGAACAAGTCGTTTTAGAAGTTAAGAAGTTTGTCTGTGAGAGGAGCGGTTCTTAGGTTTTTAAATCCGAATGTGTTATTATTTGGAGCTCCATGGCCTTTAATGAAGAAGTGTGCTTTCCATCTTATTCTTCGTATTAGGTCTTCAGTTTTTAGGACCAGTTTCTGAAAGTATTCCTGTTAGCTTGCGATAGGAATATTTTTTCAGCGAAATGTATTTTATCCATGTTCAATCTTTATCTTAATGGTGAGAGTGCTCGATTTAGTGTAGGAGCAGGTTAAGAAACCTCCCCACATACACGCAAAACTGACCAAGTAATCAACCCCCCACGCACCACGTTCTTCGAAATTCTAACCAAAAGATATACCCGACCAATAAAAACGTACATTCTAACAGATAATGCCATTAATCAACCATTTAGTATTTACACACCAAGTTCTTCAAAAGTTTAACGGTCAACACAAAAGATATATTCCCTTCATTATCGATAACCACAACCAACCCCACAACAACAACGAACCAAATATGATTTCAGTTCTTGCCCATTCCTCCTGATGAGACGTTGGATGCCCAACGTCGAAACAACCATATGATTGTAGAGGACATATATAGAAAAAATTATGTACATGTTCTAAAACATAATTTATAATATATATATATATATATATATATATATATATATATATATATAATAAAGTCCCAGTTTCGAATACTGCCAAATGACACACACTTTCCTAACAAAATTTCTCAAAATGCTAAGGCCGGAAGAGTTATGTATATAAATATATTAATTTTTTGAACATTTATTTTTAATACATACTCGTATTTGAGTAGATATTCTATTTTTTAATTAAACATTAAATATATATATATATATCCGCAAACAGATGTGTTTCGCTGTATCACAGCTCATCAGTATGATTAAACATCCGATTGCTTTTTACCTAGTATTGAAACCCGACCGAATTGGCGTCAGTCGGTAATTCTACCTCTGAAATATTCGTCCTTTGCAGGCGAAGAAGACCATGACTCTTGGTCACTATGGCTTTGGGTGGGTGCGGAGATGGCTGATAAGGCCAATCTTTGCACGGAAGGGTCACCACAGAAGAGCTTCTTCGATAGTTGGCCGTTCTCCATGCGATGTGCATGACCAGCCCACCGAAGTTGAGAGCGCAGAAGCATGACGTGAATGTCACACTTGACACGTTCCAATATATATATATATATATATATAGTGATGATCCACGTATACTGTCTTAATATGTATAGGAAAGAATATTAATAAAAAGTTTTGAATTTAAAAATGTACTTTTTTTGGACAGTATTTGCTTATTTTTATTATTGTATTTTATATTTCAGACCGCCCTCGGTCCTTCATCAGAAACGAATGATTTTTAAATTTGAATTAGAAATGTATTTCACGATAGCGTCCGAATATTTTTTTTGTGTTTACATCACGTGGTGTGTGTGTTTGTTCACAACATGTGGCACGTCCGTAGAGAAAGTCTGTTTGTTTTAGATAAAAATTTCTTGGAATATCTGAAAAAAAAAAAAATATATATGTATATATATATATTGTAAGTAAGTTGTTGAACTCGTAGGTTTATTAACCTTGTGTTCATGCATTTACTTTTATAGAGAGTGCTCGATACAAATATAGACCGTTATACAGTAATTGTTGTTACAATGTTTTTATAAATTCATAGTATCACTACACAAAAATCTTCATGTGCAGGCGGTTCAACGAGCGAAAAGAAAAAAAATAACAAGAAAGGACAAAGAGAAAGATAGGAATCAAGGGAATAGAAGATGGCAGTTGATGTTGTATTTAAACTTTTGGAGATTATAGCTATCAGGGAAGTAAATGTACAGAAGGGAGTTTCACAGGCGGGAATTGCGAGAAAAGAAACTGAGAGTAAAAGGGGCGGTTGCATCTGATCCTTTTGACGGTAAAAAGATGAAACCTAAATGCCAATCTAGTAGCACAAGTAAATTCATATAATCGGGGAACCAAGGAAAGAAACTAGTCAGAGCAGAAGCCGTAAAAATATTGAAAGAAAAGACAGAGGAAACCACATCACGTTGGTGAGAATGTAACTGAAATCAAACTGCCAAATCGGGATCGATTACGTTGTAGATAATGCTTTTGGTTTTGTCGAGAAGCCAAGGTGATTAACAGAAACACCCGACCAGAAATAGCAACAATATTTAATACACGAACGAATAGTAAATTTATAAATGTGCAAGATGGATTCTGATGAGAAAAACTTCTAGTCCGTCATAGTGACGCAACCTTCTTAGCAGTAGATGTAGCTGTTGTTTCGATGAAGTCATTCCACTTGAGGTCGGTTGAGAGAGTGAGGCTAAAGAGGCGTAGTGTGTTGCTTTCTGGGAGATTAGTGTCATCCATACAAATGGAAAGTAGGAAAGCTTCTCTGTAGTGGTTAAAGGAGGGCAGCTTTTTTTTTGGAAGCATTAAAATTTACGAGCTATTTTTACCCCAATCCATCACAGATTAAAGATCCTATCCAAGAGTAACGGTGAGGTTTCAGTGAATCATGTTCTCTTCTAATCAGACTGGCATTTTAAAGTCCCAAATATAGTAATTTGTTCAGATTGTCATGTGTGAAGAGTATATAATTAATCATTGTAACCAAGGCTTAACTTCATACTTCTCCTCCGCCTATGTATAATTCCACCAAGAAGAACATAACCTTAGAATGATGAAGTTGTTTGAAAAGACAAAACGTGTTATGTTAATTATTATGCAATATTTTTACTATTTCGTTAGTGAATTACATATAAGTTATATATATATATATATATATATATATATATATATATATATATATATATATATAATTATGAATTAATTGTACATTGCGACGAGATAGATTCTCTCCATCAGGCAATGTTGGGTGTTGGTTGTGAAAATGATTTACATTTAAGCTCTATAATATTTCTTATATTGAGCACTGTCTATAATAACATAAATGCCGAGGTACTCAAAATAGTAAAAACCTTGGGTCCTCTTCACCTGTGTATATATATATATATATATATATATATATATATATATATATATATATATATACTTTTGAAATCAATATCATCAGGCGTCGGAATTCATAGGTTTTCTGTTGAGCTAATCATTTTCGTACCACCTGTCCATGGTCTGACAATACCATGTACTACTGAGCTGAAGATGTAAGGTGGTCATCAAGTTGGTTCTTAGTGCAGAAGAAAGATAACCTCTTAACTCACTGATATATTCCGTTCAAAACACAGGCCAACTCTAATAAAATTAATCTGAAATTTCACTCTGCTAACTGAGCGAAAGTTTGTGCAATTCAAAGAAGTAATTGGATATTTGCGATAGTCTGAATAAGAATGATCAAATGAAAGAAGTTATTGAAGGAAAAAAGCAAAGTTAGTAATCGAAACGACAGAGCTGTTTCAAGCAGAAACAACGCTTTGCAGCATGTGATTTTTCTGAAACTACTCATATTTCTTTAGCACGTTCACACGCCGTGGGGCTACTGGATGTTAAAAATATTTCTTTCGACGCAATCTGCATAAATCACAGAGCGTTCGAGGTTGGATCCTATCGCAAGTGAATCATTATTCGTTTAAAACTCATTAACAGACATACATCTTAAAAAGAAAATTTCGCTCAATTTGCCTTTCTTAACTACATCGGGACGTTGAGGCTGGCAATACTTTGCAGTTGATTTGTTACAATATACAGTTTTGTAAAATAAATTCCTAATACAATAAAATTCTTAAAAATAAAGGCATAGAATATAAAGTTGATTTAACGAATAAATTTATTGCTTACGAATTAGCAGTTGTATTTATTCTGTTAAAACCATATTAAAGACAAGAATTAATAAAAGTAATTGTTAACAAAAGAAATCATTTTCATTTAGCTTCTCCTTTTCCATCATCTACTTATTCGAATAAAATAACTCTTAGTCTTTCTTTTATAAATACACTTGTAAGGATACTAGAAGCAATAATTTCTTTCCTTGTGTCTGCCGTAAAATGGTCCCATCAAAATTGTAATTTGTCGATAGTCTTTCATATTTGTAGTCGTTTATTTTCAAAGTATACCATAGAAATACCAACTTACTTTCCTTGACTCCCAAGTTATGATTTAGTTATAACTTTCAAGCAGAAAATAATTTTATTTGAATAAGAAATAATTATAATAGCCACCAATTAAGCAATCCCTTATTTTAAAGATATCACAAAAGATTAAATTGGAAATTAATTACAAAAGAATTATTTTTAATAGTTTTATTTTAAACCTTAATATAAAAATGAACTATCTCTATTAATCAAGAACAATTAAGGTGGGCAAGATATATGACACATACTAGTAGATGATAAAACTTTGATATAATTTAATGTAATATCTGTAGATACACAACCGACAAACAAACAACTTCATATATTATTTGCATTCAAATTGATGTCCTCATCTTTGTTATTATTATCACGTTTCGGCGGTTATGTCCCCTGAAATTCTCCATGTGTCTATCGATCTGGGTAACTTTCGAGGAATTTTGAACTGAATCCTTTATTTAATCTATAGAGATTGTTTGCTTTCTTTCTGCTGTTCATGTCGAGAAATTCAAGAAGAAATCAATATTAAATATTTGAAATGAATTCTCACAATTTCAAGCAAACATATACAAACTTTAACTTTATACATTATATTTATTAAAGATTTGGACTGATTTGTGTTGTATAACACGTAATTGTTTTGCTTGTAAAAAAATATAATATTGCATGTGAAGAAAAAATGTAATCCTAAGTTTACTCCGACGGAGCGAAAGAAATAGTAGTATTGTTGCTTCTGTAGTTTATTGTCAATCGCAATATCAGATGAGTTGAAAACGAATAATTTTAACAAAACTTGTAAAATCTGAAAAAAAAAAAAAAACGAGCTGAAAATTGAAGAGAATAAAAAGGAAAATATATTTTTGCAGCTGGGAGCTGTGGGTCAAGCAAGGTCATCGTTGGCAGCCATTGTGTAACTAAGGGGAAACAAATGGAAGTCTTGGGCTTTGCGGTTGGTGGAAGTGAAAAATAACGATAGTCAAAACATGCTTTTCGACGATTGTCACAAACGTTTTTGATAAGTGAACAAAAGGTTAAATTCTGGTTATGGGAAAAAGTGAAATATAAATCTCACTGAAAACTTGAATAAATGATATAATCGGGAAGAAGAAGAAGAAGAAGAAGAAGAAAAGAAATTACGTCAATAGAAATATTGCTATTTCTTTGGCTAAGCCAAGGGAATAAAATCACTCCGCCTCATAATACGAGCTGGGAGTAATCTCATTGGTTAAAGATTTTATTTGCATGTCCATCACGCATCTCCCAAGAGAATTTGGGACACGCATAAATACCAGAGCCGAGAAGGCCAAAGTCAGTTGGAACCCAGTCGATTTTCGGTTCAGAGATGTAACGACTAAGGGATGGAAGTTCCCAACTGGGGGCCACGACAAAAAGAGTGGTCGCTTCCCATAGAGCTCCTGACTAAAAGATGTACAAGGAGCCAAGAGAAGTTGAAGTTGCAGTTGAAGTTGGACTTAGGACCAGTCGAGATGTAACGACTGAGGGAAAAGTGTTCCAAACCGGGAGCCATGTCGTTTGACCGACTTAAAAGAGTTAAAATCAAATAACGCGCCTTCGATAGAGTCCTGGCCGAAAATGTATGGAAACAGAAAGAGCTGAGAAAGAGTTAAACTTGACATGAGAGATTGATTGCCGCACCGAGCTAAGGTGACAAAACGAATTACCCCCGTCGTCGTCCCCACACACAAAGACCCAACTTCGGCTGTTTCCGTAAGGCTTCGGTGCAAAAGCCCCGATAAGACTGTTTTGAAACCGTCAAGACTTGAAGAAAAACTTAAAATCTCCGATTGAAGTAAACAACCAAAAACAAAAACTAAAAACTTTCGCTCCGTTGTAAGAATAGGAAACCGACTACTGTTTATTTCTGTTTGCTGTTTTTTTTGTTTTTTTTTGTATATAAAGACTTTTTTCAACTTAGCCAGGCGTCATCGAATTTATTTATTTATTTATTTTTAATGCCGTTTTTTTTTTTTTTGTCAACATAAGTGTGTACGTGTGTCCGGTCTGGTTTGAAGTGGTAGAGAAACGGCTACCGGGTTTTCAAAGTGTCTTCCTTGAGATCAAAATTCACAGCATGGGCAAGGAGGAACACCGTTGTAAGAGACGACTTGAAGACCAGCTGCTATGGTGGGGCCGTCGCGGCTAGCGACCCGAGAGAGTCGTCATAACTGGTGCCGTATCGACAACAAAAACCCTGACTCAGGTTCCGGACCCCATCATGACTGGTTTCCGTGAAGGGGTTAGGACCCAAGGCCCGGACTGATCGCGTCATAGTTGAATGACAATATCATTAAAAAGCTAATTTTGCTAAAAATCTACAAGTTCATGAGATTATTTGGCGATTCATGGTGGTATAAATATTTACAAGGGAGATTGTAATGTTCTCCAAATATTATACTTTTTTAGTCGGTTCTTAGTTTGGCTGAGGAATTTTAGCAACCACATTTACAATAGTTTGACATAAGGCCAAAAACAGTCAATTAAGATTCTGTTGCGCAAATATTCAATGTCTAAATGAGATACTTGCCTTAACAATCCCGATTCAAAATCATTGTTTTTACATCATCCTCAAGTCGTAAGTACCTCAAGTCGTAATTACTTTAATTCGTAAGTAACTCAACAAACTTCAGAGTAATTTAGAATCTAAATAAAAACACTTCGAATTTATGGATAGAGGATCTTAACCTAAAATAAGTTGTTTTTCTTCTCTCCATAGCAGCTAATTAAAACATTCAATTTACTCAGGTACACGGATTCTTTGTTCTTCATGCATTAATCTTGAATTGAGCACAAATAACTTTTAGAGAATATAACACACGCGTACGCACCCCATTTACTTTTCTGTCGATTGTTCATTTGCTTGTTTTGTTTTTTGTTTATTTTGTTTATTTTTTGGTTTGTTTTTGTCAAACTACAACAAAAGGAAGGAAAGAAAGTGAGCAATGCAAACATATAACACAAAATGGGATCTACTAAATTTAAAAGGGATGCAAATTCTTTTGCTATTATCATTTCTACTACTGCCTTATTTTTTAATTATTGAAAAACAAAAGAAATTAAAGAAAATTGTAAAAAACGTTCGTTCGTTGTATGCGTTTTCTTTGTTTTGTTTTTGCCATGAATAGGGTTATCTTTTTCTATGTGCAGTGTCCCTTCAGGACATAGGCGATATTAGCCTTCTACAGCTCCTTATCCTTTGTAGCTCTTAACACCCTTTCTATTGTTCAGTTAAGTGCCATACGTGATACAAACGTGAGCGATCATGTCTCGAAAAAGACATGACTAACTGGGCAAAAAGTTTTCCGCAGTAAGTTGCTATTACTTTCTTCGGTAGACTGGTTGCTAGTCAAAGCTATAGAATCCAATCTGTCTTGCTATTAAACCCATAGCTGGAGGGAGAAGAGACAGATTAATACCTTTCCCAAGGGTATTTGCGCGTAAGTGAATGCAACAAATTCAACTGGAATTTGAACTCGACTCTTTGATTTTTCGTTCTAAGCCGATATCCACTGCACTACAACGAAACTGTCTCTTGTTGCTCCTCCCAAATCCAGCTCTGCCATCTATCTGCTCAAGCCCATCAATCTTGTCATGCGTTCCTTTCCCCTGTCTCTCTTCCCCTGTATCTGTCCTTAAAGGTTTATACTAAAGCATATAAGTGTATATGCTTCATCCACGCAGAAATAATCTCATCATTTTAAATCGAATATTACTCGTATTTCTCTATTTCTCTAGGCATGTATGTCTGTGTGCATATAAGGATTTTGAAACAAAAAATGTTTCAAACATGAAAGGCATTTTGTATGAATTCTCATAGTAAAAATACCTACTCGTTTTTGAGTGTGACGTCTGCTAGTTTAGTGTTGTGGTAAGAGCCAGTTAGCCTCCTTACTATTATAAATGGATTGTTCCGTTTATGATAAGTAGTCCTGGGTAATTTTCTAGGGGAAAAAGTTAATACTAATGCAGTGACATGTTTAGCTGAATACTGAATACTACTATCACGACTGGATCTGTCGAGTTAAGTGTTGTATCTCTGCTAGACCACAACATCACAACAGGTAGCGAACTAATCACTATTATCAACACCAATTTAAACATATGTTCTTCAATACACACAGTGCCAAATTGTGGTTTATTCTACAAATTTATTCTGAGCAGATTTCATAACAGTTTTTATGAGAGAGCACATAATCTGGCTTCGTCATTAGTTGAACAAGGCCAGTAGGTTTCTGTCCCCAGTCACGATGCACAACTATAGACAGCTTTTGACCAGTATAACTTACGCAATTTCACTCACAAGGTGTTCATTAAGATGGGATGTAGTTTTCAGTTATTTCTCTATTGTGGCACATACTTTATTATCACCACCTTGAAAAATGAACTATAGTGAGACGTGAACCTGGATCAGGTTGGAACGCTAATTTTCTAATTAGCCACGCACCCACTAAATTATAACCAGCGCTATAGTATAGTAAAATATATTTCTTCTTGTTCAATTAAATATCTGCACTTTAATATCTGAAGTGTATTGTTTTGGTGAGGAAATGAAACAAATGATAAAGTAAATTTATTTCGGGATATGATTTCTGTCTTATTTTTGTCCAGTTATAGGAAAGATTTGTTAGAATGAAAGAAAGTGCTGAACGTCCATTTAAAATTTGTCTTCCAGTGTAGCAGTGAAGACTGGACAATTTCTTCACAGATGGAGAGAAGACATGGGGCACCAGAGATATGGTTCTACCGAACTAGGGTTCGAATATCAAGAGTGGAGTGGGCAAACGTGAACATTTTAAGCAAAATGAAGATAAAAAGGGCCACGCACATAAAAGAAGTGGTTTCCTATCATTAGCAAAAAAACAAAAAACAAAAAAAAACTAGATGCCCTTTTAAAAAGCTAAATATTTTTTAACCGGTTAAAGTTAAAGGTTTTAATAAGCAAAAGATCTTTACATTCCCTTCGACTCCATGTTTTCCAGCCAATTTTAATCCGCAAAAATTTAAATGCAATGTCAATTGCAATCTACTTTCCTCATGATTACTTATTTTCTTTTTCTGCTCATTATTAGTTTCTTTACTGCCTTGCATGTGGTGATACCGATAAAAACAAAAACAAAAAGAAAAACCAAAAAGTAATGAACTGATTATGTTGCTAAATACCGAAGCAAATGTTTTACCAGCGAACGTATTCCACCGTACATTTTCCAACTTTCAATGTTAAACAAACTCTTCTCGTTTTGGGCTTTCCCTGCCCCACTTACCACAAGGCTGTGCACACACACACACACACACACACACACACACACACACACACACACACACACACATATATATATTACTCTACATGACGAATTTAGTATTGTTCCATTATATTGCATATTTTCGCTGGACATTTTTTTAACTTTCAATATTAAAATATTTTCCATCCTTTCAGCGTTCATTGCTGATGTGTAATTTATAACAATTTTCTATATATTCTTTTAGAAGATTCCAAAAATTACAAAGTCTTTCAAAATTTCCTTTCTTTTCTTAGTATTTTTCGGAATTTTACATAAATATACTTAGAAAACTCTGCTACCGTTTCTACTTCTTGATGCTGCTTTTTCAAATGATCAACCAAGCTGCTGAAAGTGCTTGTGGTAATACTTCCTCCAAACGCTGACTCTATTAGACGGAAATTGATTACAACTTGTCCCAATCTCTCTGCTGAGGGTTTTTTATGTTATTAAACCGTTCAAGATGTGTTTATTTGGCACGTCTTTATAAATCCACTAAGTTTTGTTTTCTTCTATTTTATATAGAAATAGGAAATTATCTCTCTAAAAATACAAAGGTAATGAGAGATGGTTGCTTTGATGAAAAAAAGGGAATCAAAAATTATTGTTATAAAACCACCAAGATTATGTTGATTCAGGCGCCAGCCCCCAAATCGCAGACAATCTTCTTCCGGTGTGGATTCAAATATCGTTTTTATAAATATATACTAGTTTTAGAGCGAACGGAAAGAAACGAACAAAAAATAATAAATGTATATAGGTTGTTTATAATATTTAAAATATCTTTTAGTCTGGTTTAATTTTAATTTCTTTATCTATTTCTTTCTTCTTGTCTTCTTCTCGCAGTCTGTCTTTCGAGTTCTATAAAAAATATCTTATCTACGTTTTCCCTCTATGAACTGAATAAGTCGTATTTTTGGAACAAAATGCACTGTTTATTGAATAGTCTCGAATATATATATATATATATATATATATATATATATATATATATATATATATATATAGGCAACACCCAAGTTTTCAAATACAAAACAAATAGTTTCTCGTATTTCTTAAAATTCCGGTTAAAAATATGGCAGACATTTCCCACTGAACAGTATTAACCATCCACAGCTGCAAAAGAAGAAGAAAAAACGACAAAGAGAAAACACGATAGCTGCCATTTTATTTAAGCAGTTATTAAAACAAGTCAGCTACCGACAACTGCTCTGCAGTAGCTAATGAAACGCTATCAATATCTGAGTTATTATCCCAAAAGATTTCTACCTCTTTTTAAAATCTCTTTATGAAAAAAAGCTGAAATATAAAATCGTGATTTCTATTTTCGCTTATAAATAGTTTTTTTATTTGCAATGTACACAAGAAAAACCAAAGTGCAGGAAATCTAAGCCTCATAGAATCTGGCACCTTAAAATCAGAAAATTCCCAATGAAACTTAACATTATTGAAAACATGTTTGGGCACCTCGACGTAGTGTAATGGTTTGTAAGCTTGTTTCGCTATTACAACTGAATAGTGAGTTTAATCCTTACTCGTACCCGATACTTTCGGCCCATGTACTACATCTTAGCGGCGCTTAGACAATCATCCATCATTGACATGTCCGACTTACGCTAATATAGTCAAAGTTTAAGTCAAGTAACTTTTATAAATAAGTATAACAATACTTAATGTTTTCCGTAATTCTTATTCATAGTTGTTATTATTATTAATGCTTAATTACTTTTCTCTTTCATCGTTATGAGTAAATTTGAATAACGTCTGCTTGTTTAGCTCTCGCAGCACAACTAGCAAGATGCTGCCACGGTTAAATAGCCTCTCAAGGATAAGATATGCGAATTCAAACCCTGTAAGGGGACTATTTTCCATAAATTTGAATTACTTAATTTTCATAAGTTCAAATTCCAGCTGAATTCGTTGTATTCACTTTAAGGAAATACCTCCGGGAAAGATATTAACCCGTCTCTTCTCCCTCCAGCTATAGGTTAAATAGCAGGATTATATAGCGTTGTTCTATAGCGTTGGTTGGCAACTATTCTATCGCAGAAAGTAATGGGAGCCTACCGCGAGAAAATCTTTTGCTCAGTCAGTCATGTCACTTTCGAAACACGATCGCCCAAGAGTGTATCACGTATGGCACTTTACTGACTGAATTGTTGTAGAATTTAATAATGATCTTAGCCTTATGATAAAAAGCAGTGCAAATAAAATGAAAGAAAAACTGGTGAAGCATTACAACAACTGCTTGCTTTGGGTTGGGTGTTGGGGTGTTGCCGTGTGTGGAGGGTGGAGTGATCATCTTGGAACTGCAGTTTAATTTTATTGTACATTACATTGGAACAAGAAGAACAAAAAATGAATAAATAGATTTAGCTGATCTGAAATAAATCAATGATCTTACGTCCATGTTCATCTTATAATTTGTATGTCTCGTTGATTCTGCTGTTTCGTAACTGATATTTCCAGATGTTCACAAACGTACATTAAATATTCATCAGTGCTATTATCTGTTATTTGCCTTGGAATCATCAATAAATTTGCAAAAGTTATTTTTCTCTACCTATATATGTTAATCGGTATCACCACTGGGAGCGAGGCAGTACAGTTACTAACTTGCAAGGGATTACAGGGCGTAGAAAGATTAGGAACATAAATATTAATAAGAGCAGAAAGAGAAAACAGGAATCAGTAGGACAGTCGATAGTGATTGACATGGTATTTAAGTTTTGCTAATAAAAGTTGGTTGGAAAGCATGCAGCCGGAAGGAAGTTTCACAAGCAAGAAGTGTGAGAAAAGAAACTGTTTGTATAGAACTTAAGGTTACATTTAACCAAATTAAGTTTAAATTGTCGCCAGTCTGGTATTGCGTTTAAATTAATAAAATTTAGGTACCAAAGTGAGGAACTCATCCGAAAAATTACCATGAAAGCATTTATAAAAATGGCACAAGGAAGCAACCTTGAAATTTACTGAAGACGAGCCGCCAGATCAGGACCAATGAAATTGCTGATTCGTTTTTGGATTTTATCAAGTAGCTCAAGGTAAATAGCAGAGTCATCAGACCATATGTAGCAGCACCATTCTAAGCATGGACCAATGATAGACTTATAGACATGTAAGATAGATTCTAGGGAGAAAAAATCTTTCACACGACACAGTGAACCAATTTTCTTAGCAGCTGACCAAATAATATATTCAATATAGTCTTTCCACTTCATGTCAGCTGCGAACATTGGCTCGAGAAGGTGTAACGAGACACTTTCCGTGAGGTTAGCGTTAGCCCTGCTGATGTATGGTTATGAGGAGTCTCTCAGATAATTAATGGAGAGAGATTTAATTTTTGAGGTGTTAAACGTGACAAGCTCAATTCAAAAGTCGAGTTGTTTTGAACATCAACTGCCATTTTGACCTTTTCGGACTGATCAGCCTTACTGTCGAGGCAAGAATGAATGGTTTTGTCGTCCGTGTGGATGCCAAGTTGAGAGCTGATGCAATCGGGAAGGTTGTTCATGAAAATTAAAAACAGCGTAAGATCAAGGATGAAGCCCTGGGGTACACCCACGTTAGTGCGAAAGGATCTAGACAAGTGGCTGTTCAGGATAAATCTTATTTCACGATTTGATCGTAAGGACTACACCAGCTTAAAGATGTGTCCATTGACACTGTAACTTTTCAGCCTGTGAAGAAGACCTGTATGCCAGAATCTGTTAAAGACTTTCGAGATGTCCTATGCTACAGTCCGAATTTCGTTTTTAATCTGGAGTATGGTAGACTCTTTTCGCAAGTCATCAGTACATCAGCAGTTGACGTGGAGAAAATGGGAAAATATTTCTACCGAATGGAACGAATATACGAATATTGTATGAAATTAGCTAATTTTGCTCATTGAAAGAATTATAATTTATAACCAATTTAAATGACGTGTTGAGTTTTCCTTTATATATATATATATATATATATATATATATATATATATATATGATGTATTAATATGTTTATAATTGAGACGGACGTAAATGGTGGAGTCATAAATCTGAACTTAGGAACTGATTACATCAAGAATATCATTGATGAAATCAGTAAAAGCGTAGAACCTAGAATAGAATTTTGAGAGAATCCTGCGTTTGTATGAAAGGATAT
Organism: Ascarosepion bandense; assembly: GCA_037127315.1. NCBI lineage: Eukaryota > Metazoa > Mollusca > Cephalopoda > Sepiida > Sepiidae > Ascarosepion > Ascarosepion bandense. Next base: position 544,256 of record JBBBDQ010001222.1, read on the forward strand.
GGAAGCTTGCCCATTCAAAACAACTTTCATTTCGCGATTTGATAGAAACAATCAGATTAAATGACATAAACGTCCAGAAATACCGTAGCTCTGGAACTTGCACAGAAGGCCAGCATGCCAATCCCTGTGAAATGCTTTCAAGATATCAAGAGCAACAGCTTGAGCTTCGCCGTTCTTATCAGGAGCCTAGTATTTATATTCAGTGATGGTCGTTAGCACATCAGCCGTAGACCTGGCGAAACGGAAGCCATATTATTTGTCAGAGAGGAGGTTGTGAGATATAAGATGCCTATTTCAGCAATTATAAAAGTCTCGAATACCCTGCCAAAAAGAGGTAAGTGGCTAATAGGTCGATAATTAGAGAATACAAAAGGCTCCCCAGAGTTGTTAGAAAGAAGAACTACCGAAGAGGACTTCCAACAAGCAGGAAAGCAGAGAGAAGTGAGGCAATAATGATAGAGTTTGGAGAGGACTAGAGCTAGCTCAAGGGTATATTTTATTAGGACGATAACTAGAATTCCATCACTTTCACTTGCCTTATGGGAGTCAAATTTCGAAATTATATTAGATACCAAAGATGAGGGTATATATATATATTATTCAGTTGAGTTCTAGATTTGAAATTGGGTGCTGTTACTTCAGACGAGTCAAGTGTGGAGTTGAATGAGAATTTGCTAGCAAAACACTCGACCTTGTATATATATGAATAGAATAAGTAAAGAACAGGAAGAAAAGAGTGTCTTTAATCTAACGTTTCAATTTAACAAGCTTCTTCAGAATTTTAAAATGAAAAAAATCATTTAAAACTACACTGAGACATTATGTTGATTGAAGTTTGATTTCATTCATCAGATACGTGTCAAAGCAATAGATGAATATTTTTAGCGATTAATATAAACATATTATTATGGTTTTATCGATAGGTCGGGGGAGCTTTACTCTGGATTTTTTAGATGGTTTCTAAGAATGTTTAGGTGTTTTTTTTTAACGGATATGGTAGTATGGAGTAATTTAATATCCAAACTTTTCATAGATAAGTTAGTCGTATTAATGTTTCTAATTTTATGGAGTAAGTCATTCAGGTGACTTACTCTATAAAATCTAAAATTCAGCTTGAGGAGGTCATATTTTTAACAAAATTTATCCATTATTCAAGAGAGTAGATGGAAATAAATATGCTGTTCAATTATAAAATAAACAGATCAACTACTCAAATATGAGTATCCATTTAAAAAAATAACGCTTAATCAAATAAATTTATATATATATATTGGGTTGGAACAATATATACGGAATTGGTTTGTAGTGCAGCGCTTTTTTAAATAAATTCCAAATACAGTATTCAGATGTTTGTAAACAGATTTATTCAACTACATATGGTTCATTTTGTTTTAATGCAGATTGCTATCTTTGAGATCGAACTTGGCTACTTTCTATGTTTTGAACTGGCTTAAGAATTGAAGCTCTTCACATTAAAATAGTTTTTATGAACGGAAATAGGCGGCAATCTCAAGGTACAAGGTTTGTCTTATTTTAGTAAATGTACTTTATAATTCTTCTATGTTATTAGCATGAGTATAAGTTGCTTTGGAAAGTCACTGTAGCTGAACATTAGTGCGAGTTTTTACGCATAAATCATGGATCAAATTTCTGTTGAAATAAAGATGACGATTGAAATTTTGCAGAGAAAGAAGATTCAAAGAGAAATAGCCTAGTGGCTGGGAATTTTTAAAAATTTGTTCAAGCCATAGCATTTTGGGTTTTACTGGAAACGTTTTAAACGCGAATAAAACTGGAAAACAACAAAAGTTAATTTATTAAATAGTTCATTTTGCGCCACTGGTGTCTGATATCAATTGGTTTCCATGTGACGAAATTTATCTTTCAAGAAAGTAAATAAAACAAAGAGTGTGCGTTAGAAGTCAAAAATTAATCTTTATCATATGGATTTCTATTTGTTACACTGAATTACAAGCAAACTCTGTGAACCAATAAAAACGGAAAGAACATATAGACTTTTCTTTTAATAAAAGAATACTCAGCGTTTTGTACTTGAGGATCCCCATCTTAAGTAAAAGAAATTATTTACGGTGTTTCCTGAGAGATATAAACTTACTTCAAGATTGAACGTATGACGTTAGTTCCTTTAGATTAAATTTGGTGCATCTGTATCCTTTGTCTTGCACTAGCTGCTCCACCGAAGACACACATATATATAAACTTTCGCATATACTTTTACAAAGATGCAGATACCCCTAATAAAATAGTTATGAATGTTATAACTTATCCATCGGATGGTTCTTTAACATATTTTAACGGTTCTGGCTTATGGAAGTTTAAGAAATGCTTTCATATTCTACCGTCAATGTAAGTAGTTCATTGATGGTTGAAGATAATTTGTTGTACTGCGTAAATTCATGAATACAATATTTTTAGATTTTCATTTCAACATCTGCTTTTCACATTTGTTTTTCATAGATTTATATTTCTAGACGTTTGTTCAATTATTCAATAATCAATTCAGTTTCTACAAAAAAGAAATTTCTCAGAAGACCCTCATGAAACGTACTCCTAAAAACTATTCATACAATGATTTTCAGAGATAAGTAGCTTAGATAGCGAAATAAAACTCCTTGTAGACAAACAATATATATACCCGAGTGAATAAGGAACAAAGAAAAAATTTTTTACAACGTCCAAAACATTAATTTAAAGCAGTGCTCGATATATAATATTTATAGAGCTGTGAATATTTATTATAAATTATATTTTAGAACATGTACAAAATTTTATATATCCACTACAAATCGTATATTTGTAGTGGATATATAATGTCGAAATGTAGAAACAGATGTGGATATATAAAATTTTGTACATGTTCTATATATATATATATATATATATATATATATATATATATATATATATGGGTTTTTCTGAATGTAATATCGAATTTAAATTGTGCAATTTTCCAAACTTACAAACAACAAAATCAAGATTAACAAGTCACCAACCAGATCAACATTTACATTAACATCGCTTTCTTTCTTTCTTTCTTTCTTTCTTTCTTTCTTTCTTTCTCTCTCTCTCTCTCTCTCTCTCTCTCTCTCTCTCTCTCTCTCTCTCTCTCTCTGTATATATATATATATATATATATGTTCCTAAAGACCTATTCATTTTGACATTAAAATTCGTCATGGAGTTTTCCGACCTAACTAACGAGGAACGGATAATAATCATGAGTGCAAAACGATCCGTATTCACAACAATGAACAGTGAAGAAAACAAAAAACAAAAAACAAAAATATGATGATCATTTTGACATCAAAATGTGATTTTTAGACTCCGCTAAGTCCTCGAATCTTGTTGGTCTATGTATTCTGTATAACCTGACAGCGTATAACAATATAAATATTGAGGATAAAGGTTTGTATAGGGATAATGGTTTTTTAGTGGTAAAACATTACACTAATATTAAAGCCAATAGAATTAGATAATTAATACATAAGAAACTGAAAAGGTTTCTTAAGGTCACTATAAAAACTAATTTTAAAAAAGTAGATTTCTTAATGTAACACTTGATTTAGTCGATGGCACTTACTCTCCCAATTTAAAAACTAACGCTAATCCTATATACATCCACCCTAAGCCTAAACACCCTCGGTCAATCATCAAGCAAACATTAAAAAACAGTAATTAGTAACAATTTTTCTAATAAAGATATCTTTTATAAAGATAGCAGATTCTATGAAACTGTCTTTATCATCAGCGACTATAAATGCCTTGACCTAAAATATAACAAACATAATAACAACAACAACCAAAACAACAACAACAACAATAATAGAAAGAGAAAAATTATTTGATTTGATATACACCTCCATTTAACCAGAGAGCATAAGTTCCTAAAATTAGCTGATTAGAATTTCTCTAAAAATAACCCTGTTATAAACTTTTTAACAGAAAAAAACTCTTTGATAACTTTGAGAAGATCAACAAAAACATAATTATAGAATTTTAAACAGATATAATAACTTAACAAATCAACAACATCCTAAAAAATTAATGATCACAATAACAATAATTGCAATTGCCGGAAATCTGTTGAATGTTCATTAGCAAATAAATGTCTAATTGACTTTATAGTTTACCTATGCTCTATTTCTACCACAGTAATAAAATTTTATATCGGTTGTACCAAGAATCCTTTTAAAACCCTCCATTATTTATACACTTTATCTTTTAATAATAAAACTTAACGCAACAGCACATCACTTTATACTCATTATTTGCAATTAAAAGATCCCAATAAAAACCTTGATTACACTAATGCTTTTCCCAAATATGTTTAGCTTGCTGAGCATTTCTACCAAGACTCTGTAAAGTACTTTGCCAAATGTCTTTGTGTAGTCTATAAAACACAAATACACGTCCTTCTTAATTTGTATTGTCCTTTCAGGTAGTTTTCTAAGCCTAAATATTGCGTTCCTTGTTCCAATGTCCTTAACGAAACCGCGTTGTTCTTATCCTATTTTTGGCCTGATTCTGCTGCACAGAATTTATCAGGATTCGGATGATGAGTTTTGTTATGTGACTCATTAAGCTGATTGTTCGGTGGAGTTCACATTCATCTGCATTTGACAGTGATATGAAAATAGACCTGCTTAGATTTTCCGATATATAATCATAAATCTCATTTATTATTTCTGTAATTTTGTCTACGTTGAAATTGTCTAAGGCTGTCAGCATCTCTATTAAAATACCGTCTGGTCCATCTGCTTTGTTTCTTTTCAGTTTAACCATTGCAGCTTCCACTTCGTATTTTAATATTTCTGGTCCGTCAGCATATTGTCGATTGCTCTCTCTCTCTCTCTCTCTCTCTCTCTCTCTCTCTCTTGTTGTGAAAGATGTGCTTTTATATATTCTTCCCATCGCTGGAGTATATCCTCTTTCTCTAGTACAAGCGTTCCACCTTTGGATTTCATACATCCTGCTGAGAAGTATATTCATTGTCCTGTTAGTTCACTTATTTTTATGCATGTCTCCCTTATTAGCTGTGCTCAGTCTCTCTATTTCTGAACATTTACTGAGCATAAATACAAATAATGATGTATTAACATTGGAAAAAGTGATTCTGGTTTTCTCTCTAGAAAACTAAACATTTTGATTGTTTAAAAAATGTTATTCTATGTGCCGTGTCACTTCAGGATGTCGGTGATCATGGTATTCTACAACCTCCTGTAACTTTCAGTAAAAAAGGAATGTCCTTTTACAATCTTCTAATACTTGTTCTGCGAAACATTTACGAAACCCTTCTTTAAAAACACATTTCTGTTACTTTAAATTTCTTCTTCATCTGTGGGAAGATTGTTCACTGTTGAAACATTTCGTAGATATCTAAATGTTTGTAGTTGCTTCATTTCGTCACCTTCAATTTGTAGTTTGTATCTTGGGCTGCCTTTTTTGATGACAACCATAAAATTTATGTTTAGTTCATTTTTCACGGTTTCTTTTACAAAATTCTGTCGTATTTTTGGCACTTTCCTTTCACGGTCTGATATCGACACTGTGTTTAATGCTGTTAAAAATGTGACCGCCAATAATGCATCCTTGTATTCTCTCATCGCCTCACTGGAACTAACCAGCCTCTATATCCACTGGGCCAAGAGTCCTTAAGGTGGCTATAGACGTTCAAGTGACTTGACCCAAAGAGTTGTGAGTTCAATACCAGACTACAGCAGAGGCGAACAACTAACTTAGAGAGTCCGGTTAGAGGGAGATAACTCATGACTACCAAAAGAAGCTTCGCACAAGGAATGAGAATGATATACTCCAGTGATCGTAATAAAGGGTTCGGTTCGAAATTCCTAGCACCTGAAGAAGGCCGGAGAGTACAACGGCCGAAACTTTGTACAAATGGCAACAATAGTCCAAATAATGTAAATAATGTACTTCATCTTTCATGTTCACCAAACAACACCGCAAAATTATTATTTGAAGCAGTGAAATAAGGAAACAACCTTCTTTATTTCCTCTTTGATAATATGGTATTAATTTCTGAATAACCTTTAGACACTTTCTCACCGACGTGATTTTTCTACAAATATTTTCATGGTGACTGTTCTGATAACCTTTTTTCCTTGTTTTTTACTTGAATTCCAGCGTGCTACTAAATTGGCATCTAGGTCTCACTCTTTTACCAGTGAAATAGTTAAATGTAACCATCACTTTTACTCGAACAGTTTCTTCGCTCACACTTCCAGCTTGTTGAACTCCCTTTCATTTTCTAGCTTCCATGATCACTACAATCTTAAAAATTTTAAATCAACCTCAATTGCCACTTTATATCTTCTTGAATCGAGTTAATCTTTTATCTATCCATCAATATCCTCTGTTCCTAGTCTTACTGTAGCCACCTCTACACTACTGATGGTTGGGGTGAAATGATTAAAAAAAAAACACGAAAAAAATCTAATTCACCCAAAGTAAGGCCAAAATGCCACTAAAATGCAAAGAGTTAAGGCAGTGAAAGAGAATGAAAAAACTTTAGTGACGGGAAAGGATAATAAAAAATTGAATTCAAGAAGACAAAAGATCACGAGGGATGTTGCATTTAAATTTTTGAAGATCGTAGGTAGAAGAGAAACAAGAAAAAGAGTAAGAATCGCGCGAGCCCCCCCCCCAAAAAAAAACAAAAACAATTAGAATAAAACTTATCGTTTCATCTAGGTATATCAAAAGTAAAACAATGAGACCTAATCGCCAATTTAGTAATACGCTTAAATTCGTACCATCGCGCTATGAGGGAGGAGAGAACAATTGATATGAAGATATTTATAGAAAAGGAACAGCGAAGCTACATCACGGCGGTGAGAAAGTGACGGAAGTAGAGATACCATGTCAAGATCGATAAGATTGCAGACTCTTCTTTGGATTTTGTTGGGAAGCTAGAGATAAACATCAGGAGCACATTACGAGATATAAACATGAAAAGCGGTAGATAGTCATAAATGCAAATAAAAATTGTGATGGATAAATTATCATCTAAATTACACGAAAATTAAAATAACACTAGCATCTCATTTTAACAGACATATTTACCAAACATACACGAAAATATCTTGAAAAACTAAAGGGTAAATTTATTCAATAAAATCGCCATACAACACAGACGACTTTGGAATCTCCTGCATCTCAAACAAAGAGACCTGAGATGAAGTTGGTAAATGCAGTCATAATCCTTCTCTTAGTTCATATTTGGTGTTACAAGAAGTTCTGCAACTTGTATGACATGGTGCAGAGTCCTGTTGACATACATAGGGTTTTCCGGTAGCCACCCTCTTGAACCTGGGCAGTACTACCACCTCAAGATAAATTATGTAGGCCGTCATTTTAAGTTTGAGGCCCTCACCAACAAATTCGAGAATTCTTTTCTTATGAAAACGATGTGAGTTTTTCAAGCTGCCGTACATTTTAAATAGCATTAGATTCAACCAGCACTGCACTGTCCGCAGAGTGATACCAAAACACCCTGAAATGTTCATATCGATGCTTCCGGTGCGAATGCCAAGTATTACAGTATGCCGTTTCAGAATTTCTGTCGGAGTAGATAATTCTCACAGACGGTGCCTAACTAACCCTACTATACTGAGCAGAAAAAGTAAACAAAGCGCATGTGTGAATCTAAAAATATAAAATTTACTCATCGCATCCAGTAGCTGAACATTTTGCGTTATTGAAATTATAAAGATCTACAGAGGAGATCTTAATGAAAGGTTTTAGCAGAAAATTAATAATTATTATTATTTCTTTACGTACTGAATATTTGAAAGTATTTAGATTTTAAACGATATATTTTAAATAAAATTTGATTTAATTTCAGCTTTATTTTGACACGATCATCTCATCCCTTAAAACAGATTTTAAAAATTGAAATAAGTAGGAATTATCCTTAAAACAGCAACGCAAATACATTTTCAGATACATCAATCTGTAGTCTAGCTTGTCTAAAATTGCCACTGTATAATTATCGAACTATCATGTTATCAATGGATCGTTCGATAGTTACAATGCATTGGCAAGGAGGAAAATTATGTTGAAAAATTAATATTTGCTGTATAAATAAATGCAACTTTTCATCAATAAGCTACAGACTTGTTGATATAATTATGTAGGTATTTTATTGCCATCAGTTGTTAGAATATAACTGTCAAAATGGACTGCAATAAGATAATTTATATACGAATTCAGTAACGGTATTTTATCTCTCCGAAACACTCTCTAAAATAAGAATATTCTCCATTATCATTGCAAATTGAAATCAATATTAATGATATGCTCGGTTAGTACAGACTAAAAGATCAGTAAGTGCAAGAAAAGCGTATTGTTTTCACAACATTTTTGATCCTTGAGAAATTTGTGTTAAATTAAAACTTCCCATCCACTCCACACACACATAAAAATATGAAATTAATTTCACATAAGTCATGGAATAAATTTATTGAATTTAGTCATCTGTACTTAAAATTGAAATTATAATTTTCCCATAATGTCTATCTTTGACGAAATGTAATTTCTAGTGAAATAATATTTTGAATAGTTTTAATTTTAATAAATATTATAATAAAACGAAAATGTTTACGCCGAGGTACATAAAAATTTTAAAGTTTTTACTAAATGTTAACATCTTCAATAAACTTTAATACTTTCAAACAGTATTTTTATTTCTGTAAATCAACATTGTATTACGGTAGAGACCATACTGCAATAGAATATTGTTCAAGATTGCGTAATACAAAAGAAACTTTTTGTTAAACTGTATGCTATAATAGAAATATTTAATATTATGGTAAGCAGTATACAACAACATTTTTGTGGTAAAGAGCCTGCTACAATAGAAATATTGTGGTAGACTGCATAATACAACAAATATTTTCATAAACACTATACTACAGTAGAAATATAATGATATAAATATTGATATAAATATTGTAATAGGCAGCATAATACAATAAATTATTATGGTAGTCAGACTGCGGTTGCATATTTCTTAATAAAGCAGGGTGAATTTGCTCTTAGAAACATTAAGAAATAAACAACCTTCAGTCAAGCAGCACAAAATTTAAGTTATCCATTGCAAAAGCTTTAAACAGCTAACATCATCGTCAACAATATAAACTCAGCTGCAAGATCCAAATTATAAAGGACCAATATTATTTATAAATTTATATGTAGTTAAGTGACATATTCTTTATCAAAATAAAATGATAAAAAATTATATTGGACATACAAATAAACGCTTATAAAGAAGCCTTACGTTACATCTCTCAGACGATAGCTCAATTAAGACCCACTTAAACACAGAGAAAAACATACCAAAATTCGCCTGCAGCACACGTGAGAAAAATATGACCATAACAGACTCATCTTCATGTAAAAATGTTAAAAATATTGGAAGTGTTAATAAGAAATAAACAAAAGGCAGCACCAAATAATACCAACTATGAACGCCTGCTGAACGTTTTTTGGTGAAACAAAAATTTATTTCCTTATAGATACATACATATTAATAAAATAAGTAAAGAACAGATAGAAAATGTCTTTAATCTAAAATGTTTTACTTTAATTAGCTTCTTCAGAGATATGTTTAGACAATGATTCAAAAATCAAATAAAAAAATCAAAGTGACGGTATGTTTATTGAGGTTTGATTTCATTGGTCCGATACGTAGATTGCGGTAAACAGGTTGCCAACCAAGGCTATAGAACTCAATTTGTCTTGCTATTCAACCCGAGGAAAAATGAATTAATACCTAGAATTCCAAGTTGATATCCACTGCATATCGCACATCTCATAAATCTATATATTCAGTTAAAAAGTCCTCCATAATGGCTTATAGAATAACCAAAAGCGCCCGGATATATAGAACAACTGGACAGTGTTTAGACATTTGATATTCAGAAAATAAAATACTTGTATGAATAGAAGAAAAATTGAACAAAAAGCTTAATCGCAGTACCGTGTGACAATCTATCTATCTATCTATCTATCTATCTATCTATCTATCTATCTATCTATCTATATATCTATCTATCTATCTGCATGTGTGTGCCTGTGTATGAAGTTTAGCTTTTGATTTGTAAAACGTCAGAATATGTGTTGATATCGAAGTTGTCTTCGGTATCAATTTCAACGACATGAAACACGGAAGACATACAAAACTTATGGCTTCACTTTTAGTTGAAGCACTTCTGGCTTAGGAATGCTTTACGAAAATAATAATTTCTTATTGAATTTGTTAACAAACCTCATTAACCCGATGGAAACAAATAGTTCTATTGATTTAACAATAGATATAAGAAAAACTCTTAATTTGAAACATTGTGTCTTTATGAAACAGTGAAATAACAAATGTCATCTACTTGGTGTCTTGAAACTTTAGATCTTTCGGTTGTTGCTTTATCTGTGTGCAGTACTAATGGTTGTGCTGACTCAGTTTCGGTAATTCTATCATATGATAAAAAGGGAGACAGAAAAAATCGAAGTCACAGTGATTACGAAATTCAGAGATGACATTGATATATAAACTGAGCGTTGATTTATTTTGTTCTTGCGAAAGCCGCCAACAATATAACATATGAGAGATAGTTCAATATTCAACATGCAGACATGTGTTGACTACATTAACCTTGTATGAGTAATAACAAAAGCAAGTGGCAAATAGAATAAGTGGTGAAATTTGTTGTTATGATAAAAATAAATTTACTTCTACAATATATTTCCATGAAATTGAAACACTTATTAAAATAAGAGCAGAGATTCAAGTGATTATCTGAAACTGCCTGTGTCAAAACGGATAAAAGATTTGTCTTTACAGGCCAGCTATAGTATTATTAAAATATACAAAACTTAATGAAAAATACAATGAGAAAAAATGGGAACATTTCCATAAACTTAAGAAAAATTATATATATATATATATATATATATATATATATATATATATATGTGTGTGTATATATATATATATATGTAAGAAAAATTAAGGCAGACACTCATTTCATGGTAAATTGGAATAGTAGGTCTATTTCAGACGAACCATCATCAGCTTCCGTCTTTATTTTACAAAGGATTTTACACGAATATATATATATAGAGGGTTTTCCAACGAGAGAACTAGGTATAGGTGGGTGTGAGAAGCTGAGCACGTTTTGTTTAATGTGTAGATTTATTGTTATTGTTATTATTATTATTATTATAAATATTATTTACTTTTGTATAATGTATTCAGTGTCCATAACCATATTTGTGTCTGTAATAAGATTTTATTATTGTGCTTTTTTTTTTTATTATTCTAGCAAGATTATCAGTGCAGCTATAATTAAGTTTCAGTATATTTTTATTAAGAATTTTTCTAAGGGGTTTATTATTTGGGACGTGTATTTCAACTAAATTAAGGAATTTATTGCCTGACTTAGTTAAATGGTGATGTGTTCCAAATTATTTTCCTATTTCGATTATGTTTGGTATTATGATTAATTTGTTTATGATATTTAATATCATTGCATTTATAGCCACTGTTTTAGGTTGTGTTGTGGCAATGACTAAAAGTAGAGAGAGAGAGAGAAAGAGAGAGAGAGAAAGAGAGAGAGAGAGAAGTGAGAGAGGTGTTATCCAAGTTGAATATTTAAACAAACGGAACAATCTGTCCATCTGTTAATATATCCAGAGTTTTCCGTGTTTCACTTGATATTTCCGTAATTTCTTGTAAACCACTTTAAATGTTGAAACTTTTCTTTTCACTTTTTTTATTTCTTTGAAGAAACTATTAATTACTTGGATTTCGACATATCTCACACATACGAGGTTTGATCAAAACGTATCGGGACAGTTACTATGCTGCAGGAGCTAAAGTACGCAGAGTTGAGCCGGTTGATACAGATTTACCTTGAATTGTGTTACGTGTGCACATTAAGTTGTAACGTTCTCGCTCGTTTCCGTTGCAGACAGCAGTGCTTGGAAGAAAAGTGTGTAGAGTCTGGTCTTCACAGCAGATTACATCACATCACAGATGTTCCATCAGTGAGTTAGGGTTCGGACATAGTTTTTTTTTGCCAAGGACAACATTCTTCTTCTATGTGTCCTGTCCCTTCAGGACGTAGGCGATCATGGTTTTCCGTGTCTCCCTATCCCTTGTGGCTCTTAGTATGTTTGCTCCTGTTGCTCCTGGCAACTCCCGTTCGGTCATCCACCTGATCAGACCCTGCAAATATGTTATCCACTGCCTTCCTCTGTCTCTCTTTCCTTGTATCTGGCCAGTCAGTATCAGGTTCTCCAGGCCCTCCTTCCTCATTGTGTGTCCCAGGAACTTCAGTTGTCTCTTCCTTATGCTCAGTATCAATTTCCTTTTTGTTGCCATTCTTTCCAACACCTCATCGTTGCTTGCATGCTCAGTCCACGATATCCGTAGCATCCTTCTGTAGAACCACATTTCGGCCGCTTCCAGTTTTGTCCTCATTTTCGATGATATTGTCCAGCATTGACTGCCGTATTGAAGAACTGACATCACGTAGCAGTCCAGCACTCTTTTCTTTGTTTCTATTGAGATTTTCCTGTGTGTTAGTATTCTGCTCATCTTATGTCAATTCGCCTTCGGATCTCCGTGTCGCACTTTCCATATCCTGTTAGAACACTTCCTAGGTACTTAAATTTTTGTACTTGCTTGATTCTGATATCTCCCATCTGTATTTGGCATTTTGGGTTGTATCTTTTGCTGATGACCATGCACTCAGTTTTCTTAAAGTTTATTTGTAGTCCCTTCTTGTCACTCTCCACTGCTACTTTCTGTATGAGGTCTTGTAGTTGCCTTTCCGTGTCCGCAATCAGCACTGTATCGTCCGCATACCTTATGTTGTTCAGGTTGTGGCCTCCAATAACAAATCCTGGCGTGTCATCTAGGTTCCTCAAAATATTCTCGCTGTTTAGGTTGAACAAATCCGGTGAAAAGACACATCCTTGTCTTACGCCTTTTTCTATCTTTGTGTATCTACTGCAATCGTTACCTGTCCGTATGCAGGCCGTTTGCTGCCAGTAGAGATTCTTGATTATTCTTATGTCTTTCCCGAAAATGTCGAGGCTGCCGAGCATCTCCATCAATTCTTTGTGTCGTATCTTGTCGAATGCTTTCGCGTAGTCAATGAAGCATAGGTACAAGTCTTTTTTCATTTGTAATGCCCTTTCAGAGAGCATCCTAATCATGAATATGGCGTTCCTTGTTCCAGTGTCTTTGAAGAACCCGCGCCGTTCCTGCTCTATCTCTGGCCTGATTCTGCTTCTCGCTCTATTCATCAGGATTCTGACAATCAGTTTTGTAATGTGACTCATTAAGCTGATAGTTCTGTGTAGTTCGCACTCGTTTGCACCAGGTTTCTTCGGCAGTGCTATAAATATCGTCTTGCATACGTCGTCTGGTATTATTCCGCTGCTATGAATTTCGTTTATTATGTCGGTAATTTTTTCTATGCCATATTCTTCTAAGGCTGTCAGCAGCTCTATCACTATGCTGTCTGGGCCAGGTGCTTTGTTTCTGTTCATTTTGGCCATTGCAGCTTCTACTTCGGATTTTAGTATTTCCGGTCCATCCATTTCCTTGTGTATTCTCGGTTGTTCTCTCTTGTCGCAAAAAAGATCCTTTATATATTCTTCCCATCGCTGAAGTATTTCCTCTTTCTCTAATATGATTGTTCCTTCCTTGGATTTTATGCATCCTGTTGAGGAGCAGGTTTTTTGTTCTGTCAGTTCTCTTATCTCTTTATGCATCTTTGCTTTGTTGGTTCTGCTCAGTCTATCTACCTCAGCGCATTTGTTGTTGAGCCATTCCTCTTTGGCTTGTCTGCATTTGTTCCTTATCTCCCTGTGAAGTTTCTTGTACTCTGCTCCGTGTCTTGGCGTTATTTTTTGTCTCCTTTGCATCATGTGGAGGATCTCTTCGGTCATCCACTCGTTTTTTCTTCTGCGTCTGATTTCCTTTGGGGCTATGTTGTTCGCTGAGGTCACCATCGCTTCTTTTAGTGAATCAAATTTTGAGTGCCCTTTTCCAATTTGTTCTTCATATTTCTTTCTCACGCTGTTATTGTATTCTTTCTGCAGGGTGAGATCGTCCTCTAGCGTGTCGTATTGCAGCCTTGGTGATGTGCTGGGCTTCTTCAGTCTTCGGAGTTTAACTTTTAGTTTGCAGATGACTGGGACGTGGTCACTTTCACAGTCGGCACCTGGGTATGCTTTGCATTGGACCACTGCGTTCCTACATTCTCCTAATCTCTTTTCTTAAGAAATTTTCAAAAATCAAAATCCCACTTGAAAGGAACAAAATTTCAAGACGTCGAGAAATCTTAAGAGTTATGAAACGAGGTAGCTGCTCACTATCCAAATGAAAATGAGTTCCTGGAGTACTTCAATCAAAGGAAACGACACTGGATGAAGTAAGTGGTTTCTGAAGGGGACTATTTTGAAGACTAAATGACGAATTGGTATGTGTTGTAGTTTTATTTTTATAGTGCCGGATCCAATAGTTTTTGATCAGCCTCGTATATATATATATATATATTTATATATATATATATATATATATATATATACTTAATAAATTAAATATATATATACTTAATGAATTATATATATACAATTTATTTGTTTAAACATTATTTTTAAAGAATGCATGTATTTGAGTAGATACTCTGTTTTTTGTTTTATAATTAAACAGTGTATATATATATATATATATATATATATATATATATATATATATATATTTTGTTGTTGTTTTTCTTTAATCCGAAGTGGAAGAGTAGGAAGGTAAATTCCAAGAACCTGATCCTAATTAATATTTTAAAAATTTTAACATTAAAAAGTGATACAAACAGAGAGCTCAATGTATTAAGAATACAGAGCCAATATAAATTAGAGAAAACTTTCAAAATACAAAGGTGTCGGATGTACATTTCGACATAGGATCTCTAATAGAGATTCTACGTCACGTCAGCGACATTGTTTTGTTCCAAACGGCGAAGGCCCTGGGGTAAAGTGTGGAAGGGTTTTAGGTTATATTTATTTTTAACTTTTTTATTTTTAATCATATCACCCCGAGCAAGGCGGTAACGCAAGTGATGTGCAGGGAGCTACATAAACGTACAAAGATTAGATAGGAGAGAGTGAAGAGAAAGACGAACCAGTTAAAAAGAAGCAAGAGAAGGATGTGTATACAGGTGTGATGACAGTTTGCAAAGGTGGAGAGAAAGGAAAGGATATACAGGGTGGTGAAGAAAAAACTACTGTCAAGTGGTTAACAGATGAGTATTGACCTTGCATTTAAATTCCTGGAGGTTGTAGCCGTCAGAAAAGCATGAATATGGAAGCGAGTTCCACAGGCGGGAAGTGCGAGAAAAGAAGCCGAAGGAGTAGAATTGTCGTCTGCATTTGGTTGATCTAACTGTGAATGGGTGAGACCCAGTAGCCAGTCTGGTTGTACGAGTAAACACCTGTTGCAGAGGCACCAGTGACTTAAGTTCGTTGGAGCAGAAGCCATGAAAGTATTTATAGAACAAAGGGAAGCCACATCCCATCGGTGGGGAAGTGGCTGGAGTCGAGCCGTCATGTCTGTACCTATCACATTACTGATTCTCCTTTGGCGCCTGTCAAGAATACTGAGATGAACAGCAGGTGCGCCTGACCATATATGGCAGTAGTACTCCATGCACGGACGAATGGTTGATTTGTATATATGCAGGATGGATTCAGGCGGGAAAAACATCCTGGCCCGACACAGTGAGCCAACCTTCCTAGCAGTGGATTTAGCTACTGACACAATGTAGTGGTTCCACTTGAGATCGGAAGAAAGGGTAAGGCCGAGGAGATGCAGTGTATTGCACTTAGGGAGACTCGCTTGGTCCATGCTTATGAGAGGCAGGTGAGGTTGCCTGTGATGACTGATAGACAGCAGCTTGGTCTTAGACGCATTGAAATTTACAAGCCACTTCTTACCCCAATTCACCACAGAATGTAGATTCCTCTCAAGATCAGCAGCGAGACTATGTTTGTCCGCCACGCCGGATTTCTCACTGATGCGGGGGAGGGTAAAATGTGGTGTCATCTGAGTAGATGCCTACTTGGCACTTGATCTCGTCTGGGAGATCATTTATGTAAATAAGGAAGAGCGTCGGGCCTAGGATAAAGCCCTGAGGGACACCAGCGTTTGTACAGTAGGATGTGGAGGCATGTCCATTCAAGACGACTTTCATTATGCCGTTATTTAGAAGAGATGGGATCAGATCAAGCAAGCGTCCGGTAATGCAGTAATCCCGTAGCTTGCATAGAAGGCCAGCGTGCCAAACAATGTCAAAAGCCTTAGAGATGTCCAGAGCAACAGCACGAGCCTCGCTGGACTCCTCAAGGGCCTGGAACATGTACTCCGTAATGTTTGTTAGTATGTCGGCCGTGGACCTGGCGAAACGTAAGCCATACTGCCTGTCAGAGAATAGTTTATGGACAGTAAGATGTTGAACCATTTCAGCATTAATAATGGCCTCGAACACTTTCCTGTATACTACCGGCCTGAATAATAATCGAGAAATATTGTTAAAAACATAATTTTTATCGATTACTAATTAGGCCGACCACGATCTTGTTTTGTACAATAAGGAATGTAACTGCAGGGACAAAGGTAATTTCCCACTTCAAGGACTTTGTAATACAAAAGAAGTAATTTACAAAGCAAAAGTACATGATTTTTGACAATGGTCAAGACAAAATATATTTGGAATCAACCAAAGATACATTTATGACTAGATGGTTTAATCACAAGTCTACATTTAAACTAGGAAACTTTAAAAATTATACAAAATTGGCTAGCTACGTGTGGAAATTGAAAATACAATATGGAAAAGCCCTAGACATAAGGTGTAGTATAGTGAAAACAGCCAAGCCTTACAACAATGGCAAAATATGTAGACTGTGCCAGGGTGAAAAGTTAGCTATTATGTTATTCCCAAACAAAAAAGAATTACTGAATAAAAGAACAGAAATTATGACTAAGTGTAACCATACCAAAAAATACCTATTAGAATCATACAACTATGAATGAAAACGTTATAACTTCTCCTAATTTTGAAAATTGCGTGTTCATAAAAATCCCCGTTACGTGAGCGTTCTTAAAAAAATTAAAAATCAGTTATTGTAAATCATCTGATAACACCAGATGGTAGAAACCTGGGTCGCGTAATATAACTAGTTTACAAATGAAAAATATTCAAAAGTTCTACAATATAATACGTTTTTGTACTAGTCTAATTTGATTATGACCAAAAACGAAGTAATTTCATATATATATATATATATATATATATATATATAGTGTTGAGTTGTGATAACGTTTAGCGCCAAGGTTGTTTTTTCTTCAGTAGTTTTACTGAGAAAATATATTTTGCAAGCAAATATTTTATCGTTAAGTGTTCGACATCCGGTTGGACATCGAGCGTTGATGAGCACAAACAGTTTGTCAGTTTAACTGAGCAGGTTCATGACGATTTTATGATAAGAACATTATAATGGTGTTTTCACGAAATTTGATGTCGGCATGAACCTGCTCAGTTAAAATGGCAAGCACTTTGTGCTTATATATGTGCGTGTGTGTAATTGTGTGTGTGTCTATGCGCGTGTGTGCATGTGTCCTAATATAAATTTATGCCTTGCTTCGCACGTCAATTGTATAAATTTACATTGACGTATATACCCGTGTGTGAAATTTGAATCCAGTGTAAATATATCTAGAAAAACTGAGTGCAAGAATATTTTTAAATTGCTTTTATCACTTATGCTTTTTTTCCTAAGATATTCAAGCTTATAATTTAGAATGAATCTGGGAATGGCTTCCAATTATCAAGACGGACAAAGGACATTTTTGTTGTTGCTGTTGTTTAATGATTATGGGAGGAAGAAGAAGCAGAAAAAGAAGAAGAAATTATCAAAGAGTAACAACTCATTTTTCACTGTCTACCATAATGGCGTATCAATGGCAAGTCCAAGGTCAATACGACCGATGATAGGTTCGAATACAGAAACATTCAAATTCACACTTTTATAAAGAATAATGAATGCAGAAGTAGTTATAGCTATAACTCTACTTTTGAACACGTATTTCTAAACCGATAATGCAAATTATCACTTAAAGAGGACCTGGTGCAAAAAGAAAAAAGCCATCAAACTTGATATATCTGTACCTGTGGTTATGTGTGGCGGTTGAAAAAGTCACAAGAGTCTTATAAGAAGAAATCCCGAAATTGCTTTCCTGCAATCATTTCAATAGAAATAGAATTATTTTTTAATTATTTTATTTCGTGCCATTCTGCCATTCTGGAGAAATTATTAAAATCAGATTTTTTAAATGTCATATTGCTTTACAATTTATCAACACCTTGTGGGTTGATTAAAGGTAAAACATATTTTGGAATGGGAGAATAATTATATTTTGGTGAGAGAATATTGCATTAAGAATTTTTGGAAATTAACATATCATACGTAACCCAAAAGACCATATAATCTTGGACTTTAAATAATGCAGTAGTTCATTGGACAAATCATTGCATGTGATCGACATAAAGAACTTTTTTTAATCTATGACAGAATGTCACTATTAACATGTAAGTTAATAGTTAAATGTAACTATTCTGTAAATGATCATCAATAAGCAGTAAAATTAAAGTTGAGTAATTATATCCATCCTTGTGAATATTGAATCAAGAATGCTCGTATAAAACATTCATCAATTTCGTCAAAACTATGAAGCGTATACAATATACAGAGTGCGATGAGTAAATTGTCGTCATTTGATAGGCCTGTTTTTATGTTGACTGTGCAATATAGTAGGATCATTTAGGCGCTGAAACTCTAATACGTCAATACGTGTTTGGGTGTCAATCTGAGGACAGTGCAGATAATTCGGAAAAAGTTTAATGAGTCTAATAGTAATTACCAAGGCACGGCATCTCAGAAAACTAACTCTGATCGTTCTGATAATACTCATGAATTTGTTGATGAGGGATCCAGACTCAACACAGAGGGCTACATGAAGTCTCTGGAGGAGGTAGTCCTACCCTGAGTCAAGAGTGTGTCTGCCAGAAGACATATGTATGAAAACAAGACTTTGCACCATGCCACAAAATGAGGAGAACCCAGTCACTGCTGTCAGACAATTTCTGCGGTCACATCGCACCTTACATCTGGCCACCTAACTCCCCAGACTACAATTATTATTGTAAAAGAAATTGGCAAAGATATCTGTCACTCCACTCAACGTCAATTTATGAAATTTCAAGAAATTAAATTCTGTAGGCAAAAATAGTTTTATTAGTTAAACGCAGGAGTCATTGAGGAAATAAATCATGTATTATTTTTTAGCTATCCAGCCAATTTTACAGAAAATCTGCTCCAAATAGTAAAATAAAAAGATGAAATAAAATATGACATTATTTAATTAGATAAGCTTTTAATTGCTTTAATGAATAATATAAATTAAGGACATTGTAGTCTGAAGAAAATTCTTTCCAATTATTAATTAAATTTTAAGATAATTGATTTAATTTTTTAATTATAATAATTTATAGAGTTTTAAAAATATGTTTAAAATATTTGAAAGACGTTAGGGTGGTAATTTATTAAGTGAAGACTGTATTTACGAATCGAAAATTAAAAAGTGTAATACAAATAATATACTATCGTATTTTTAAAATAAGTTTGAATTTTTTTTTGTGTATTTGAAGTTTCTTTCTGTATGTTAATTTCTGTGTATATAAAAAGGTCATGTATTTCACGATTTTTTCCTCTTACAGGAAAGCAATTGTGCAATTATGTCACTTGTGATCCTCATATATTATCTTATCTCGTATCTCTCGAGTCATTACATTTCAAATACGAGGAAAGGTCAGAAGGTTCAACTTAGTGCTTAAGAAGTAGTTTTATTCTAAATTTCATGCTATACTTGTGTAAATCAATTTAGCATTAAATCTGTTAATTTAAAAAAAATAAGGTGTCACAGATTTATATTTTATTTTTGCATGACTTTTAAAACCGAGAATTAACTTTTGTTTACAACTGTGTTGAATTCTCAAAAAAGGCCGAAAAATTTAGCAATAAAAAACAATCTCAAAATCTTAGATTCCAATCAATATAATTTCTGTTTGAAATACACTAGATTATTTTGCTTACTAAAAATAGTAAATTTAATCATTTAGCGTTCAATTAAAACTAAAATAAAAGTTTCAAGAAAACCTTTTTATAAAAAAAAAAGTCAATTTAAAAGTTAGTTATCGAAAATGAGTGGAAGTACCTAGTTAAAATTTTAATTTTTGCATAATTTGAACGACAATTTATCTATCGCAACCAGTACATTGTCTGCTTTTTAAAGATATTCTGAATGGAATATCTGAAAAATAGAGAAGTTGTTGACTTTTTATGAATAATAAACTACTTCATTTCGGTACACTTTATTATTTTAAATAATCTTAGTAGCATTGATACTATGTGCCTTATGAAAAAAATCACTTTATGTTTATAGAAATGTGTTTGGTAAGATTTTCAACCAGCGCCTCTCGTCTTTTGTGAGATATTTCTATTATAGTCAGTTATAGTTGCTTGTAAAATACAATATCATAGTTGAAGTTGGATTCTGATCTTTAAAGACATTTCCATCTCGCATTTTGATCTACTGAGCATATTTGTGTGTATGACATTTCATTGCGTGTATTTTTATATGTTTAATTCTGAGTAAAATATTCGTTCATCTGTGAAATTTTCTCCCATTTTAGAACTGCCAAGTAATTTAAGATAAAGTTGAATGGCTGAAATAATTCACTTGGATAGAAAGTTGAGCGAAGATAATGAAAAGAGTCAGTAGTTAAATAATTTTGAATTCTGTTATATCTGGATGTGCATTGTGGTGTAATCGGATGAGCCGAGTTCGAATTCCTAGTGGACTTATCTCCTTCACATACACACAAATACTCTTAGGAAAGGTATTAATCGATCTATTCTCCCATCAGCTATGGGTTAAATAGCAGGAGAGATTGGTTTTTATTGCCTTGATTGGCAAAATGGTCACCGCATAAAGTAATAGAAACCTACTGCGGAAAAATTTTCTGCGTAGTCATACATGCATATTATGGCAATTCACTGACTGACTGATATCTACATAGTATAGGTCTCAATACAAACATTTGCCGTTAAACCCATTAAAATTATATTTCTATTAAGCGGAGTCAACGCATATCGATGGGATGCCAAATATAAAGAGCTTGTTCTGATGCTTTAATCATTTTTAGAAATGTTATATACTTTGTATTTTTCCCTGGTGAATGTAATTTAGTAAAGAGGATATTTTTTCTATTAATCTTTTTGGAAACTTCATTCTGCTTTCGTTTCTCCTGTCGGAGTTTGTTTACATTGTTTCCACCCTTAGCGATTCCCTTCCAATATCCCTAACCAATATTGAAAGAACATAACATTATTCCAGGTCACTAAACGATTTATGACCCTTTGCAAACGTCTTCAGAGTAACTCTTGTCTTTTGTTCAATTCTTTCTTTCTTTCTTTCTTTCTTTTTCCTTGCTTCTTTACAGTCATCTTCTTTTGTGCCAACAATAACAATTTCTTAAATCCACAAGCAAGCCAGAAATAAAAATCAGGCTTGAATTTGTTTTCTTTGCGAATATGTTGTACGAATCGAAGCTCTCGTCTTTATTTCCTCTCTGCTTCTTAAATGTCCTATAGACAATTTGTTATTAGTTGTAAAACTTATGAAAATAACAGACAATCTACTAGAGAGCTCATCGATGATCGATGACGCTAATTACTTCGTACAATTACATCGTATGGAAAGAAATAGAATAATTTTAATATAATTTTATTCTGTACGCATTTGCTTTATCATCAACGTTGTGTTTTTATTTATTTATTTGTTTGTTTATTTATTTATTTATAAACTATTTCCATTGAACAGCAATGAGAGAGGTTTTAGGAACAGATTTTAAAAGCGAGAAAATTTGAGACTGATATCCTTCTTTTAAGAAAGTCCAGAAATCAACCTAAAAAGCACTGAATTACTTCTCTAAAAGGATTCTTTGTAACCATTTTTACGCTTCACGATAGCAATATCTTAATGGTTTGGTTTGTTTTGTTTTACGGCTTATCAACCACAATGTGAATGTCTGCTCAGTTAAGTGACAAACCATAATCCTATCAAGGGTTAATTTCGATATCGAGCACTTTACCACAAAAACCTGCTTGACAAAATATATTTTTATCAGTAATCCGATGAAAAAAGAAAAACAAAAAAACTAAAATCTTAGCACTTATCACAACTCAACACTATATATATATATTTTCAATGATACCTATCTATCTATCTATCTATCTATCTATCTATCTATCTATCTATCTATCTATCTCTCTCTCTCTCTCTCTCTATATATATATATATATATATATATATATAGGTATCATTGAAAATTACAAACAAGGTATTATCATCCAGTTTGTTTTATATAATTTTTCATGTGTTCATATAATTGTATTTCTTTTCGGAACTTAAATTATATAAGAATTGTCTAAAGCTTTTGTATATTAGAGCGCTTTCGGCTATACTTTTAGCCATTATCAAGAATTGATTTTGTTTTACTTGTAAATAAACAAGTACAAAGCTTATGCATATTGAGTCTTGTGTATGATAAGTTCCGAACACGGTAAGCACACATAATGAAGGCATTATTAATAAAAAAAGAAAATCCTACACTTAATAACATCAATTATGAACACGGTAACTTAACATACACAAGACTCCATAAGCAGAAACTTTTCACATGTTTATTTATAAGTAAAGCAAAATTAATTCATGATAATGGGTTAAAGTATAGCCGAAAACGCTCGAAATTACAAAATCTTTGGACAGTTTTTATATAATTTGAGTTCCGAAAAGAAAAAATTACACGAACACATGAAAAATTATATAAAAAAACTTAATGATAATACCTTGTTTATCATTTTCAATGAAACCTGTATAAAAGAGAGATTGTTGCCCAAATACACAATATATATACATACATATATATATATATATGTTCTTTCACGACGTAGGGGAGTTACTTTACTTTATTATCTGTAAATTGCAATGACTCATTAGGAGAGATAATGGAGTACTTTCATATTACCTTTAAAATTAACATTTGGCCTTTCAAAATTGATATTTAAAACATCGCTGGGAGAAGGGCATTAGTGCAAAAGTGAATGCAATGGATTAGACCAGAATTTGAACTTGCTTCATCGATTCCGCTTCCAGAGCTGTAAACAACTACGCCACTCGCACATCCTTGTAATGGTACTAATAATATTAATAATTAATTTTCTTGTTTGCCTTGTTTAAATACTTTCTTTCAAATAATCTTTCTCATCTTGAGAGATTGTACAAGATAAACCAAGAATAAGTACACAGTCTTTTTCCTATTAAACGTCTCTTTTTATTCACCTGTAACATAGATATTCATTTCAAATAATGTTGAAAATTCGTTATTCTAATTAAAATACAAGAAAATGTAACAAACTCTTTCGTATTTTTACTTGATATGTCCCCCAAATGCATCGGTTATCAGCAATCTGAGTTCAAGCCCTAGCTTAGGCTTTTGCACACACTTCACTCTAATGCCATTGAGAATAATATAGATCTATTCTCTCTACCTCCTAGTTATGGGTTAAATAATAGAGTGGACTGGATTGTCTAGCCATAAAAAAGAACTCTAAATTCAAAACTGAAAAAGGCAACGAGAAACCACACCATTATCTTGTTCAAAAATGCATGGTAATTCATAGATAAAATTAACCTAAATGAAGATGAATGGATGAACTGGTACATATTTTCTTAGCAAATACATTATGCATTCTATAAGCAATTCCAACATGAAATATTAGCATATATAAAAAATGAATGCCGATAATAAAATGCACAAATGCAACTAAGTAAAATATATGAGTTATTCTTAATATAAATTTCACCAAAATCTACAAATGTTAAGCAAAATATATTTCTTTTCTGTAATAAGATCCTTTTTTCTTTACGTAAGAATAAAATAAAGATATAAAATATGTTTTATGATGTAATAATATAAAGCTAATAACTGATTATTCTATAATCTATACTGCGTTAGGGTAGTTTTTACTGATTGAAGCAAATTCCAAGTTAGCCATTAGATATTAACAAGATCTTCTGGGAAATAACAACAGCTGGTATTATGTACACACTACAACCGAAACATCTCTTAACCAACTGATTGCTTGAATAGAAACAATATTCGCAACTCTTGATGCATAATCAACTCTCTACCAATATAAACTTACACCAAGAGGAAAAGTATCCAATTAGGAAAGCTCGCCTACCGTCTTACTATCCAACATATCAGTAAAATAGGCGATTCTTATTCAGTGATAAGCGCAAAGAACAGGTGGTTGAAAGGCTTCAGGTTTTCAGTCAAGTGCCAGTTAACAAACGATCTTTTTTATTATATTAAAGACCGTTAAATATATATATATATATATATATATATATATATATATATATATATATATATCCCTCTCGTCGCGCTCATGGAGAGAGAAACAACAGCAAGACAGCGTCGGCTCAGTCTATTAGAGAGACAATAACGAGGCAGCGTCGGCTCAGTTCATTCTCTTTACTACAAGGTATTAAGCTTAACTACGAGTTATAAAAGCTCTTGCCGCGTGTTTGCTCTTTAACAGTGTCTTATATTATGTTTTTGCAATATTTATGTCGTCGAGTAGTGATATATATATATATATATATAACACCATGCAATATCACCATGTAATAACGTGTCTGTCTTAATTTTTCTTATATTTGCTCTATATGTATTTATATGCATATATGCTTAGCGCTCTCTTAGAGAGTTATCCTACCACTGTATGTACAGGATATTCCTTTGGATTCTTCTATACCCACACTGCATGCTGATATATATATATATATATATATATATATATATATATATAGTCATATCTTCTCTATTATAATAAAGACCTTTCTGTATGTATTTGTATATATGTAATCACACCAAAAATACATTTTAGGATCATACAAACTTTGATGAAATTATTTAAAATCCTCAAGTAACTCCTACCTAATTTCGAAATTTCAGTTTAATTTAAACTTCCAGTTCTGTGTTTGTAAAAATCCTTGCTGTACTTTTGAAAACGTTGAAAAATCAGTTATTATAAATCGACTTAAAATACCGAAAGGTTGAAACCAAGGTTGCGTAAATAACTGGTTTTCAAATAAAAGATATTTAAAAAAACCTACATTATATATGTATAGAGAAATTTTTAATATAACTGTATACTGATCTAACTTAATTATGACCAAAAACTGAATAATTATATATATTTTTTTTTCCTGTCACGCTCGTGGTTGGAGGGTTCTTTTGTCTGATAGATTTATCAATATATATGTTGGCGTCATTTGAGACGGCATATCGATAGAAATGTTTTGCGTTCAACACCTTTGGAAAGTGTCTGGAAAATTATACTATGGGTTGATGTGTAAGTGAATTTAGGTACACATTGATGTTTGCGCTAGCACGGAGACTAAAGTCATCGTGACCGAGGTTTTGAGCGTGCCAGCCTTGGTAAGACTATTGTTTACACTAGATAACGCTATCTATCCCAGAAACTCACTTCTTCCCGTTTTTTAAACAGGATTAGAAGTTTATCCGTCATTTTCATTTTAAGATTTTGTTTCCGGTTCTTTCTAAAATCTTTAATTATGTATCCCTAAGGTCTCCGACTGAACTCTGAAAAATTATTCACTATTTATTTTTTCTTTCTTTCGCAATAAAGTAGATACATATGCCTACCGTCCGGTTTACACTCCTTCCCAGTTTTTCTTTAGCAGGAGTAAAGTTTATTCCCAATTTCCTGTTTAGAATTGGGCTTGCAGTATCTTTTAAAGTTTGCTTCAATTTTATACTCCTAACGTCTCTGACTATTTTTCTTCTTTCTCAATAAGAGTAGATAAGGTTTACCTATTGTCTTGTTTACATTTCTCTCAGGTCTTTTGAACATAAGTAGAGGTCTATTTGCGGTTTAAAACTGGAATAAGTCTACTTCCACATTATACTTCTAATGTCTCCGAATACTGAACTGTTTTTCACTAATTCTTGACCGGATTGAACCCGATTACTATGTCATCAAACGTTTTAATATCCTTTTAATTCTGGAAAATATATATTTAGACACAACGAAACAGGGCGAACAATAACTAAGCCGTACTAAATATGAACAAAACGATCTATCTCTTCTAGACATGCAGAGCGGAAAGAGAATAACTTAACCCTGTAGGTTAAATAAAGAATTCCGTTCCGTATTACCTGAAGAAGGCCCATGGGCACAACTGATGAAACGTGTAAGTATCAAAATTGAAAATATTCGTCGAATCTAATGGTTATTTGGTAAGCCTTTTCATAAATTTAGAAATTGTATAAGAATGAGTGTAAATTGAATGTAGATCCTATCCTTCGATTAAAATGTATGTTTCCTTTTATAGCTACATTACTTATTAACCCGTATTATTAAGACTGACTTTTTTCTCCAGAGTACGTAAGGGAATTTTATAAAACAAATCACCAGTTACTTCTTCTTTACGTGCTGTGTCCATTCAAGATGTAGGTAATCATTGACTTTCACTTGCACCTATCCCTGGTCGCTCTTAACACTTTTCCTTTTAGTACTTCTCCCAAACCCTGCTACGCCATCCACGTATGTTTCGTACTACTTTCTTTTCTTTCTATCTTTCTCTCTGTTTTGTGAGTATTAAATTCTCCAAGCTCTTCTTCCTGTTTACGTAACCCAGAAACCTCAGCTGTCTCTTTTCTATTTGCATCTTCTTAAAAAAAACCTTGTCGTTACTCACTTGCTTGGTTCATTGTATCCTCAGTATCCTTCTGTATAACCACATTTCTTTTGGTTCGAGTCTCTCTTTCGCCAGTTACTACATTTCAAAAATTGTGTGTTTAAATCATTAGGGTTTTCTGGTCAAAATGTTAAGCAGGAATCTGATCGTCGTAAAAGTTTCTTTGATACGAAAATACAAAATGGGATTGTGTTATCAAAGAAAAAGTTGTTTTTTTTAGACCTAGCTACAATAAAGAAAAACAAAGCATCTAAAAAATTCGCCACTGAATTATACCTAACAGTACATCGGTGCTAAAGAAGCCATTTTCCTATACTAAAGCATTTCTTTTTACATAAAAATTAATTTGACTATTGTTTCAACGTTGTGAATCACAAGGTCGATGTCTGTAGGTGAAAAGATATTCTAGATTTGAGACTGAAATCAAGAATATTTTTCAGATTATAATCAATACAAACAAATTAAAACCCTTCAAGATATTTGCGTTTGTGAGAAAGAAAAGACCTGAGAGTATACAAAAGTTTTTCTATGGACCGACTACAGGAATAGTGGTTAAGAGGTTCAAATAGCTACTCTCGATTCTATGGCCACAGTTTAAAAACCAACTTGCTAAATGTTGAATATGAATTAAATTTGTGTGTTTCATTCAGAAAGAGACATGATTTAATCAAAAATTATATTCGAACGTAAAAGATAGATTTAGAGTGTATTCATTAATATTGTGCGACGGAAAATTTGAGAACCCATCACAAGTTTGTTTGGTTTCAAGGAACATTGTTAATCTTAGATGTGGCAGGAAATCATATTCAAGTTTTACTCTAATGATCTGGCAATAATGAATTGTGAGATCCAGTGGCTTGCGGTTATGTTTTCAAGTGTAATTTTTATTGGCGGTTGAGAAGTAGTATATCCCATTCAATATGGGTCTGCCTTCGAACTTTGCTGCAATGATTATGCAATAGTGAATTGAAGTAAACAAATATATATCTCCATATATCCAACGATTTTCTCATGCGAACCTTGCTTATAGGTGTTTATCTCTCAGATCACGGCTAACAAAAAAAGGAATCGCGAATCTCGAACCTATATCTGGATACTTTTACACCCGATTTCCTTTGAAGCAAAAAATCCGTATATTCAGTTAAGATTTAAATAATGGCTGAAAGTATAGCCGAAAGTGCATGGATAAATAAAAAATTCGGACAAGTTATATATAATTTATGTACTGAATATAAAGAAAATCACATGAAAACTGCCTAACCTTGACGGTTATCTTTACGAAACTTGCATATACATATAAATACTTACACATGCACACGCGCACGCGCGCACACACACACACACACACACACACATATATATATATATATATTCAGATATAACTAAAAGCATACATTTGTTAAAAGACAATATGAATAATGACAAAAAGAAAATTTATGTAAGCCGACTTGTTTCGTTCTCTGATGGACTTTTTCGAAGAAAAGTATTAATATACGGAAATAAATATTTAACAGCAACAATAAAAAATATTTATTAACCTTCGTTTATTAGACATTAAATTCTGTCATTTAGCATCTTCCATAATTTACTATGACTTTCAGTTAGTCTAAAATATATTCATGCGCTTTCTAAAATTTAAAACTTCTAAAAGGCTAACGACAGTATTACTTCTCTGTATAAACTTCAAGAAAACTGAATGCATGTTCATCCGCAAAAAGAAGACACAAATATGTCAAATACAGGTATGGGATACGAAAATCGACACTGTGATCTGAAGGCGTATTGGCATGGCCAATGACCTATTTCTAAAGCCAAGCATTATATTGAGAGACAGGAAGATTTTGTTGGAAACAAAGAAAAGTGTACTGGACTGTTATGTGATATCTGTCTCCCTATATGGCAGCGAATGCTGGACATTCTCCTCAAAGATAGAAAGATTAGACTCAAAGTAACAGAATTGTGGTTCTACAGAAGGATGATGATGATGAAGTGGGCAACGATGGCGTTTTGGAGAGGATTGAAACAAAAAGGAAACTCATACTTAACATCAAGAAAAGTAGCTAGAGAGAGGATACAGACAAAAAAGAACTTTATACTTAACATCAAGAAGAGGCAGCTGAGGTTTCTGGGACACGTAATGAGGAAGGAGGGTTTGGAAAATTTAATACTCACAGGACGGATAAAGGGAAAGAGAGATAGGAAAAAGCATCGAGAAATATACTTGATGGGCTTGAGCAAGTGGGTGGCAGAGCAGGATTTGGGAGAGATATCAAGAGGAAAAGTGTTAAGAGCGACAAATGATAGAAGTAAGTGGGGATCCATTACGACTTACGTCCTGAAGAGACACGGCACATAAAGAAGAAGTATAAATATGTGTTTCAAAATAAAATACTTACATTTGACTTGTTAAGTCCATCAGGAGACGGAATGCATCGGCTAAGATAAGTTATCCTTCTGTCTTTATTCATATATGTGAGTGTGTGTGTGTATATGTGTGTGAGTTTGTAATTGAGTGAGTGAGTGTGTGTGTGTGTGTGTGTATGTGCGAGTGTGAATGAATGAGTGTGTCTGTGTGATTGAATGCCTGTTCATTTTATAAAGCAGTGTATTATGAACCTTCGAAAAATGACCATATTTTTGGGAGTCATCTAGTTTGGAGTAGAATTATTTAGTCTAGCCATATCTTTTATCTAAAAGTAAAACTAAAAAAAAAAAAGAACGAGAAAAAAAGAGTAACTAACGGAACAACACCGGATATAAAGCTATTTTCTATTTAAGAAATCAGATGCCGTGAGAAAGATTCCGCTCTCTCTCACACAAGCGCGCGCGTGCACACACACACACACACACACACACACACACACACACACACACACACACATATATATATATATGTACGAGGTTCTGTATTACTGACAGAGTACATTGTAATTGAAAACCGTTTGTCGTAAGCGTGGTGATAAATAACACAATAAAATAATTACTCTTGTAAAATACCCTTTAATCTGTTCTTGTTAAAATAATATAAATTTCCTGGCAGAATACATTGAATTATACAAAAAAGGGTTTCTATGTCTATACGTCACTCATTTCACTAAAATTACATTCTCTCTAATGAATTGTATGCATCTGCATATCAGCAAGTATTTAAATTGTACCAATTACGGAATCTTTATGTTACGTCTGGCTGTCAGTGGACAGAGGACATAACATTTAACACATAGGTGTATTATTCCTGATTAGCATAAAAGTAACAAAATATAAGTAATGCAAAGAAAGCTTCCATTGTTCTTCTTTTTCGTGTCTTTCTTTTTTGTAATATTCACGTACTCTTAATATATTTAAATACTTATCTGTTGAACGACTCTGGAAACAGTTAAGACATTTTGCATTGTCACGAAAGCCTATGCATAATAAGTACTCAGTGGATATTAAATTAAGTGCCTTGCACAGTATTCCCGCATTCAGATATATGTACGGTTTTGATTTCCTCTTATGAAAATATTTACACAACCAAACAATCATACTCTTCCCTCACATGATTCATAATTAGAACCTTCTATTCTTTCGTTATCATTTGATTGCTGTTTATTAACAAACACGAATTCACTCAAAAGAATATGAAAACGTCAAGTCATTTTTTTTCTGTTTTTAAGTATCTATTTGTGGATACCGTTTTATTAAAGGTTTTATTTTTCCTCTGTAACTTGTTTTATTAATTAGTAGCAGACATTCCGTGATATTGGCAATGCAACAACAGGAAAATATCTTTAGAAAATTATAGAAGCTTTTGACTGTGATAAGGAAATACATGCATGCGTCATGTATCATTTATGAGTATAAAGTATAAAAACCGGTTACTCGTTTCTGATTATGCCAGTTTATGATGCCGAGATCCCTGTTGAATGTGCGTTGTGGTGTAATGGATATTGGCTTGGAATTAAAAATCGGAGAACCGAGTTCGAATTCCAGTCGAAATTGTTTCATTCACTTCCGTATGATAAATGCAATTGTCAGGCCATGACCTTTGGAAAGGTATTACTCTATCTCTTCTCTCTCCACTAGTTGAATAGCAGGACATATATGGTTCTATAGCATTGGTTAGTAACCTGTCTACTGTAGAAACTAATAGCAACCTACTGCGGACAATTCTTCTGTTTAGTCAAACCTAGATCGAAAGAGACTTGATCGCGCAAGCATATATCACGCATGACAATTAACTAACTGACTTCCTGCTGCAAACATCTGTTCAGATATATTTGTTGTTCCCAACACCCGCAGGACCAAACATGACTTTGTGCAAGCACAAGTATCGACAGCTTTCAAACAGTTTCTCTCACAAGGTTTTTTATTAATGTGTAGTATGTTTTCAGATACTTTCAAAATATGCAACACCCGGTAATATTAAGGATTTAACACTCGGCTTCGTGTCCATTATATATATATATATATATATATATATATATATATATATATAAACAGAAGTGCTAGATAATAAATAACTAGTAGTTAAAATAAGTATACACGACAAAGTAACAATTAATAAAGTTTAGTTTTTAGTTTTATAGATTTTTTTTTTAATCATATCCCCTCGAGCAAGGTGGTAACGCCACTGATGTGCAGCGGGCTACGTAAGAGTGAAAAGATTGGAAAAGAGAAAGCCGGAAACCACATCCTAAACAGGGAACAAAGGATGAGCCTCTTCACCTGTTTAATAGACGTGTGTGGTGTGTGAACCGGGCGATAGTTTAGTCTATCTACTCCAATTGAAAAAAATGAAAAAAAGAAAAGAGTGAAAGCAAATAGTATACATATTGAGATAATTTTATATATATTTCAGAGTGTGAATAATTTATGATGGTAGTACTTAGTAATTTCATTACCTTGGTTTAATAAGTTAATTCTTGGGATTTTAATTATATGGAGCTTTTTTTGTAAGCAAAGTAAACATATTGACATTTTACAATAGTTCCATCCGATCTCATTTAAATACACATCGAGATTTATAAGGTAGATATACATATATAATAATACCTTGTCTGTCATTTTTTTTAAAAACGTGCATATATATATATATATATATATATATATATATATATAATACCAATAAATTAGAATCCGTAAGTTTACACTAATCAAAATAAATATAAATATTCGAAAATGTCAACAAACAGAACCTAAATCCGTTAAAATCCGGCAGAATATGTCGTCGGATAATGGGGGTGAAAAAAAAGAAACCAGCGGAACAAGAACAAACAGTCAAGCATCTGCAGGAAAGAAAAAAAAAAAAAACGGAACCTAAACACCAGAAAAAGTGCTCGATACGAAAGTACGAAAATACAGTAGTAGAGCAAAAACACGAAAAAATCTATAAGTGAGTCACAACCTACCGCGGTTTCACCCTACCGATTGTCAGGGAACGAGCCTCGTTCCCTGACGATCCGTAAGGTGAAACCGCAGTAGGTTGTGGCTCACTTTTTTTTCGTATATATATATATATATATATATATATATATATATGTGTGTGTGTGTGTGTGTGTGTGTGTGTATGTGTGTGTGTATGTGTGTGTGTGTGTGTGTGACAAATATGTTGAATTATAGTGCGCGTGTCTATCTGAATGTTTGTGTGTAGTGTGTGTGAGAGAGTGAGAGAAGTATAATAAAATGTATGTGGGTAAGTATGCGTGTGTGTGTGTGTGTGTGTGTGTGTGAGAGAGAGAGAGAGAGAGAGAGAGAGACATGTATGTTAAAGGATTGTTGGTGAACAATAGAAAGAGATACGCACTAAGAATCATAGCCTCTAAATATTTCCAAGCGATACGACAGCGAAACTGATGAGAACTCGTTGATAGATGAGCCTGACAGAATGCTGAACAAAAGAATCAAGGAATGTGATAAATTGGGGTGTAGTAGATGAGGTGTGGATATGGTTGGTTGGTTGCTTGCTTAATCTCTCACCCATACCATCAAAGTAATGCAAACCTTCATCTCTCTAACAAATTTTCAAACATCATAACCCAGTTATCATATCTGCCGAACAAAAACGATCCCCAGCCTGGAAATGAAAATGAATCATAACGAAATTTACAAGAGTTTGTCTCTACTTTCCAATGTCTTAGACTTCATGCAATGTATTCAACGGCTCATTCTCTTTGTTTTGCAGTTAAATTAGACTGTAGTGAGGGAGATTTACTCAATATCGTTATATTATTGAGTGTCACTGAAAGAAATGACGGGCATTGAGAATGTTTGTTGACGAGTCCACGTTCTTACACCCTCTCACTGAAATAAAGCTGAATAACGTCTTCCTCTTTCATGTATTGCTTCTCTTCAAGACGTTGGCGATCATGGTGTGGTATCTTCTTATTGTATGTGCAGAATCCCTTGAGGATCATGGCGTTCCACATCTCCCTATCCCTAGTGGATCTTAGCATGCTTTCTCCTGTTGCCCCTCCCCGAACCTCGCAATGCTATTCACTTGCTCATCAAGTATGTTACGCGTTGCTTTTCCCTGTATCTTTTTCCTTTTATCTGACCTGTGAGTATCAGATTCCCCAAGTCCTTCTTCCTCATTACATGTTCCAGGAACTTCAGCTATATTTTCCTGATGTTAAGTATTAGTTTCCTTTTTGGTTGCTTCAAGTCTCTCTTTCATTTTTGAGGAGACTGTCTAGCATTCATTGTCATATTGAAGAAGAGACATCACATAACAATTCAGTAATGTCTTCGTTTCTAACGAACATTTCCTGTTTCTCAATACTATACTCAGTTTCTGGAATGCATCTTTTGCTATGCCAATTCACCTTCGGATCTCAGTATTACACTTTCTGTCTTCTGCTAGAATCATAGTGCATGAATAGGTTGGTTTTAATTTCACAACAGACCGTCAAAGGAAACCAGTGGCAAAATTGACCAGAGATGAGAATGGATATTCGCAGTTTGTTCGCGGTGATCCTAGATATGAACACCTGTAAGCACGGCTCGCGTGAGAAAAATCGTTGGATATATAAATATATAAACACCTGCTCCAGAGAAAAAGAAGCAGTCCGAATGTGAGTTCCACGTATCAGACTGTCAATATGATCTGCAAGTTTCAAATTCTCCAATCCCTCTTTCCTAAGTATGTCTTCCAGAAATTTCGAATTCTTTTTCAAAGCAAGGAAATAAAGTTAGTAAGACACAGGGAATTACTGAATGTAAAGGAAGTTAAGAAAAAAAAAACATTATTAAAACTCTAACAAAACTGGCTGAGACTACCTCCAAATTTAGCTGAAGCTTTGTTTATAAGTCTAAATGAATCTAAATTATTAAATTGGTTTTCTTTTGTTTACTATTTGCATAATAACTTTAGAAGGACTTTATAATTTGTTTAGAATCGTTATTGACATAATGTCAATAACGATTCTAAACAAATTATAAATAAATCATAAAAATAAATCATAATTATTTTTTTAAAATTATGCTTCTAAATTTCTACGTAAGCAAAAATGCCTATAGAGATAATTCCAGAAAATAAGTGAAAACGAAGAGCAAAACTTGTGCATTTACAATCATAACAAAAACTATTTAAAATAGGATAATAGATCTAAAAATATTCAGTTCATGAGAGGATCAAGGTTAGAATCAGGGTGAGGCTCAGGGCTAGGATCAAGATTTTATTTACAGTTTAATACATTTTATGAATTTGTATTAAATAGATATATTAAATAGATAAATACATTAAACAATAATGAGACTATAAAAGAAATACAATAAATACATTAAATAAATTAATAAAATTAGTGTTCGAATCAGGGTTAGAACAGGGTTAGAATCAGGGTTTATTACTCAATACATTTTACGAAATTTCACATACATTTTAATTAGAGAATCAGATAAAGAAGATATAGAATGAAGAATCCTTAAAACTTGACATCTGATTTAACCCCCACCCCGTACACACTTTTGACATCTGATTTAATCCCCGATTTTTTTTATTTGTGGCGCCGTGGCTACACCATATACAGATTTTTTTGTACTTGTGTGTGTGTGTGTGTGTGTGTGTGTGTGTGTGTGTGTGTGTGTGATTAAAAATGATAACTATTTAGACACACACGTACACGGGCATGTGAATATCTTATCACATCTTCATTTGTTTCCGCAGACATAAATAAATCACTAAACACATACACATGTATAAGTAAACTGTCAAAATAGCATGTTCACAGAGGCGAATATATTCATTGACCCGTGGGCACACTGGTTTCACACTTACACTTTATAAAACACGTGTTATTTCTTCCTTTGCCGTTTTTTTAATTCAGTACCCAAACATTAATGATTAGAATCTTTCAAAACTGGCACAATGTTAAAAATTGTAAATGGGATTCAACTTCAACTAAATATGCGTTTAACTACACATCTCTTCCCACGCTACTCTAACCATAACTGTCGCCATTAAATCACTAATCAGGTCGCTACACATTTTTCCATCGCCTCTCAAAATCCTACCTTTCTTCTTAATGTTAAAAGTCGTCAGCCAGATTTTGACTCTATTTAGACAGAAATGAAGCAATATTTTACAAAAACTTCGTGGTATTTGTAAACAGCAGCAAAAGTTATTTTTCCGCGGCCATGGCCTTGGAGTTAACGGGTAAAAAATATTTAAGCAACGAAGATTTGTTGAGTTTGCTTAAAATAAAAAATGGTTGCGTTTGCGGTAAATGGGGATGAAATAGAGAGTTCGATCATGTTTATTTAATTGGTCTTGTGCTAAACATAACCAAACTCAGAAGGTTGAAAGAATAAAAATATTTCGTTAGCAAATAAATGAAGATTTGTTTACCGAACAGTATGACATCAAATTGTAGGCATGAACTATTATCTGTGGAAATGTTCTAACAGAAAGTGAAGTGAGAAATTTCCAGAATTAAGCGTTCGTTTGTTGTAGTGAAATTTGATTTGTGCAGATAAAGATATAAGTCCATGTTTTCGATGTGATTTGTCAACAAGGTAGGAGTAATATCTTGTTCTTCTATGTATGTTGTGGAGAGCGAGTAGATGAAGAAAAAAGATAAAGAAAACAGCACGAGAGAAAATATGAGAGCGAGGAGAATATGGGTCACAGGGATAGTCGTGTCCTATCGTCGGTCATCAATTTCTGTTACATTATGTTGTATTAAACGCTCTTTGCTTCATTCTATCCCTCTGACTGACCGACTGAGAAATAAGTAGGCTGACTTGGTCACGTCTTTGGCTCTGAATGCAAACTCCTTATGGGCAGGAAGAAACATGACATGGGTAATAGAAGATTCAATTTGTTTTTTTCTGTAAATCGCACTCTTTTCATTAGTTAATTAATATTTTCACACTGGCTTGCGAATTTGGAAACAGTGAAGAAAAGAAAATTATTTTTATTTTGTACTCACTATAGAGAAAGTTGGCGATTATGCAAACGACGGGAGTCGCACCATCTCTGGTGTTGAGTGATATCCTGAGTTTAGAAATGTTGTCAGATTACAGTTTCTTTAATAACATTTTATTCATCTATTTAAAAAAAAGAAAAGAAAAAGAAATTCATTTAGTTGGATATAATTTTCAGTTTGTGGGAATATATCTGTCAGAGAGAAATTGATAGGGAAAAAGTTTGTATATTTCAGAGAAGAAAGTTAAGGAAAGTAATATCTCACTCTCTCTCTCATATATATATATATATATATATATATATATATATATATATATATATATATATATATATATCCAAGTGAATAAGGAACAAAGAAAATATTAACAACGTTCAAAACATTAATTTAAAACAGTGCTCAATATAGAAATAGAGCTATGAATATTTATTATAAATTATAGCTTAGAATATTTGCCAATGACAATATATTACAAAGTGTACATTTTGTTTCCACATTGAAAAGAAAATGTCTCATCAGGTAGTAAACGCTATTTTTATGCTGTCTGTCACACCTCTCTCTTCTTCGCCTTTCTTCTCTTACTTCATCCCATCCCCTATACATTTTCATACTTCTTCCTCTTTATAAAGTCCAAACACCGGGTCATCAAAGGTTGTATATGGCTATACTTTATTTTCTACTGTTAAACATGGCGCTTCACTCTTAACTTTTTCACCATATTTCTTTTACCTCTCTCTTTCTCTCCCGTTTTCCTCTTTTTGTTCAATGTCTCCTTTACAATCCCCAATTCTGATTTCTCATTTTCTCTTACCCCTTTTACCTTCCACACAAAATTTATCAAAATAAGGAGGCGAATTTTCCATCTCCCTTCAAAAAAATAGATGATGAGACATTGTCATAATCTGCATTTTAGTAGATAGGCATTACTCTGCATTTACCTCCTCTGCATTCGTGTAAGTGTCGGTAAACGTAAAATTTCCTGTTATTGGCTAGTTTAATGTTATTTCTGTGCAGGACTACTATTTTATTTGCTATTTTATGTTTTTTCACACTCGCTTGTTAAATCGCTTCCGTTTTGGGAATTATTTACCTTTCGTTGATCATAAAAATTATCATTTTTTAACGAATTTACGTGGGGGCGACACATAGCTCACTTATCTATATATAAACGGTATTTTAGGCCGTCAGAAAGACAAATCGATCTCGATATGTAAAGTCACAAGTTTATTCGCCGGAAGGAGTCAACTTTGGACTCGAAACACGTGTAGTGACACAAATACCATTATGAATATTTCATATATTATACAAAATAGCAAATAATAATAATAATAAATCTACGCTTTAAATAAAATGTTAACCGCTATTTACACGTTTTCTTCTCTCTCGCTATATATGTATATTTTTGTGTGTGTGTGTGTATGTGTGTGAGCGTGCGTGCGCCCCCGCACGCGCGTATATGTGTAGCAATTTTTAATTTTTGTAAGTTTGGGTAAGAAAAACGATAAAGGTTCTTTGCTAATGATTTCTGTTAATTAGTTGTCAATATTTCGAAACTTTATTTCTCATTTATAGTTGAATTTTAAATATAAATTGTCCAAATTGTGGGATGAGTACTTTCGTCTTTCATAAATCATTATATACATATGCAAAATTATAGGCGCTTAAAAGTTCTTGACCTGACTAGGAAGGAATTGAAAAAATTAATTAACAATAGTATCTGCAATAAACAATATTCGTTAATAATTGTTATTAAATGTTTTTAAATTTAATTTTTCACTTTTTTAATTATTGCGTGCATACAAAGAAATTATAATTTAGCCCGTTGAATACAAATATCTGATAACTGCACTTAAGTCTGCCACTGAAAATGTGGACGTCTGAATAAGTGAGCTTGAGATTGTTTGCAAGTATGTGTATCGTGCATGTATAAGGGAGATGATAGAATTTCCTTGTTCATATAAGTGAAAAAGACAGAGACTTAAATTGTATGCATGTTTTTGTAGGTGAGATGCGGAGAGAAAGAAAGGGACTTTTTTCTTAATGTCGGTGAGTGGATATACTTTTCAGTACATGTGGATACAAGGAAATTATCTGAATATGTGCGTCTCATATAGAAATTGACAGAGAGGGTTTCAAAGAAGAAAGTTAGGGGAAGGGTTGTAAACACATTTAAGGCCTTGAGAGAAAGAATCTGGAGGTGTCCGTCTGAGATAAAAAAGTGTACGTGTACTTATCCATATGTATATTTAAGGTTTGTGTTTTAAACTATTTTAAAGTATTTATCCATATGTATATTTATGGTGTAAGTAGATGTTTTTCTCTGTGAGTAGAGTGAATTTGTATATATTTTGTAGATAATAAGTATAATTTCTGTTTCTTAACATATACGTCGGGATGGGGGTGTTGGAAGAAATTTTTCTTCAATTATTCTCATTCAATATTTCTCCTGCATCTACGTTTTTTAAATAAATAAATGTCGACATGCAATTGCGTGTATATGATTATTTCCCTCCATTTCTCTCTTTGTGCGTGTGTGTACGTGTGTATGTGCGTATGTGTATTTTTGCACGCGTGTGTGTTTTTCCACGTTAACCTCAAAGCTGATTTTATGTATTCGTCGTTTTGCCTACAAGCCTGTTTTTTTCATCTGGTGTGATTTTGCTGAATGATAACATTTTCTATTCGAAACGTCAAGTCGGCAACCATTTTCAACGTATTTTGTTAATTTCCCCCCTTTTTTGTGCAAAATCTAAATAGGAATTAATGAACAGAAGGTCTTTGCTACTTAAATTAACGCGACTCCCTTTTTTTAGCATATACAAGTGTTGTTCAAAACGAAAAGAGTCGTGACAAAATTGACATAGCTTATCGATCTTCTCACACTCCAATTTTGTGTCAAGCAATACTTTTCATGATATTCGACCAAGTGAGAAGATGTGAAAATTGTGCAAAATAGCCGCGTTTCTATTGAGGAAATATTCAGAATTTCATTTACCAAATAATTAATATTACTGTCTATTTACATTCATTAAATGTTTTTTATTAAAAGAAATTTCCATGAAATCAGATATTCCATGAACCCAATTGCAACCCTTTTTAGTACTTATATGAGTTTTATTCTAAGACTTTTGTTTAAGGTAGTGTGAAAAGTTAACACCATGATTATATCATTAATTTTACTTCTCGTGAAATATGCTGCTCATTTCTGCTAGAGCTGCTGTTGGAAGTGATTTTTGTTGTTTTTTGCTATTAAGTAAAGATTTTGTCTGTGATTTTGTAGCGTCAGTCTATAAGATCTTAAGAAGAATTGACTTCTTTAAGACAGAAAATAATTCATTCAGATGAACATCTAAATACCCAAAGGATTCATTCACTTGAAAACCTAAAAACACAAAGGGCTCTTTCATTTGACAAACAAATGACTTAATAGATTTCACTTGAAGACATAAAGACACAAAGAATTCATTCACTTGAAAACCTAAAGACGGAAAGGATTCAATCCAATGAAAACCTAAAATCTTCATTGAAGACCTAAAAGACATAAAGTTCCAAAAGATTCATTCAGATAAGACGTAAATGAGCAAAGGATTCATTCATACGAAAACCGAATGACACAAAGGATTCATTTGCTTGAAGACTTAAACTCTGAAAGGATTCTTTTACTTGAAAACATAAAGACCCAAAGAATTCATTCATATGAAGACCTAACATATAAAAGATTCATTCACTTGAAGACCCAAAGATGCAATAGATTCAATCACTTGAAGTCTTAAACGCGCAAAGGATTCATTCACATGAAGACTTAAGATAGGTACCTCCACCCGTTTTGGATACCTAGGTTTTAAATAAATTTTAATAAATAAAAAAGCTTTCTTGAAGCTTTCAATTTAGCTTTAATTGAAACCTAAGAGATTAAACTTACTAATTCCAGTAAGCATTGATGTATTTCAAACCGAAATTATATTGATGGGGATCTAGAACTTTTACGATTAAAACAAAACATTCAATTTTTCGGTCATTTTTGATCGATCGACACATTTTGTAAACAGTAGCCAATTATTGGCTTTAAAAATCTTGCAAAAAGAAAATCTTGCAAAAATAAAATATATCATGTTATTTTAGTCATGTTAGCAAATTTAAGCTTACCTTAATCTGAACTGAATCAAATATTACTTTTTACTGCTTAAAATGTACTATAAAAGCGTTTCTTAATCACGGTAGACATCCTTTTCAGTGTTTTCAGTGTTATCTGAGGGGACGATTGATATGACACACGGAAGACGAGAAAAAAAGGCTAAGTATGGTTCCCGAATTTGATATAATGTTATGTAGCTGGATCGTACGCTTTGTTTTTTTTTTGTTGTTTTTTTTAACTATATAGTAAAATTAAAAACTCAACATAATATTTTCAGAAATTATCAAATATTTTATAAAATTTTAGTTAGTTTAGCTTTATAGCTTTACGTTTGAAGATGTTTTATGATAAATACAAATCAAAATAATATAAAACTTTCTTTTAAAATAATTTTACAATGTAATAACAGAGAATGAAATTACATAGCAAGATAGAGGTAACTGAATAATTTATGAAATGTCATGGCATTTATTAATCTTTACGTTTAATATCTATTTTTCATATTCTTTTTAGTTACTTCCATCAATTGAAAATTTCACAATTACCTTTTTTTTTAAAGAAATGAGGAAACTAGAAATTAAAAACATACAACTTGCTTTAAATTTTGAAACCCAATTAATATTGAAACGTAGGTCACAGGAAATACAGCGAGATGAAAGAATTGCAACCCGCTGAAAATGTTTACATAATTTTTTCTTCTTTTAAGGAGCGCAACCTTTAAACTTTTAATGATATATCACCCGTAAAAATAAAATACGGGTCATTGACATGCACACAAAAAAGTATTTTATTTATTTTTAAAATATCATGGTTAGAATATCTGTATTATGCTTTCCAATTTTCGATTAGTAAATATAGTCTTCACGTATTAACTTAATAACCTAAACGAAACTATGAATGGAAGAAATTTTAAAAGATTTTTGAAACTTTATGAATTATTATAACAAAAAAAAAATAATAAAAACGAAAACAGTTCTTGTAAAAATTCATTTTTCATCGAAAAAATCCCTTCAGAGTATGGTATCTTTAATATATATGATTCATAAAAGCAATTAAAAGTTTATCTAAATAAAAAAATGACATAGTTTTATTACCTTTTTGTTTTAACAAATATTCCCTAATGAATTCTGCATTTAATTAATAAAACGAATTTCCTGGCCGCTCGTTAATTTCTGAACATTTCAGGAAATTAATTGGATAAGGGGTTTCATATAAAAAATATCAAGATTTTCTAAAAATAATGATGTCCAAAAAGATTTCTTTCAATTGTGAATAAGTTCTGAAAATTTCATCAAAATACGAACATTATTCGATTTTTACAAAATTTCCAAATTAATGCGTTATTCATCGGCAAAAAAGTGACTTGCGTAATATTATGTTTGTCCTTGTAAACCTTTGTAAAAATTACTTCATTCATGGACGAAAGAAAAACAAAGATTTTTGTCAAATGTTCGAACGTGTTAGAAAGAATTAAAAATTTTTTAAAAATAATTTCATCTTTTCTTCTAAAGATTGCATAAATATTTTGCCGATAAAACTTTGTTTTTATTAAGTTTGGGACCTTTTTCTTCATACTATGCAGTTTTTTTTTCGGTGAATCCGTGGAGGTAGCTACCTAAAAACGTAAAGGATTCATTCATTGAAGACCTAATGACACTAATTAATATGAATAATTAATGACACTAATATGAATAATTAATATGAATAATAATGACACTAATATGAATAATTAATTCATTTGAAGACCTAAAAATAGAAAGTATTCATTCACATGAAAACCTAAAGAAGCAAAGATCTCATTGACTTGAAGACCTAATGATGTGAAGGATTCGTACTCTTGAGGACATAAACGCAAAGGATTCATTTACATGAAGACATAAAGACACAAAAAATTCATTGACTTGAAGTCCTAAAGACGCAATAAATTCATTCACTTGAAGTCCGAAAGACAGTTGGGATTCATTCACTTGAAGTCCTAAATACAGTTGGGATTCAAACGGACATTTGTGTAATAAAGTAGAATACCATTAAAGTATCTATGTGTGTCAGTTGCTAAATGCTTGAGAGCAAGAAATTGGGTTGTAAGAATGTCTACAAACTTCTAAATCTCCCCAGTCCTATATTTCTGAGTAAAAAAACGTTGAATATTGCATGTAACAGGATTATGACCAAAACCTAAAAATTGTGATTTGTGGCAGTTTTTCACCACTTTTGTATTGAGTATGGCAATGTTTGAGAGAATGATTAACTAAAATATGGGAGAATCAAGAGTTGAAATACCAAACATAGATTAAGGGATGATATAGCATTTAACATTTCCTTTAAGGTAATTCTAAAATCTTTTAAACCTATTATATGAATACATACAAAAGGAATGACAATCATACAGTTGCCGGTTAAGAAACATTACCCCAATACCCAAGTTAAATGTATTGTTGTTTATTTATCTAATTAATGTAAGTTCAATAGAAAGTATTAAATCAAAGGAAGCTAAAGAAAGTACTTTATGGATTTAAGATATGGGTCTAAAGCAGGCTGAATATGAGGAAATTCAGTATAATTATTTATTTTATTTAATCGAAAACCAGATTATCACTATTCACAAGTTAAAAAGGACAACAGTGCCTCATATTCACTATTAAAGCTGTGAACTGCCGCCTTAAGATCCTCTCAACTTCGTGTTTCATGACCTTTGATATTGAAATAGGCGCACCGTAAACGTTCTCAGACTTTCATCACCATTAGCTCAGTTTTTTCCTAAAGTCTGTTGATGCAATCAGAGAGATTTTCAAACCAGCTAGCTTTCCTTGCATGATTGATGCTATATTGTCTCGGAAATTTATTGTTTGCTTCAATACCATGCGGTATAAAATTGAGGAGACCAGTATTGTTATTCTCTTTCAGGACTGTGAGCCAAAACAGTGTGTTCACTAGGGCTGAATTCTGCCCAGTGAATGAATGCTACATGAAAGTATATCTCTTGGAAGAACTCTCTGTATTGGGCAATACTTACTTTCTTATTTGAATTGATATTTGTTAGAATGACAGCCATGTTCAACACAATTTGCCCAATCTTTGATCTTGTCAATCAGAATTGACAATCACTGGATTAGCAGTTTCCGATTACTTGTGTTCAGCATAATGTTATCCGTCGTAGACGTTCCACCATGGCCGATTGGTTCATGTTTCTCTAATGCGATTGATGTTTTCACTTTTGTTTGGTTTAGGAAGTCTTAATCTCTAGCAACAGGATTTGAGACACCAAGTTTTGCTTCCGACTATTAAAGGTGTGCTGCGGTTGCATGCTAACAAAATTTGGCGATGTAACTAAAACCTCGAAGTTGAAGAGGATGTAAATTGCTGATGTCTTCAGTTGTAGTGAGTTATTAGGTGACAATTTTGCGTACATCATAATCACCAGTTTTGCGATTCTTTGGAAGGTGTACATCTTGCTCACGTATCGAAAGTGTTTTCTCCAGAGAATAGTCAATTTTGAATTCTGATGAAATACAGTCCATGTTTCTGCATTGTTCATTGCTACAGGTGTACAAATAACAAAAAGCTCATGGATTTCTTGACATAGTTCTTGCGATGAAAGCAAACATCCTCCTCCACTATTCAGCAAGAACTAGCTAGTGATCGATTTTTACTCTGGTAATTTTCAACAAACACATTTTTTATGTCAGCCATAAGCTTGTCGCTTGACGGTGCATCCAACTTGGTGCAAACTTGGTTCAGAACACGATCAAAGTTCGAATGATTATCAAAACGCCTTTTCAAATCTTTCAAAATTTGGAAGAATTCACGGTTGATT
Source organism: Ascarosepion bandense (assembly GCA_037127315.1). NCBI lineage: Eukaryota > Metazoa > Mollusca > Cephalopoda > Sepiida > Sepiidae > Ascarosepion > Ascarosepion bandense. The sequence goes on from JBBBDQ010001222.1 coordinate 588,622, forward strand.
ATCTGATTAATTTTGCTAGAATCTAAAAAATAATGTAATATGTTAAAAAGATTCTTCCATGAGAGTGAAAGCTTGCACTTCAGGCAGCTTTAACTAACACTTTTGACACTCAGCTCATGCACTCACAAGGGAATTTATTTTCTCAGTGGATTATGACCTGTTACTCTTTTCAAAACAGTACATTCAACAATGCATTAACTACAGCATACAGCAATAAACAGTGAATTTATTAGGAAATTCCCTACAATGTTGTAAATTTCCCAGCAACTCCAGGCTCCATTTTTCTTGTTTAGCATATGTACACTAAAAAATAGCCATCCCCTGATTAATATACTTAATTGTTTTCTTGGGCCCTCTTATGTATGTTATAATACTCTATGTGAAAAATTAATGATAAAAGTGGGACTTAATAGATTTTCCTTGCACTTTTCTTTTACATGTATCTATTATTGGCATGAAAATTAGCCACAATTATCGTAAATTACATGGTACATGCTCAAAACGGCCATATATCAGGTTATTGGTGCTAGAAGTGGATTTGACACCCTATAAAACATATAGATAGAGATATAAATAATAAAAAATGGGTAAAAAATAGGACCGGTTATACTATTTTCGGTGAAGAAAATTTTACAAAATCTTCAAATTCATGACCAGTTAATATGTACCTTTATCCGAAAGGTACATATTAACTACATATTAACGATATATTTTGCAAACAGTTCGTCTAACATTACGAGTAACTGTCACCGAAAGAGTTATTTTTTTCACTTAGAAATTTCTGGCCATTTAGTAAAGCTATTCATATCCACAAAATAATTTATTGAATCTGCAAAGTCTATGTGCAATCTTCTCCATGGAGTATCTGTCTTTTGCCAAAATTGCATTTTCGCAATAGGTAATTTTGCTGCCAGAGCACAACCTCTGCAGGTTTTTACTACCTTTTCAATTTCTTGTTTTATTTTGATCCAGTATACAAAACTTCTCATAAGAGATTTCATCTTTGAAATTTCTGGATGTTCACAATGAAATTCACTTAATATTCACTTTATTAATATGCTAAGCATTACAAGTCTTTGTGCGAACATCGATACTCCGACACACAGCGAGTGAGCGTTCAAGTCGGGATTACCTTTTTTGTTACTTCTTTTAGTTGTTTCCATTTCCGCAATAAACATGTATTTTTCTGCTCTTTTTTATTTCTTCCAGAGTAACTGGTAATTCGCATGCTGCAACGCAATGTCCCCAAACAGTTCCTTATCTTTTGGCATCAATCTAATTTTTTAAGAGGTTTGTATTCTACCCTAAAATTCAATAAGATGGTACCCCAGCGTTATAATCTATTCGCTGCATGCGTATAAATCCTCTTTTCCAATAGATTGCTAATAGAGGTCTGTGGTCTGCCTTCTACCAAAAGGTTCTTCCGTGTATAAGTTTGTGAAATTTGTTCAATGCTACTTTTTCGATCTGACTGTTATTTTTTTCTGATGGTAGTAGCGAACGTGAAACACGTGCGAAAGCTTTCATATTATCATTATCGTATTTATGTAAAATCACTGCTTCTATACCGTAATCACTAGCATCTGAAGCCATTATGATTTCTGTTTTTGGATCTTTTTATTTTAAGTAGATCGTTCAGTGGAGCTCTCCGGTTATGCATATTAGGCACATAAATTTGGTAATAGTTTCCCGAAACGCTTGTAACCTAGTAACGTTCATTGGAGGAGGCATAATCGTAATTGCACTTGCCTTCGACGGATCTGGTTGACGCACATTTCTGTCAATGATTTTTCCTTTTTACTTGATTTTAGACAAATTAATTCGCATTTTTCCTCACTGAGTTTGAATCCGTGCTCTCGTATTTTTTTAAAAGTTGTTTACACATACTTAATTTGTAACACAGTAGTGCGGACTGCTGGCCGTCAAGCCAGATCCTGGTCGAAACGGCACCAGATATGACGCCTCAGGCCGGACTGGCCGTCTGTCTAATGTGACGATCCCAGTGACACTGCCAGCCGGTCGTACGGTTGGTTTGGTCGTTGTCTCTGGTCGGGACGATCCCGTCCGATATTGTCGCCACAAAAGCTGGACTACAGGACGTCTTTTGCAACAACGGACCACTGTCCCACGTTGTGATTAGATTCCAGAAGTCACATCGTGAAATTTCAATAGTCGTCCCTTTTAGCCAGTCAGGACACTGGTGTACACTTATGAGTTGAAAAAAAAATTTTAAAAAATTAATAAATGAACGAAGTCGAACACACCTGGAGAGCTACGTAGAATGTCTTTATATAAAGAGAAAAAAAAACAATGTCTGTCTTTTCCCAAGAATACAGTTGTCGAAAATGATATACAATCGTCGAAAATGATTTTTACAACGGAGAGAGAAAGTTCGCCAAAAAGCATCATAGCTTCTAATCTTCAAGTAAAATGTCTAAGTTTCGTTAGCGTTGAAATAAACAGATCTCTTCAAATATTCGCCAAAGTCTTTTCTCGTATCTCATTAAAGTCTTTTCATTAATTCTCTATAATCAGGATTGTCAATTTTCCTAGGTAACTTCTAAAACAGCAAAGTTTTTTCGGGTCCTTACCGGAGTTTAACGGAGTTTGCCGAGGTTGAACGAACGAAGAATCAGAATTTTCGATTTTCCTGTGATTAAAAAAAAAAAAACAATAACGTTCTTTCGGGTTTCATGTCGATGGCGCATTATTCCAAATTAACTTCTTTGAGTTAATTTGCGGCAAGCTTCATTCGAAATTAACTCTTTAGCCATAAGTTCCATGGTGGGCGACAAACCGTGGGTCATGGCCGGCTGGACCATTCCCCCCCCCCCCCCCCAGTCGCTACATTTCGACTGATAACAGCTCTAACTCAAAAACTATCACCCAACTCGAAAAACTTCCATAGACTGACTTTTCGTGTCGAGCATCTATTTTTATAACCAATTTCGATCCTCTCTGGGGATCCGGCCGGCTCACAGCCTTTGGCCAATGAAAATCGGTCTCCGCCCATTCAATTTGCGGATGTCTTAGCTCGACCAATGAGATCATGCCAACTCACACCGAACAGAATCCAGCTCGGGTCACTTCGGACTGTTGTGCTAAACAGTGGCCTTGGCTTCCGGGAGACCTTATCAAATCACTCTGACACTTGTTTTGACTACGCGTTTTCAGATTAGCGGAATCAACATTTCAAATCTAAGAGAAATTTATATGAACATGAAAAGACTCGAAATTTATACAATCATGAAAGACGAGAAATGATTATTTTCCCAAAATAACTTTATTTTATGCTCCCGTGTTTTTAGAAGCACTTGATGGTACTAAAATTATTATTTTTCTCCTAAGCTCACATCGCGTGACGCAATAAAACACTAATAATATCCCCAATATCAATTTCTCTCTCTGTTGTTTTACACCAACCAAAGGAAAGTATCCCCGCGGGAGAAGGGAAAGTATCACCGTGGGAGATAGTGTCACAAATTTGTTGTTCCTTAGATACATTTTTAAATAATATATCATCCAGATTAGCCACTGCGAAATCACAATCTGCAAGCATGGTATACATAGCTGGAGCTACTTTTATACCAAAAGGAAGTCAGTTGAACTAATACAATCCCTTGTGGGTATTTATAATTGTTAACTCTGAACATTTTCTTCAATCAGAGAAATCCAGCGTCGAAAACATTTTCTACCGTTTAACTTCGCAAAAATTTTCTCTAAACTTTGTAATGGGTAGTTGTGGTGTTCTAAACATAAACGGATTTTTTTCTTTACATGCATTGCTGGTGTTGCCCATTTTGAATGGTTAATCTTTTCTATTTTGTCAAGTCTGTCTAATTCTTCGTTAACTTGCCTCGTTTTAAATGCCGGCATTGAACATTTATTTTTACTTGAAAATTCGCTTTGAATGTTGAACACCGACCTTAGTCATTCGATAGAACATTTGGAAAAAATTTTTCAATTCTTCCTTTAAATGTTCAATCTGTTTTGTTTTAATTGTTCTATGGTCCACTTATGTTTATGCAATAAACGTTTATAGGCAAATTCCAAAGCTCAAGTATTTCTATCCAGTCAATAGCGAATAAGTTCGTAGTATTTTAACACATAAAACTTATCTTTTCCACACTTATTACGGAATAATACATTACAGTCATTTCGTCAATAAAAAATAATTATCACATGAGACATTACTTGCGACTTTTGAAGTCCTTAATGTAGGCTTTTCTATTTCTTTTCATGTTGCTTCATTAATTATTGTGATATCACTTCAAGTGTCTAGTAGCATTTTCGCATCCACCTTATTTATTTTCACTTTCACAATTTTTCTTTTGTCTTTTGCGAGTATTTTCCGTCGCCAAGGTGCGTATAATTTTTTTCCTGTGAGAATTTTTTTTGGTTTAGTTTTGCAGTGTGACTTTATATGTCGTACTTTACCACACTAAGAGCATCTGAAATTCTTAAATTGACAGTCTCTTCAAAGATGTTACTTTCTACATCTGAAACATGGATTTGTTCCCTTTTTTAACATTTTTCTTTTGCTTGTATGTATGTAAAATCTTTTTTCCTGAATTTCTTTAGCATTCCGTCTCAGGTTTAGGTTTCTTTGTCATTCGTCTGATATTACCTGTCGTGTAAGTTTATTGCTCAGTTCAAATTTCGTTAGATTTTTTGCCTGTATTTCTGCATTTTTTAAAAAAAAATTTGCTGTTAAACCTTGAACAAAAAATTAAACCTTTAAGTATGTACGGAGTCAGTTCCTCTCACGTTTCTTGTTGACCATTCTAGTATAAATGACAAAATCTTTGTCTTCTTTTTTCGTTAGATTCGTACATCTCCGACGCGTATTAAACAAAGATCTAAAAAAGTTGACAGAATATTCACAGTTTCTTCAAAACCAATTTCTCCTGTATTTTTTTCTATATTACGAAGTTACTGTATTTTTCATGATCTACCAACAATCACGTTTTTCTCTCGTTTTCTTAAATGCTGCATTCCTCCCTGAAAATTTGTTCATATCTTTTATAATACGGTAAAAAATAACTCCGTCATCTGGATTGTCTGTAAATTTAGATATGGTGCTTAAGACAGCGTCGGGAGTAAAAGAAGGTGAATTTTGTTTTGTTTTCTTCAGTATTATTTCAATGAACTTTTGTTGTTTTCTCTGTTTTCCAATAACTGCTGATGTTGCTTATGTTGCTGTTGTTGTTGTTGTTGTTGTTGTTGTTGTCGAATTTGAACCACGGAAGCTAATATTTTTCCATATTTGTAAGGATATGTTTGTTTAATTTTTTTTGTAGACACCAAGAAAAAAATTAAACTAACAAGTATTACTTTCTTATTTGTTAACTCAGTATGAGTTTCAAATATCCTCGTAACTACAGTTATAACTCGTTCGAATATCGATACTCGTCACACCAGCTATAACTCATAGCTATAACTCATTAATAGTAATCATATTAGTAGTGATTATTATCATTTTTATTATACTAGTAATAAGTGTATTAGTAGTAATTATATTAGTAAAAGTTACTATTATTTTTTAATAATTATATTAGTAATAATTTTAATAGTAGAAATTATTTTAGTAGTAATTATATTAGTAATAATTATATTTGTAGGAATTACATTAGTAGTTATTATATTAGTAATAATTATATTACTAGTAATTATATTAGAAGTAATTCTATTAGTAGTGATTATTATTATGTTAATCTTGGAATTATTATAATATTATTATATTAATCTTGGAATTATTCCGAACTTTTGTTCCATTCTTGGTTGATATATATGTTATAATAGACACAACCTTTCAACCAAGTACCCTTTGGTCATCATAAGGTATCCATAGATTGGCTGATATGGGTTATTTTGCTGATTATTTCGAAATATCCTGCGAAATCAGTTATTGTTTTTTCATGTTGGATTTTGTTCGTCACTACCAGATCCAAGGTTTGAACACATGGCCATTAGATAATACTAACACATGTACAACCAACTACTATATTGTTTTTTTTAATTGTATCACCCCGAGCAAGGCGGTAACGCCACTGAAGCGCAGGGGGCTACGTAAGAGTGAAAAGATTGGAAAAGAGAAAGCCGGAAACCACATCCTAAACAGGAAACAAGGGATGAGTCTCTTCATCTGTTCAATAGACGTAGGCGGAGTGTGAACCGGGCGATAGATTAGTCTATCTACTCCAATTGAAAAATAAATAAATAAAAGAATGAAAAGATTGGAAAAGAGAAAGCCGGAAACCACATCCTAAACAGGGAACAAGGGATAAGCCTCTTCACCTGTTCAATAGACGTGGGTGGAGTGTGAACCGGGCGATAGATTAGTCTATCTACTCCAATAGAAAATAAATAAATAAATAAAGGAGTGAAAAGATTAGAAAAGAGAAAGCCGGAAACCACATCCTCAACAGGGAACAAGGGATGAGTCTCTTCACCAGTTCAATAAACGTGGGTAGAGTGTGAACCGGGCGATAGATTAGTCTATCTACTCCAATTGAAATAAGTAAATAAATAAATAAAAGAGTGAAAAGATTGGAATAGAGAAAGCCGGAAACCACATCCTAAACAGGGAACAAGGGATGAGCCTCTTCACCTGTTCAATAGATGTGGGTGGAGTGTGAACCGGGCGATAGTTTGATCTATCTACTCCAATTAAAAAAGTTACGGGTGGTGAGTTAACTAAATTTTAACTTAGTTAAAGTCCAATCAAAGAAATTTCTTAAAAATATATAAATACGAAATCATTACTTTTACTAAAATTTAAAATAAATCTAACCAACATGACCGCACATGCTTCACTGCCAGTTGACAAAAAAAGAAAAATGGTTATTTTATCTCGTGGCCAGAGAAATGGGTTTGGGAGGTAGGTTAAAAATTCAACTAGCTAGCCGGAAGTGACTTGGCTAAAAAGAATACACGGAACAAGGAATTTAACGGAGGACTTAAGACCAACCAAAGAGATTTCTTAGAAGGAAAAAAAATAAAAATAAAAACACAAACACTCGTTTAAAATAAGGCAAAAATAAATAAATACAAAATCATTATTTATTTTTACTAAAATTACAAATAAATCTAACCAACCTGACCGCACATGCTTCACTGCCAGTTGACAAATCACAACGCCACCGTCCCGAAGGACTTTAGTAGTCTATTTTTGGAATATAAAATTCAGTGTCAGAAGAATTTTGACAACGGAATTATGTTAATAGTTCGTGTCACTTGTCATAATGTGTATTTTTTTCTGAGATGAGTAATTTTCAATAATCTTGGAATTGTTTCGAACTTTTGTTTTCATCTCGGTTGATATAGATGTCATAATAGACACAACGATTCGACCAAGTACCTATGTAAGTGGGTTCGGGATAAGTGGCACATTGGATCTGGTAGTAAATTTCAACATGAAAAAACAAATAACTGATTTCACAGGACATTTCGCAACAAGATAATCCATATCAGCCGATCTATGGACATCTGATGATGACCAGAGGGTACTTGGCTGAAACATTGTGTCTGTTATAACATCTATATCAAACAAAATGAGAACAAAAGTTCGAAATAATTCCAAGAATATTGAAAATTACTCATCTCAGAAATAAATACAAATTATTATTATATTAGTAATAAATATATTAATAGTAATTATATTAGTAGTAAATACATTAGTAATTATTATAAATGTAGTAATTATATTTGGAGTAACTATATTCGTAGTGCATATTATAATATTATTATACTAGTAATCAATATTAGTAATTATATTAGTAGTAATTATATTAGTAATAATTACTATCATATTTGTATTTTACTATTAATAATTATGTTAGTAAGAATTATATTGGCAGAAATTATATTAATAGTAATCATATTAGTAACACTTTTATTTATAGTAAGTTACATTATCAGTAACTATATTAGTAGTAATTATATTAAGAATAATAACAATTATTATACAGTTATAATTGTTAATTATAATTGTATTAGTAATTAGATTGGTAATAATTATATTCGTTGTAATTATATTAGTAATAATTTTATTTTAATATTATTATATAAGTAAAAATTATATGATCAGCAAATATGTAAGTAATGATTACTATTATTATATTATTATATACGTAATAATTATTATCATATTACAATTATATCAGTAATAATAATATTAGAATAATAATAATTATTATATTATTAAATTATTTATAATTATATTAATAGTAAATTGATAGGTAAAAATTATATTTGTAGAAATAATATTAGTAGGAATTATATTAGTAATAAGTATCATTATATTAGTAATAATTATATTAGTATTAATTATATTAGTAGTAATTATATTAGTAATGATTATATTGGTAGCAATTATATTAGTAGTAATTATATTAGTAATAATAATACTCATTATATTATTATATTAGATATAATTATATTAGATATTATATTGGTAATAATTATATTCGTAGTAAATTATTCATAGAAATTGTATTAGTAATAATTATATTTGTAGTAATTATATTAGTAGTAATTATATAGGAAATAAATATATTTTAGTATTATTATATTAATAACAATTATATTAGCAGTTATTATATTAGTAACTTTTATTATTATTATTATTATATTTTTATATCAGTAAAAATTATCATCTAATTACTATTAGTAATAGTTTTAATACAAATAATAATAATTTTTATATTATTAGATTAGTCATAATGATATTAGTTGTACTTTTATTGTTAATAATTATATTTGTAGGAATTATATTAATAGTAATTGTATCAGTAATGATTATTATTATTATTATTATATTATTATATTAATAAAAATTATTATCATATTACTAATATATTAGTAATAATTATATCAGTATTAATTATATTCGTAGAAATTTTATAAGTAATAATTATATTTGTAGCAATTATATTATTAGTAATTATAAAAGTAATATTAATTATTATATTATAATATTAGTAATAATTATGATAGTAATTATATTAGTAGTAATTATATTAGTAAAAATTATATTTGTTACAATTATATTACCAGTTATTTTATCAGTAATAATTTTGTTTTAATAGTATTATATTACTAAAAATTAAACTAGTAGAATTATGTTAGAAATGATTATTACTTTTATATTATTATATTAGTAAAAATCATTACCATGTTACTATTATAATAGTTATACTTATATTATTAATAATAATTTTATCATATTATTACATTAGCAATAATGATATTAGTAGTAATTTTATTGGTAATAAGTATATTTGTAGTAATTATATCAGTAGTAATTTTAGTAGTAATAATTTTATTTTAATATTATTATATTTGTAAAAATTATATTACTCTTGTGGGGAGTTACCCACTTAATAATGGACTCTTCTTTGCCTATGTTAACCGAGAGTTATTTACTCTCGAGGTCAGAGCCAAGGTGACAGAAACACTGGTTTTCAGTACGACTTCAGTTCAGCTCAGCCTAGTCTGTCTGTCTGTCGGTCACTTGTAGCCAAGCTATTATTACTTTTTCTCTTTGTATCTGTTTGTATCTGTTTGTATCTCTTGTGGACGTAATATATGTTCTTGTCCTACCACCGTATTGACTCATTATTTTATGGTCCCATACTGGGTCCATATCAATTACCAGTAATTTTATTAGTAAGGGTTATTGTTACTATCCATACTAGTAATAACTTTTATCATATCGCTATTATATTATAATTATAAAACATTAATATTAATAATTTATATATTATTATATTAGTAGTAATTATATTAGTAATAATTATTATTATATTTGTTATGATTATATTAGAATTAATTATATTAGTAAGAATTATATTTGTACTAATAATATTAGTAGTTAATATATTAGTAATAATTATTATTATTATATTAGTATGTTAATGATAATCATATAAGTAATCATGTTAGTAATAATTAAATTTGTAGTAATGATATTAGTACTAATTATTATAATAATAATTATATTTGTATGAATTATATTCGTCGTAATTGTATTAGTTATATTTTTTTAATATTATTTTATTAGTAAAAATTATATTAGTAGTAATTATATTAGTGATGATGATGATTATATAATGTTATTATATTGGCAAAAATAATGGTAGTAATTATATTGATAATAATTATATTAGTACAAATTATATTATTTTTAATGATTATTATAATAGTATATTAGTAAACATTATATTACTAATAATTATATTTGTAGTAACTATATTAGCAGTAATTATATAAGTAGTAAGTATATTAATAACTATTATTATTATATTATTACTGTATTTGTATCAATTATGTTAGTGCTAATTACATAAGTGATAATTATATTAGTAGCAATTTATTATTAGTGATTATATTAGTAATAATTATTATTTTTATATTATTTTATTATTGATAATTGTACTAGTTGAAATTATTTTACTAAAATTTTATTTGTAGTAATTATATTTATAGTAATTATATCAATAATTATTATTATTTTATTATTATATTAGTAATAAATATATTAATAGTGATTATATTAGTAGTAATTATTTTAGTAGTAATTATTATAGTAGTAATTATTATAATAATAGTATTATATTAGTAATGATTGTATTCTAGTTACATTATTAATAATCATATTAGAAAGTTTTGTTGTTTATCTGTGTATGTTTTTGTGCACAGTGAAATTTATAAAATACTAATAATATTATTTATATTTGTTATGTTCGCATGGATTCTGCGAGATGTTAGATATTGAGGGTTTTAATGCTTTGATCAATGAATGGATAATTATTCCAGTAACTGGACGTTATATCAGATTAAATCTCTGGTTTCTTGTATTTGGCATCAGTTTTCTGAACGAATGTTAAACAAAAAATACCATAGCTGTATTGCAAATTATACACAACATTGTATCTTGTGTCTTCTACTTTTTTGTCTTTTTTTTAGATATCAAAACAGTTTATTGTCAGAAATTGTAGAATTCTCTTTTTCTGAAGAACACATCTCAGATTTCTTGGTTTAAAAGTCTCCGTTGTAATTCATAGACCAGAACATTTGACGACAGTTTTAAAACGGCGAAGTTACGACTTTCATCAAATCAATTTAATGACATCTTTTTTTTCTATTCTTTTTCTCATGTCTTTTTATGATAGTGATCAGAAGTGACACTTGAGTTAGAACTTCAGGTTGCAAGTTGCCTAATTGGATATCCAATTTTCTCAAATGCAAATAACTTGTCAGATTGGAATCAAAACGCAAATAATAAAAAATTCAATGCATGAGTTATTCGACATAATAAAATAGGCAATTATGAAACTGTAAATTTACTTGTTCAGCCATGCGTGTCCACACGATACA